>JAPDSC010064003.1:1415209-1505174 GCA_026290005.1 Latrodectus geometricus
AAAAAAAAAAAAAAAAAAAAAAAAAAAAAAAAAAAAAAAAAAACGTTAAGATTCGAAGCATTAAAAAATAAATTAAGTAATTATGAAAATGTTATCTAAATAAACTGCAGTTAATTTATTGGTATACTTAATAAGCCGAACATTTTTAAAGGCAGAAAAAAGGCAAAAATAAATTGTACCTGAAACTCAATTTTGAAAAAAGAAAAGAAAAAAAGTTGTGTAATTAAGAGAAATTACTTTCCGTGCGAAAATTTAATTACATAATTATAAGACAAAAAGTATCTATTTTCTAAAAAACAAAGACACCATTAGTTTGAATAAAACACTGAAAATTGTAAGAAAAAGAATTTATTTATTACAAATATGTTAAACTTTCAAGAGGAATATAACAATTCATATTTTGCGAAAGAATAAGAATGTTTCTAGAAAATCAAATGTAAGCTCTTTTAAACATTCCTCATAAGAATACGAGCATTATAAATTAAAGAGTATTCCATTTTTAAATATAAAATATAATTAAATTAATAAAAAATAAATTAAAAAATTTAATTTATAATACAAATGAGAGTGCAGTAATAAATTAATGTTTCAATTTTCTATACGTTATCCTTCAATTATATTTTAAGAAGAGTTTTATAAAACTGTTCAAGGTTAAAATCAAAATAATTTACTAATCAGTAAAAACAAGAAACTTTAAAAAGTTATAAAATAAATATTGAGGAAATAAGAGATTAATTTTTTTATTACTCACATCAATATTTAATAGTTGTTTTATCTTGAGAAGTAAGGTGTATAATTTGAAAGATTGTAAGAACTTAAAACATCTTAAATGTAACAAAACTGAGTATGTGATTTGACAATAAATTTTTCAACATTCGACTTTGTTTAAAACACTTGGATAATGATGTCGTAAAATTTTATATAAAATATATTACGTGGCCGATTCTTATTTTGATTTTTAAAAGAAATGCAAAAATAATCCCTATTTTGTCCTAAAATACTTTTTATATTTATTTTTGTTTCCAAAAATGAATGGAGATAATAAAAGTAATTAAGAATTACAAAGAGTATGAAATATTTAAAAAGAAAAGTTTTAATGTGTTAAATAATACAAAAAAGGCTAAAAGGAAAAGCAGAATGTAAATTGCATTGTTAATTGCAAAACTTTCACGATTTTAAAATATATATGTGGAAGAGTAAAATAATATTTTGTAAAATGAACCAATAACACAAATTACTTTTTAAATTTTGAAGAATATCGAAAAAAAAAAAACATATTTTTCACATTCCATATATTTTTGTATGTTAAAATTAACTGATTAGCAGAAAAATTATGTTTCCATATATTTTTTTAATATTATTAAAATTTGAATTGAAAGCATAAAAATGGTATTTCTCTCACATCACAAATCACACATTGCAGGCACACGAATCCCATAAATATTTTTTGTTTTTCAAAATTAAACTACCTAAGTACACGTATTTCAAGGGAAAAAAAATAATATCTATATCAAGATACATATTCTTATAACAACATTACATTACACTATAACTACATTTTATTTATTTAAAACCACATTTCATATTGTTTTTAATTATATCGTATAAGAATACCCTGAAATTACAAATTATTATTTCTTTGACATTCTCATTCAAACTAAGCTCGTAATCTCTTTCTAAGTCTAGAAACTATCTTACGCATAAAAAAAAGCTTTTCTTTCGAAAATTCTCAGATATTGCTGCATCCCGACATTTATTCAACCATTGTCACAAGTTTCAATAGAAACTAATTTTCATATTGGTTTTTAATTTACAAAGATTCTCCTCAAATCAAGAAGCCGCACCAATCACATGACATCCTAGATAACACATTACAAAGATAAGAGCCCTCCAACAGCAATTTTGCAAGAATTGCGATCCCTGAACAACCCTCGTTTTCCCTTATCTTCGGAGACGATGGTGCTGTTGCGCGTAGGAAGAATGTATACGACTTTTCAGAATGTAGCGGGAGAGAAATTTAATCAAATACTTTAAAAATGGAATTTCTTGCCACTTTTGTTTGAATCATTCAAATTAATAGAATGTTCTTCTGTAATAAAATTGTGGTAGATAAAGAATGACCCTAGTTACTCCTTTAGAAATACATCCCGTGATATAAATATTATTTGGTTCTTTAAAATATTGATTTATACGTTTCTGTTTTAAAATCGTTTGGAATTTCACTTCCGAAATCATATTCGCTTCACAGATAAGTGGAATGGTTTCATTTCTCATTTCGTCATCAAAATATAAAAGAATTTATTGATCGGTATAAATGTAAAGGAATCGACTTATATATATCAGAAAAACAACATTAAAAATATATGTATTCTGTTAAGTGTAATTGATATACATTATATTTTATATTAAATTTTGATTATTTCTGATTATTCTGTATCAGTGTATAATAAATTAAAGATTTCATATTGGCATTAATTTGTTTTTAAATATATTTTCTTACGTTCCTTTAAATTTTACAATTTATTTTAATACAATTTGAATATAAAATTAGTTGATATGAAAAAAACTCTTGAAGAATGCAGAGTTATGCAATTTAAAAAAAATTCCCTGTGAATATTTATATTCTAAGGAATAGGTAATGAGAAAAAAGACAGACAAAAGAACCTATTTTTTATCTGTCTAGAATCTGTCTTAGAATAACATAAAAACTTATACTTTTGTTATGTAACACAATATCATCTGTAAGAATTTCATTTGTTACAAATTGAATCGAGATAAAATCCTTTAGAATTCTCACATTAACAATCTCAATAAAATTCGTTTTACTATTGCAACATATAATCATATAATTAGTCATGTTATACTTTCATTAAAAAGTAACTTGCTAAAACAATATTTTAGACCCTTTTAATCTTCATAAAATCATTAACATTAAGGCTAATTTTATGAAATGAGATTGGAAACGAAGATTAAATATTTTTAAGAATTAGTGAGAAAATCTTTTCAATGATCCAATCTGCGCGTGTGTGTGTTTCTTTCCAAGAATAAATTAATTAATAATAAAATTTTATTTCCAAGAATATTCAAATATTTATCTCACATTTCTTTAAATAAAAGATAATGATTTAAGAAATAATTATTGATGTATAAAATGTAAATGATAAACGTGATACTCTTTTAGAGCTTATTCATTGAACTCAAAATAAACTTTGTTTCAAAAGATATTTTTAATGAATATTATAAGAGAGGGAATTAAATGCGCTGAAGTAATCGCTCAAGAAAGAATAACTAAATACAATTTACATTAAACAAAGTTAAACAACATCTTATTGTTTGTAGTAAATTATAAAACAATGTTTTCTTACATTTAGAAGAACTTAGTATTTCTAATATAGAATAGCTGAAGCTTTGACCAAAATTAATGTGAGCAGGAATATTTTCTTTGAATTACACATTTATCATACTCAATTTATATAAATGCTAATAATTTACTTAAAATGTTATGTTATGTAAAATTTTATGTTATTTCACATTCGATTAGTCTATGTTCGCGAGATTAACACAGGTATTGAGCAGTATTGTACTTCTTCCTAATCTGTTTAAAATTGTATTCTGTTGTTCAAATAAGTTCTTTTCCCAGTATATCGCCCTAACGCAGCTCTAGTGAGACGTTAGTAATTATTTTGCATCATATTTAAAATCTATTAAAGAATGATTCATTTGAGCTAAATAATTTTAAAGTGCAATGAAATATTTCTAATTACAGACAAAGTTAGGGAATTTAAACTCATATCTTGCTGCTATAGGAAATTAAATATTATTGAGTTTCTCTCTCATTAAAATAAACATTAATGTATAAAAATTATTTAATGGTAATCTATAATTGTTGTAATTCTTTGTCAAACTATCCTTTGATCTCAGCCACTTTTAAAAATACTTTAGGATCAATAAATATATAGTTAGGGCAAACAGAGTAAAATAAAATAGATGATGTTGAAAATCATATGCGTTTGGTAAGAAAATAATAGGGAAAGGAATTTCATTTTTACATTTTTTATGCAATTTCGTTACTTTTCTTAAAAGCAAAATTAAAAATTACAGAATCACATTCCTATTAAATAAATCATAAATATAAGCTGATCGCAATCATATTAAATTTGTTGCTGAAAAATAAAAAAAAAACCTTTAAATATTTTTTATAAGTATATAACAGCTAACTTTCCGTAATAACTTTTTTCTATTTAAATAATATGCATTCATGTACATACGTCTGTAAAAAAGACATAAAAAATATCTCATTTCTTGTCCCATTAGACAGATTCATTTAATCAACAATATACCGTTTCAACTCTTAGAAACAGAAATTAAATGTATGGAAATAGGACTTCCAAAAAAATAATTTCTATAAACTGTTTTATGAAAAAAAGTGCAAAACTAACTGATTTTTTTATGGAAGTTTTCAACTTTAATTCTTGAGATTACGTTTCTTGAATGAAACTTTTTTAAGTGCTAATGAATTTTTTTATAATAATACATATATGCTGAGTGTCGAGTTTTTTTTTCTTAAGATCTCAATAACATTAAGAAAATGCAAAAAAAATTGCTGGTTTCCTCTTAAACATACCAAAATCCTACAAAAAAGTGGAGTGTGATTGACGCATTGTAGTTGAGGGTAGGTCTTAGGTAACTTTCATAGAGATACGGAACAAAGAGTCAAGTCCCGGGGGATGAATAGAAGAGACCAATAAATCACTCCTCCCAAATCATATCCCGATCTTCTTTGGGCACTACGGAAATACCGTTTTCCACCTTAGCGAAACTCCGCCCCGCATAGGACGAACAAATAAGTGGCGGACCAATCATGTGAGGGGAAAAAGAATGATGGTGAGTGACAGGACGCCCTTCACCGTCCGAACCAAAAATCATTTTCGAAAAGTCACTTCGCCATGAAACTTTTTTTAATACTTACCAGCAAAATGTAAAGGTTGCCTCTAGACAGCATGAAAATGTCTTTTGATAAAACTTCTGCGGTCAAGCCGCTTATTAGTTTTTCTGTTCGTGATATCCTGGATTTGACCAACACTCCCAAATCTAATTCCAGTTTTCCAGTTACTCCAGGAGTTCCCCCTCTGGAAAGTTTGCCGGACTTGCCTTACGGAGAAGGGATTGATCACTTTTCTAAGTACCTGCCAGCCGAGGATACAGCAACAACCTTTTCAAATGCAGGTAAGGCTTTTACTTGTTGCTATCATATTTTAATAAAACTCCTATGCAAACACTCGTTGGAATGAGAGAACTAAAAGTTTTCACTTAAAAATTTGAATTTCAACATTTCTGGAGTAATTTTAAAAATGAATGGATAATAAAAATAATGGACTATAATATCGCACAATTAGCTAAAAGAATCATCGTTATAACAATTAAAATATACTAATTTTTATGTATTACAGAAATGCATAAGGAAGATTTTATTGCAAATTTAACAATTTATCATTATTTACGTGATTTTGCTTTTTTTTCCCTAGATTATACTAATCATATTTTTAAATATTTGAAAATAAAAAAAAAATTATTAGAAACAATTGACAATAACAATTAGAAGTCATATTTTTAAACAAAAGCTGTTTTTACTTAACTTTCGAATATTTTAAAAACAAACGTTAGTTATTCAGTTATCATTAAGATAATTCATCTGATATTGTGCTATTTTAAGATACTTTAAATTTCGAAATATTGAAAGCGTCATACTCAAATATTTTTATAGGAATGGTAAAGAGTATACCAAAATCAGTGAAATCATGAGTTTTTTTATTACAAAGAATCATATTATGCTCTTTAAACTAATTACTTATAAGTATTCTCTATCATTTACCTAATAAAACATTCATGAAAATAAATATGAAAATTTTCAAAATCTTGATTACTAAAGATTGGGTTACTAATTGAGTCTTATTAAGTGATAGTTGAAACTTTATTAATTGATTTTGAGATATTAGTAATATTATTGTTCATCCTTCAACAAATGCAAAATATTGTTATTTATTTTTTTAATGTGTTCTATAAAATGTTAAAGATAAGGAGGATATTTTCAAATTGATATTGAAACTTTAAATGAACTGTTAATCAAAAATATTTAAGAAAGAAAACACAGTCGAAAATACAGTTTCAATCAAACGAAATTAATTTAAAAAATGAAAATGATGCAGAAACTTTGCTGAAAACCAAAGAAAATAAAAAGGAAATAAATTCATACACTTAGTTTATATTTTATTTATTTTTTTTTAATTAAATTGTAAAGAAAATTATTGTAAATGTTAAATGATGAAAAACAATTCCCGCGTGTATTTATTTCTCTCATAAAAAGTTTAAATACGAGTTTTACCTTATAACATTTATTATATATATGAACAATAACTACAACAAAAGGAATACACTTAGAGTAAAAAATAATCTTATATATTTTCAATCGATTGCATATCAAATATAAGAAATAAAAGAAAGAGAAAACGTTCGCATACCTCTTTTTAAATATCGCCGTTACATCCCTAAGAGTGAGAAGAAAGAATATCACTATAACGACGGGACTTGCGGAACCTTATCCCATCCAGAACTGAATCTCGCTTCAGCTGTTTTATCTGCATAATCGCCTGTCGCATTCAGTCGTTATCGCATTCAACACTTGATTATATACGTGTCTTAAAAGTTTCTACTGTTTTAAGTTTTTTTTCGTAAGAAAAATATCCTTTATATATTTTGAAACCACTATATAATGGGATGAAAAATAAAATTTATTTGAGATTATTTGAGAAGTTTCATTTGTAGTAAAATATTGCTACAAAATATGAATTTCGTTGGAAAACATTTATGTTAAAAATTCATAATTATCAATTTGTTATTTTATACCAATAAAAACGTTAAAATGAATTAAATTCTTTCCGTTACTTCATATTTTTTATGTAAATAATGAGAATTTCTTCCTATAATTTATTTTGGTTTCACCTTTGAAAGATTATATATATATATATATATATATATATATATATATATATATATATAACAGAGTACGTTATATACATTATGTAAGTATGCAAATAACTATTGTTTTATTGTTTAGTAACTTCAATATTAAAATAATATTTTGAAAAAAATTTAATAATTGCTTTGAAAATTAAATGCATTTAGATAAGGTAACAGCAGTTAATGAATAACGACATTGTTGGTTTTCAGGGGAAAAATTCCGCAATTGAATCTATTAAATGCAGAGAATACTGTATGTTTTTTTAAGGCATTATCCAAAAATATCCCTGTTTCTACAAATGATTTAATTTGAATACAATAAATTTCTTAAAAATTAAAAATGAATCAAAGTTAAGAAAATATATTAATTAAATTTTTGCTGTAGCCATTCTTATAAGTTTCGATTATAATATAACAAATATTATGACATGAAAATCATCTTCTTTCAAAACAAAAAACTAAAATACGCTTGATTTTATTAAATTTATTTATTTCACCTTAATAAACTGTGAAATTATTTGAAAATATTTTACTATTTATTTAAATACTTCAATTAATAAAACAAAATTGGGGAGAGGTAGAAAAACATTTTTCAGGGGCAGACTTTTAATATTTTAAATGTTAAAACTATATAATCAGAAAATTAACTCAATAATATACGATTATTTTTGTTTTTATTATTTATTTTTGCAAAAAAAATTAATGAAAATTTTTTTCAGAATTCTTATTTATATTAAGTTTTTAAGATATTAATATAAATTTAATTATCTAATTCTCAAAACTCTTATATATCTCCGGTAACAAAGTTAAAATTTAAGTAAAGAACAAATTTGGAAGGAATTAGTCTCTATTCTGAAAAAGTGTCATTGCAAAATTATTTCAAACTTAAAATATTTTCCATTTAAGGACATGTTAAAGTTTCTACAGAGATACGTAAAAAAAAATTACATTTAACAAAATAGAGTCTTGAATCAATTGAATTGCAGTTTCTTCTACTTGCTCTTTTATTTAGAAAATCAATATATAAGAGAAGATATGTATGATTGATTTCTCTTGATTTAGATCAAAGAATTGAATATCAATTTAAAACTTTGTTGCAAAAACTAATATATATCGATATAATTTACAAGACCTATATTTTGAATACATTAAATATTGGGGAACTTATGAATTGTTAGGGATTTAAATTATTTTTATTAAACTTTTAAAAAATTTTGGAAGAAGATTATAATATATTTTAATTTTGTATGAAGTGTACAGTCTTACTATGAAAAGATCGATCAATAGAAACATGACTAAGAAATTAAATCTTTAGAAACTTTGAATTTATTTTTGAAAGTTTTGAAGTTTCTCTTAGAATATTAATTATGCAATACAATAATATTAAATTTCCTTAGATTCAATAAATATCATTTACTTTTAAAAATATGAAAACTGGTATAATTTTTTCAAAGACGGAAAATATTTATCCACTGTTTTCTACTTATCGTCTGGATTATTAAGGGAATATATTAAAATATAAATAATTGTTGAATTCAAAGAATCATACTATTATAATCTATTTTACAGTAAGAATTATTCAAATATGTTTTTAAGACTATTACTAAATTATTTACAAGAGATTCAAATAATTTCTACTTGAACTTCTGATTTTCAGCTTGAAACTTTGAAAATTAAAGTTTAAAAATACTAGCATTGAAAAAAGATTAATAAAATTATTAATTGATAATTTGGATAAAAAGGAATAAATAAATTAACTCTGAATTTTGCCTTAAAATTAAATACAGAAATAAGATTGTTTTTATTTTAAAAACAATATAAAGTTTAAATACCATACAAAAATTATTTGTTTCATAACTTTATTAATGCTGAAACTACCAGAACATTGATACACTGTATTCGTTATAAAAATATATTGTAAAACACAACGTTAAAAGTAAGCATTTTAACTTTGCATCAAAAAAATTGTTGGATTAAATTTGCAAGTATTGGAATCATCTGTTTAAAAATATCACACAGTGTAAGGTTTGAAGGAATATTTTTGTTTTACATAAAAAGTTAAAATTAAAAAATTAAAATTTTATTCTTTTAGGGTCTTTGAATTATTATTTTTAATTTTTTTTTTACAGAATTGAAGAAATATACATACTTTTGATAAATTTAATGAAATATACATACGTTAACAAATAGAAGATTACACACTTTTTAATTTATTTTATTAATAACAAATCATATATTTTAATAATTAATAATAATTTTTTAAGTTCTTGACTTGAATAACACATAATTATGAAAAAAAAAATAGAAATATTATTAAATTTATAATCACTTATAAAAATTTTTTATATTACTCTTTTTTGATAGCTTCTTATTGTTTTGTAAAGTTTATACTTCCCTGATATTCAAAAATACATTAATTATTATAAATGCTTGTGAAAATTGCGGGTAGAAAATTAATTTTTTAGATTTCGAAAAACACAATTTATTAGAGAGTTAGATAAATGTAGAATATAGATTATTTTCTTAAAGCTAGAAATATTAAAAGACTATTATGAAACCTCTAAAATTATTTATTTGTTAAAAG
Organism: Latrodectus geometricus; assembly: GCA_026290005.1. Lineage (NCBI taxonomy): Eukaryota > Metazoa > Arthropoda > Arachnida > Araneae > Theridiidae > Latrodectus > Latrodectus geometricus. Next base: position 1,424,811 of record JAPDSC010064003.1, read on the forward strand.
CAATGAATGTATATATACATACTTCAATTTAGTTTTCAACATTTAAAATGTTAATATTATTATTATCAACTGGAATAAATATTTCAAATAAATGATAAATGGGACTCATTGATAAGGAATAATAAACATTACACATTTTTAAGAATTTTTTAAAAATATTTTTAAATCCCAGACATGAGTCTACAAATTTTTATACTTAATGAACTAAAAAAGAAAATATCGTTATCTTTCCTTCTAAACATCCTCTAACTACGCTACTCATGCTTTTTCAAATGTAAAATTTATGAGGGAATTTGTTTATTGTATAATTTTAAAAACAAAAAAATTTTGAAAACCAAATAAAAATGGAAATATTTAAAACACTATATTAAAGGTAAATTAGGAAAGGGGGAGCTATTTAATTTGTTCTAATCAATAAATAGATGATTTTTAAGACTGGTAAGGAAAAATTCAGTTATGTTAAAAAAATGCCAAAATTTATATTTATTGTTTTTTATTGTATACATACAATGAAAAACTTTTTATACATTTTTATTTACATTAAAACACAGGCAAATGATAAAATAATGAACGAATAAAGCATTATACATTTATTTTCACCTTCATTAAATTACAATACTTATTTCTTTTCAATATTTTGTGTTTCAAAATTTAAAAAGAATTTACTGAAATACTCATACCTTCGTTTTTCTTAGTATAATTTTAACAAAAACTAAAAGTTTCAAAGTCTATCATGAGACCTATAATATAAATTCAGTATCATCAGTCACATGATACACTATGATATTATTATATATAGTGATTACATAACATGCACACACACGCTATAATAGTCGGTATAGTAATAAAATAACAAAAAAATTTTAAACAACCTTCTTTGAAAGCTTTAACATTTTATTAAAATCATTCATACACATTTCTTAAAAAATATATCATTATTTGGGTAATGCCTAAAAAACTAAAATTTTCTTGTATTTTATAAAACTATATTTAACTATTTTATGACTGTAATCTAGTTAAAAATTTAATATATAAAAAAATCACACACACACATATATATACATAATTTGAGTAATCAAACATATGTAAGATAGTAATTCATATTTTTTTTTAAAAAATGAGTCTTGTCTATTATGTGATCAATAGAGAGATATATAAAATTTTTAAGGATTTCAATTCTATTTTATTTCTAAATTTTTTTGTAGTGACAAATATTTAATCATTGCAAGCATATATTAAATACTGCATTAAATCATACATTTCAATTCAATCTAAATAAAAACTAAACAATGTGATTTAGCTGAAGGTAGAATCACAAATTTTAAAATACCGATGGAAGATAAAAAAATTTCTCAATTTTTTTCTCTGTTTTTGAAAAAGATACTATAAATATATAATATACAATTCTTACAAGGAATATATGTAACTGTGTCGGAAAAAAATTGTAGCTGAAATTCATAAATAATTTTACTGACGAAGCGTTTCACCTTAAGTAATTCAAGTCACTTGTGAATTTGAAACCTGCCTACATTTGTTTCTGATTCTAAATCATTTACGACTTTAATGCATCAGTCGTTACAATAATTTCAGCAACATTTTTCACGTAATTTTACGTTTACATTTTTTTAAAATTTATTTTTCAAAATGAGAATCTGCTTTGAAATATTTATCGAGAGTTATTAAAATAGTATTTATATTTTTCTTTAATAAAACTGTATCCTTAAAACGTTTTTTGTACTTTAATTAATCTTTTTAAATTAATCACTTTTATTCTGGGGGAAAAGGTCAAAATTAAAATGTTTATCTTATTGTTTCACAAATAAATTCCTTGAGCTGTATGATTTTTTAAGCTTTTCTCGAGTTCTTAATGTTAGGATGAAATTTGATTAATATAATGATAAATGAATGAAAATACTTTGAAGCAATTTCCTAATCTAAAAGATGCAAAACTATGGGTTGGTTAGCAAAAATTAATTCTTTACTTAATAAAGCTATTGTAAAATCAAAATTTTGTACTTTAAATATTTTGCAATATATTAACATAAACTATATCTGGGGAAGGACAAAAATATAATTGCATTTTGCAACAAATTTCAAATAATTTACAAAGAATAGTTCTGTCTACAATCTTCTATAGTTGAAAAAAAAATGGAATCATACAAAATATTTTTATACTAAGCTACAATATTATTTATTGAGATAAAATAATATTAATATAAAAACATTTTAAGTTAAAAACGTATCATGTAAGAATTCTGTTATAAGACATTAGTTATTTCATATTATGTACATTTCTTTTGGAGTTATAAATTTTAGCACTTATTATAAATTTTAGCACAAACTGTTTACAATGAATTATTAAAATAACCCTTTTACTTTACTTTTTCATTAATATAGTTTTTTTTATTTCTAGATAATGCTAAAAATTATTATAGCGTAATATTACTATTTTTTAACACAATTTAATTTTTTCAGGTTAGTCACGTATAATTTAACTAAGAGGATGAATATTTTTAATTGTTTTAATTTTTGCCTAAAATTAGTTTGTTGGAAAGTTAATCAAATTTTAAGGCTTTGAATCTACAACTATTACTTAAACAGAAAATAATTTTGTTGTTATGTTATAATATTTGATAATATATAACATAATATTCTTATTTAATTTGGGGAATTTAAAATAATGTATTTTATTCAAATAATATGTCAAAATTTATATTGTTAAACCATTTAATTAAATAATTTAAGACGAATGAATGTTAAGTTCATCGAAGCATTTAATAAATGTGTGAATGCTTGATGAATTCAAATAAAATTAAAAAACAGAAATTAAAATAAGAATAAATATTTCTATAGAGGAATTTTTATGAAAACTAAATGTTATTAATTTTTAACAATGTATTAAATATTAGACAAGTAGAATTTTTAAAAATTTTTCCTTTAATAAATTATTCAATTTACATATTTCTTATAACAAATAAAAAATAGGTAAGTTAAGCTCATACACATAAGATAAAAATGTCTCATGGTTACCAATAACATATATATTAGAATTTCTCCCTCTATCATTTAAAAAAGCCTTCACTAATAACGTTCGCGACAGACTTTGGTTATAAATTAGTAATAACTTACGAAAAGTTCATTTTTAGGAAATCTCGGGATATTAATTTTATTTCTTTCACAGAAAACACTATAGAAAACATACCGAAACCTATTTTAATAATTATTTATTCCAGATACATTCTTTTGTAATTGAGTTTTATCGACAATTCTAAAAATAGAAGTATAGAATTTTGCTCACGGTTTAATTTTAAAAAATCATAGTTTATTTAAATTATTGAAAGCTATACAGAGTTTCTAATAAGTGTGATTCATTTTAGAATCGCTGGGTCTAAATTTTAGGCTTTGTCGATAACAAATCAATATTTGAGTCTTACTGTAGATGTTAATCACGGTATTTCACTTAATCAACCCTTCGTTAAATATCTTCTGGTACATTTACAATTTCTGGTACATCAAAAAAATAAATAAATAAATCTTCTCGTACAGACAAAATTCCTTTATATAATAAATCCATTTCAACATTATTGCACAAATCATTAATTTAATTTAAGATATATAAATATTTAAAATTAAAAAAATAATAATTTTGAGATAGTTTGTGCGATCATACTTTTATTGTGAATAGATTTATATTTTTGTTAAATACTTATACTATTTTTATTCTTAGAATGTTAATTATATAAGATTTTTTTTAATAATTTTTTTGTAAATATATTTCGATTTGCTAAATAAAATGACGCAGCTATAAATAATAACAATAATGCTTCGTTGTATCATATTGATTTATTTTTCTATTTTGTATAAAGAATATTACTTTGATTATTAAATACTCCTCCCTACTTTTAAAAATGTTCGAGTGTGTTTTTTTATTTTTATTTTATTTTCAGCATATAAACTTCTTATAACATGTGTATTACATTTTGATGTTTGAAGAAAAGTTTTCAATAATTGTTGTTTTCGAAACATTATTTCTTCTTTTCTTAAACTTTTTTTTATAATTACATTTTCCTGCATTGCATTCTATATTTTATGTAAATTTATATTCATAAAATGCAGTAGTTTATAAATGCAATCCTTTTTAAATGAATAAAGTAAAGTATTTTTTAAATTCATTTATATAAAGTTATATTAAAAATACTTAGAATTCATTACTCTCAGTATCGGGTTTCAAGTTTATTGTTAAATGCATGTGTAAAAGCTACATAAATAATGCTATGCTTATACATATGAGCCAACAATTTTATTCTTCTCAATTTTTGACAGCGAATTTATGAAAAATCAGACTTGTGCAGCAATTAAGAAATAATTTTTATCAGCAAGTTTTATTTTTTACCTTCCCAATATTACTGTAAATAAGGAATAAAATCGTATGTCCTTTTTAATATATTTATTTATTTATTCTTGGTTATGGAACAGATATTGCATGACAACTAAATACGTGTTTATGTATATATATATATATATATATATATATATATATATATATATATATATATATATCAACTAGTTGTATTTTATCATATGATGTAAAATTATTTTATTTTGATCCTCAAAACTATAAATAATATTAGGAATATTATATTAGAACATTATATTATTAATTACGAGTGCAATTCAAAAGGTTTACTTGATTCTTTTGCAATTGGAAATCACAAAAGTAAAAAAGTGTAAATATTTCTTTCGGTTTTAGGATTTTTTCACTGTTTATTGTACAAAGATGTGTTTGCTTACAAAAGCATCTCATTGATTTTTCACTTTATTATTTATACTCTAGAAGACTTCGATAACTAAGTAAGTCGCTGAGAAATATGGAACACAATATGTGTTTCTATTCAATGTTGGATAGATCATAAGAACATTATGGGTCGTTCTGCATCAGCTCATACTCTAAGAGATGCTATTCAAGGTCGTTTATACTCCCACTATCTAAAACCACTTCACAGTAAAGCAATAGATAAAAATAAGAAGCCATCTTAGCATGCAACTTTAGAGTAGACCACGATCCTTTCTTTGTCACTTGTTTTGCAACAAGCTCCCTGTTTCGCAACAAGCTCCTGTAGGAAAGACCGACGCGGCGCTCAAGCGAGAATTTTTCACTTTGACGTTATCTCTTTTTCCCGAAAGTTCCCCCGAGGCAGATAGATGACAGCATACATTAGCTAGGCTCATCTTTTTTGAATCTATAGAACACCAAAATCATTTAACTCAAGACATTCTTCTGAAATAAAGATCGTTTTCTTCCATGAAATGATGTCCACATTATTTCAACCTGACGTTTTTGGGGTGCTCCTGAAACAACGCTTTTGGGATGCTCTTCAAAAATTCTATTTACTTAACCCCATTATTAATGTTAATGATGTTTTTTCTCATCAGTATATTTCAAAGCTGTTACTTAGGGCATTCGTCAACTGGTGTATATAGAATTATAAGGATTTTTCAAGTTTATATGCAATATTAATAATATTCTTCACTGTCAAAGGAAAACACTTTTCGTGTGTGCTATGAAGAAAAAAGTTCTACAATTCATGGTTAGTATATCATTTTATTACTTTTTTTATAGATTATTGTTCCATATTTTATTCTAAGGTATGTATTCATTGTCTAAAAATATTATCCCTTATGCATCATAAAATATTAAAAGATTTAATATTTAATTTAAGGCATTTTTTTGATTCATAAAAACATTTTAATCAATATTTTAATTCTTTAATCAATGAACAATATTTTAACTATGATCATTTTTGGAATTAATAATAATATAGTCATACTTAAAGAATTTCAAAAAAAAAGTTTCTAGCGTAATTTTTGTCACACATAACATTGTATCCAAAATATTATAATAAGTAACTAATGTAAATCAAAATTAATTATTGTGTTATTTTGAAATGCAAAATAATCTAAAAGAAATGCTTATGTCAATAATCAAATCATTAAAATCTGATTTTAAAGTTTGTGAGCACTATGCCTTTATATTAATAGTTGTCACAACTATTAAATCTCAAATGGATGCATTCTTGATATAATTTAATTACTAATTAATTTGATAGTTTATAAAATTTTTCACTGTACTACATCAATGTTATTATTTCTTAATTTATTTGGAAGAGTTTCTGTTGAATCGATAGATTAAGATGAAATTTATTTCGGAATTGACATTTTTTAAATGAAAAAAAAAAAACTGTTTTCTTAAGTTTGATACATCGAATTTTTCATAAAAAAATAATGAAAAATAAATCAAAAACTAACTTAAACTTTTGTTTAAATATTTTAGAGAGCTTTAATAACGATAATTGTCATTTTTTTGAAAATCCGCAATTTATCTTTATGATATATATAAAATTTACTGTAAAATTATAGCTTAGCAAGTTTACACTTTGGTGGGGATATTCTATGAATTAATACTTGGAAATAAAATAAAAATATAATTGTGTAAAATGCTGTATCTTTTTACATATGGAGATTAGTTCAATTCAGTTTTAATAAATATGTCAGATTATTTCAACGCTTGAATAAAATAACTAATTTTTTTCAACATGAAAATTATTCCCATAATATTATTTAAAAAAAAGCATTAAGTTGTTCTAAAATTAGACAAGCCGAAAGCAGTTTATTAACTATCCATAATTGTACATAGTTTTGCTTAGAGCCTGAGATATATTGCCTTTATTTATATGATTCAAACATATATATTTGAAATGTACTAACATAAATTTTCATTATTTAGGTTAATAAATCTCTAATTAAATTTTCCTATTACTTACATACATATATATGTATATAATAATAATTATGGTTTTCTAAATAGCATATATTTTTCTTTTTCTAAAATTATGTTACTCTGCACATTTATACAACATTAAATTTATTTGCTTTATAAAAGATGAGCAAATTAATTTTTTTTTAATTTAACGTATATGATAGCTATTAAGTTAAGTTGAGTTATAAATGATAACTTTAAATTTAAGGAAAGTATAATTATTATAAGTTATTTATGTTTTAATTAAGCAAAATATAAATACACATAAATTAAATTTCTTGTTATAATGAGATACTAATTAAAACTTTTTAAATATGTCTAAAAATTTCTAATTATTTCACTTAAATACATACCCACATGAAGTAACCAATAGGAGAAGTACGAAGGTAGGTTGATAAATAAAATGGTGGTATTAAGCAAGCATTTTAAAAGTTCCTTTTGATGTTCTTTTTCAATTACATTCAGGTCGGAGTCATTTTCAAATATTAGGAAGTTAAATCTGAACGTAAGTTAGGTATCATATATTTTTGAGTTTCTTCCTAACTTTCTTAAAAATTTAAATTTTCTAAAAATTTAAAATTTTACCAAAAATATTATAAGGAAACAAGTCTTATGTATTTATGCTTACTTGACTGTGCGTTATCAAACAGTACGCAAATCCATTGTAAACTTGGTTACATCGCTACTTTACTAACGAAATTTGTACAATGCATTTTACACGTTTTATACTTTATATCAATGGTTTTCTATCTTCAGAACTATACTCGAAATTTGTTTTCTTAGCTACAAATAAGAAAACTTTTGTTTGAATCAATGTCTCAAAATTAATTTATTATTAATACATTAATTTATTATATTAAATTATTATCAATATAATCAATTTCATTGGTATAAATTTATTAATATTAAATTAAATAATATAATTTTGATTATAATATTAAATTATTATTAATATAATCAAAATTAATTTATTATTAATATAAATCTAACTATAAAAATCCTCCTTCCTTATCTTTTAAAAATCCTCCCTGCTAAGAAATATTCTATCCACAAACATTTTTATTGTGTAAGCTTGATAATGACTATAGTGCTCACCTCACTCAATAACATATATTTATTTTTTTGAAAACTATTAGTGTATTGTAACGTAATGTACTTATTTAAAATGTAAATGTACTTACATTTTTGAAAAATTAAATATTCCTATTGCATTAGATATTACGAATACTTATTACTTTTATGTTTAACACATTACTTTAAGCAAAATTAAAGTAGTTTTATTTTGCAGGTAGAAGAAAACCACAAAAACTAAACCATTCTGTGAAAATTTGAAAACAACTCGAGACTGAAAAGATTTTTAACTATCGGGGAAGAACCTCAAAAAAGATAAAAGCTTTTATTTATTTAATAAATTTACAGTTTCAAGAAATCACAAACATTTCGAGAAGACGAAAGACAAGATTTTAGAAAATACAAATTATGAAAAAGTCTCATTTATATTATGATTTTTGCTTAGAAAAAACCCAAAATTTTGAATTTTTATGTGATCTTCTTATATGAAAGATCATTTTTGAAGCAATATTTTATGATGTTGATGATGTATTATACATTTTTGATAATGTACAAATAAAAAAGTAATAAAACATTTTTTCAACTAAAAGCCGTTTTAATTTTTAATGAGTTAATAAATAACTCATCTTCTAAGTTTACGCATTCAATACAAGATTGTTCCATCATTATACTTAATTACAGCCATATGAAATTAACATATATCTGAAACATTATACAATAATCCGAATATTTAAGTACATGAGAAATGTTTGAAATGTATGATTGTTGAATGTGTGTGATTTTATTTTCATACTTATTTTTGATTAAACTATTTTCGTATGTAAACTGAGATTGAAATGTTATAATTTATGACATATTTATTTCTAAAATTGTATTTTATGCATATTTTATTCTATATAAATCATTTCAATATATATTTATATCAAGTGAATTTTTTCAGTTTTAGGAAGTCCTTTCCTATAAATTACTAATAAAGGTCTCTTATTTTAAAGAATATCTTTTCATTGATCCCAAAAATATCAAAATTAGAATATTTAATTGTATTTTGTTCATTAATGAAGTCTTACGAGCATTTATGTGTTAGAATGTGTATTATAAATATACATTTTAATAGCTTTGAAAGGTTTTTTTTAAATATAAGATAGATTAGATAACAATTAATATCTAAATATAAAATCAAATAAATGTTTTTTCAAAATTTTCAGATACATTTTTCAATATTTTTTTATGCTTATATTTTATTAAAAGGCAAAGGGCTATACTTAAAATCATTCATATTTTATAAAAAAAGTACTTCACAACAAAAATGAGAATGTTGAGAGAAATATAAACGTATCAATATTTTACATTCGTCAGCAAAGAGAAAAATTATATAATTCTTTTTATAGATGAATGTTCAAAAATAATGACACTAAATGCTTTTCTATTTAATCTGTAAAACCAAATTATGAATAAATATTTTTATATTCAAATTACTTTAAATGTTTTTACTTTTTATTCTTTTTTTCAATATTCATGGTCTTATGGTATCAAAAACTTTTACATTCCTGAGTGAAGTAAGAATTTTTCTACGTATTGTATAATGACAGAATTCAACTTTTGCACAGATTGGCTAAAAGTAATTTGTACTTTCTATACATCACAATACTGTAATGCAAAAAGTGAAACCAGGCTGAAAAAGTACTTTCCTTTTTTTAACATTGTTAAAAACATAAAATTGACTTTCAAGTAGCAAAGAAAAAGTTTCACCACAACCAAAAATGCTCTTTTCTAATCCACTTTGTACAACCTGAAGTGGTTTTTCCACTTTTCTACTTTACCATGGGGAAAAAAAGAAAATGTTCAACCTAAGACAAATATTTTCGCTGACATTGCGTCGAAAAAAAGAGTATACTCAGGTATTTCATTTTTTTCGATATTGAAAAGACATGCACACTGTTGACGTTATTCATTATTTTTGTGACTTGAACTTAAATCAATGTTAAAAGCTTGAATATACACTTAATGGTTTATTATAGATGTGATTTTTTTCAACCATTTCGAGTACATAATTCTTGTGATTAAAATTTGTTATAATTTTTGGTAAATTCTAAAATAATTATATTTTTTTAATTTAATGACTTTCTACATTATTGTTATATGAGCTTAATAATATCTTCTTTTTTTACCGTGTAAATTTAACGTCTTGTAACTTACAAAAAGTGTGAAAATATTGCTTTTCAAACTTTCCCTCACATTTTAACTATTCTATGAGTTCATTTTTATTTCACAATGAAAAGAATTGGTAATTCCTGTTACATATTCCATGTTAAAACATTCCGTAAAGACTATAAATTGAATATTTTCATAATTACTTGTTCAATTAATTTTCCTATTTTTGTCTCTAATTACATTTTTTTAAATAGAAAATATGATTCCTATTTAAAATTTCTGTCGTAAACAAAACTAAAATCAAACGCTATGAAAAGTTCAAAAAATCTGTCAAATGATCAATTACTCAAATCTCATTTATTTTATCGCGATGCTTTCTAAAAATATTTAATGTTCTACAACATTATATTTTTGTGATAGTAATGGTTTTATTAACATGCGAGTGAATTTGATTTTATTATTATACGGAATATTTTATGTTTAATTTTCTTTTTAATTTCTCAGTTACCGACAGTAAAAATAACTATTGTTCATTATTATTAAAATATTATTATTAAAATAATTAAATTATTGTCTAAAGTAAGGATTTATATTTAAATATGTTTTGTATTTTTACGTCCAGTGAGATATTTATAATTTGTTTGCTTAATGTAACTTAAAATTTAAAGCACTTGTAATTTTTTGTATTATCAGAAATTAATCCATAATTAATGGTATTCTTCTGGGATTCATATCCAGAAGAATCAAAATCTTGATTGGCTTGAATAAAACTTATAACTTAAATCAGTTGGCTTGAATAAAACTCAAAGGAAGAAGTAAGAGATATTCGAGAAATTGGGGCAATAATTTACTTTTGGAAAACCTCGAAGATTTCATTTGGATTATTTTCTTATGGGATTCTTTAGAATCTGATGCATAGAGCATATTTCCAGTCTTGTTTCTTTCAATAGAGGTTCTGACCAAAAGTTATAGAAATTGAAAATTTATTTTCTTCCCTTCACACCAATAACTTCTCACAGATAATTCATTCAATGAATTACTTTTTATACTGTAACCAACAACCTATTAGGGAATTCTAAAGTTAACAAAAGTAAATACTCTCAAGATAAATAGTAATTAAAAAATCAAATGTTAAAAATCAAATTTTTAAAAATTAACAAAAGAAAAATACAAAAGTACTCTTATTTCATAAAAATTAATTTGTTTACGCAATTAAATTGTTTCCTTTATACTGTATATTTTCATGTTTACTTGTTCAAATAATTTTCCTATTTTTGTCTCTAATTACATTTTTAATTTCGAATATCTCACAGAAAATAAAATGAAAAATAGCCAGTGTTTATACGCAGCATGTCTTATACGTATTGAAACTATATTAAGTAAACAATATTTATTGTACAGTAGTGTTAAAGTCTTAAGAGAACATTTCTTTGCTCATAAAACGCTGTATAACATCTTTGAAACAAATTCATTGAAATTAATATTTATTATTCTTGGTATGAATTCTTGATGAACATTTTAAAGAGCTGTTAGAAGAATCTGCCACATATTTTTACTATTTAAAAATGCTTTATTTTACTTATTGAAAACTCTTATGAAAATCAGTAATATACTTCCCTAAAACACACACCTATTAAACTATAAAGAATTAGTAAAAATGTTTTGACAATTGTAGCAATACTAAGCATGTATATATATATATATATATATATATATATATATAAAATAAGACACGTTTAACAAAACTATTTGCATAAATTATTTAAATATGGTATGATTAAATTATAAAAACACATCTATTTGTTATTTAATTATTTAGCTAAATTATCTGGATGTCAGGAACTTCGTTATAAATTCCCCTAATGTTTTAAAAATTACTGTCTTATGATGAGCACGATTTCAGAATATTTCCGATAAAGTTCTTAACGAGCCAAAAACATGATATGACAGTTAAAACTAAGAATGATTTTGACAAATCGTATTATTTTATGTGTTATAAAAACTACAGACTTCTAAAGAATTGTTCGTGAAATCTCTTTCGGAAGAATAACAACAGTTAAAAGAAAACACTGTTTTTAAACCCATTTTTTTTTCGAAGATAACTAAGAGCTTGTATTTTCTTTGAATGAATTGTAATAAATGTGTGGAGGCAATAATATTATACACTAGTTTTTTTCTACAAAAATGTAGTTATTATTTAATAAATATATTTATTCTTTAATAGCCAAATTGAAAAAATTGTAAGCAAAAGTCAGTTATTTAAAGCAGCACAGAAATGATATTCCCCTTTCTATAAGCGAAGTTTTTAAAGTTTATTGAAAATGTGAGGAATAAAACGTGCTGTATATCTCTTGTCTTTTCCTGATGATGCTTCAAATTCCTTTTATCTAAAAAGAGTTTCAGTCGCACTTCATGACAGATAATGACTCATGGTCCTAAACATGACAAAATCGTGTTTAATTAAATCATATCCCCGCGAATCGTACCTTATCCGAACATCTACCCGTTTGGGGAGACAACCGCAAACATTTCATTCAGATGGGGTGGTGAGGAAGTGGGCTGACGGTCGAGGCTAATCTCTTTATGAATTGTATGACTTGCTTTTGTTAACGTAAAAAAATTTCACCATCTTAAATTTGAACTAACTTTTGTGTTTTCTAAAATACATTCTGTTTTGTTGAGATAGGTAATTTTACTTCCAGAATAAAATTAATAGTTGTTAATGTATTAATTTTGAAATTAATACATTAACAACTAATAATTTTATAAAACTATGAGTAAGTTTTACAACATGAATAAAATTCTGTAGATTATTTATTATTCCTTACCAAGTAGATAATTTGATTCAAAATTTAAAGTTCATTGCACAAAGGTGCAAATAAATAGAAGAAGCAAATATTATTGTTTACTGTTGTTAGTTTTGTTATAATAAAACTAAGCTTTAATTTATTTATATTTACATTTCCAGAAATTTAAAATAGGAGAACTACGATTTATTTTAAAATAGAATTGTAGTGTGAAATGTAAAATTTTCAGATTAAAATCATTATTTAAGTATATTAATAATTTTATACTCATTTCACTTTTAATTCAGAAAATATTTAGCAAATGAGTAATCCTAATTTTTTAAGTTGAACATGTTAAAGTTCAACAAATTTTATGATCACAAAATTTGTATTAATTAAAGACAGAACTATTTTTTCTGCAATAATTTGCTAGTCGCACAAAATGTCTATACACTTCGATTTTACTTAAATAGCATTTGGAGCGTCATTCTATTGATGACAAATACGTAAAAAAGTGGAAAAATAATAGAACCTAAATTTACATCGCTTTCAATTTAGACTTAATTCAACTGTTTTTATAACTTGGATATCTGTAAGCATTTATTACAACCAAAAAAAAAAAACAAAAACACAAGCAATTTTATTTATAATAAAGGTAACTGAAAATGTGTTCCTTTATAATAATAAAACAAAACGAATATAATAAGTGAAAAAATAAAATTTTATAACCTATTGAAAAATACAATGAACCTAAATAATAATATCATATATGTACAAAACCAATAAAATTGTATAAAAAGTAAGTTTGAAGACTTGTCAATTCAAAACTTTTAACATATATCGGGAATTATTATAATATAAAATATTTACTTTAGAAAGTAAATTTATATGTATTGTATAACAAAAACCTAAAATGTATAAAAATGTATCATATTACAGTATGAAATAAAATTAATGACGATATTTTATTAGAAATTTTTTAATTGACTTAATTTGAAAAAATTATTTTTTAATTTCACAAAAAAATTCTTATGCTCTTACTCTAATAGCGTTATTTTTAATCCTTTTTAATTCATACTTGACTTCAAGAAGCAAACTTATGTTGATTTTAACGTTTAATTTTAAAATTTGAATATTTTTTTGTAGTTATGTTACGTAGAGTATATTTTAGAGAATTAATATGAACATTATTAATTCAATAGTAGATTTTAACATGCTACTAAAAATAAAAATTATTTATGAAAAATCACAAATTAAACTTTAATGAAAGGATTTACTTTTTAAGTATTAGCTATTTATTTATATGTTATTTTGAAAAGTAAATATTCTATGAATAAAATTATTAAATTGTTAAGCCAAATCTATTTTTACAGCAAAAGATTGAAAAACATTAACATTTTGATATCTGCAAAAAATATATTTGCAGATACTATCAGAAAATTCTATTTAATCTAAACTCATTTTGTTAATAAGAACTGAGCAGAAAACGTTCTTTTGAAAACAATAAAAGTTCAGTAATTATTTCCATATGTGAACAGTTTTTTTTGAACTGCAATATTTAAATTAAAGTCACAGAAAAAGTCTCAAACCGAAACTTACATTTTTTTGCCAGAAAAAAAACTGAACCAAATGTAAATCAAATATTTTTCTTTTAATTATGCACGTATTTTTTTTTTCAAATTTAAAGAGTAAATTTTATATATACGTAAAAGAGTGCATATTAGTTTTTTTTAACATGTTATCTAATTTATTTACTTTAATTAAAATCCTTATATATGTATATACAAACACGTATACTTTATAATAAATATGTGTGTGAGAAGAATTTGGTTGATGGTTCTGTTATCATTATTAAATATGAACGTAAATGATTTGATAACGAAAATTTATAACACAGCTTCTTATTTTATGTGCTCAAATTAGAAAATATAATAAAACATGTTTCATTTTGCAGCATTCAATCTCCAGCTTGACCCCATTCCACCCTGCCCTGCTAATGATGTGCCATCAGGATCCTCTTTCAAAGAAGACATTGGAATCGATTCTTCTTCTTCAGAAGACATTGACATTTGCAATCGAGTAACGCGGGAAGCAACCAACACACACAGTGAAGACTCAGAGAAAGAACGTCAACACACAGAAAAGAAAAGAAAACGAAGAGTATTGTTTTCCAAAGCTCAGACATACGAGCTGGAACGACGCTTCCGCCAGCAACGATATTTATCTGCCCCAGAACGTGAGCACCTAGCTAGCATTATTCGTCTAACGCCTACCCAAGTCAAGATCTGGTTTCAAAACCATCGCTACAAGTGCAAACGGGCACGACAAGAAAAAGGACTGGACTTGAACCCTTCTCCCCGTCGTGTGGCTGTTCCCGTGTTAGTCAGAGATGGCAAGCCTTGCCAGCCTCCTCTCAATGGGTTGGTAAAACAGCAAGATGTTGCACCCTCAATAGCTCATAATGATTTGCCTCCAATTACGTCATTAACATCCATAGCATCACTATCAACCAACAATTGTGTCACGAACTCGTGTATTAGTTCCTATAACATGAACAATGTAATGCCATCTTACAATCCGCATTTGTTTCATCAGCAACGTTGGTGGTAGGATGTATTAACATTTGTAATAACTGTATCATATCGAAAAATACAAAAGAAAGTTTACAGAGGACTAGTGAGCACATGAGTTCAGAATCAAATCATTAAGAGATATACCTTGATAACATTATAATTTCTGAATATTTCAGAAAATCCATTGTTTTTAAAAATACATTTTTTTTAAAGAAGCAATATTTAAAAATAAAATGTGCATAAATAATGTAATTAAAATGGTATATGAATCACAAATGGCAAAGATAAGCATTACTTAAGATTATTTTATCCATATACGAGTTTAAATATTTTTCAATTAATTTAAGCTCGGGAATTTTTTTTTTTTTTTACTTTGCTTCTTACAAATTTTGTAAAGTATAATGAGAAAACATATCACAATTATCAAGATAATTTTGATACTCTGTTATTGATACAAAACTAAATATTTACAATTTAAAGAAATTGCATCTGTTCTTCACGCCAAATTGGAGTTTAAAATGTTTTACCTTCACTCTGGTGTCTAGAATGCGGTATTTCAGTCTGTTAACATCAATTTTATTGTTATTTTTTTAATCCTAATTTATCGATAAATTATTTAGCATTTGACAGTAAAACTATGTTTTTAAGTTTAATCTCTAAATGTCTTTTGTAAGTATGTTACATTTGAAAGAATATTAATCAATTTTCAAAACCATTGCATATTTCTCATATATTTCGTAACTTTTTAGAAACTTCATACATTATCTTATAAATTTTATTTCTAACGATTGATGTACATCAAATATTTGCATTTCAATTTTTTGTCTTATTTTTCAGGAATTGCATTACATGGTTTATCTATTTTTAACTAAAAATAGAAATTTGGTTTCCGTTTACTATGAATAAGTCCTCAGGTGCATAAACCAAATGCATTTTATTCTATATTAGGATAAAATAAATTACTTGCATGCACCTAAGTTAATTTTGTATTTAAAATCCCAATCTTTAAGTATTTTTATGAAATTAACATCTTCGGTAAAATATGTAGATACTTTATCTAATTCCTTTCTTTGAAGCTAAAATTCGTGTCTATATTTAGTTTCATATTATTATTTCTTAACAAACTGTACATTAAGAATATTATTTCATTCCTTTTTGTTTTTAAAAAAATATAATTCTTTTAATTACAGAAAATTCTAATTTAAACATGATTTAAATATTTTACAAGAATTATAAAATTTTAACATATTTAACTTTGTTATTTGGAAAAATGACTTTTCCTATTAATGTGCGTTTCAATTTTATACTTGACTCTTCTAAGCATGGAGTTTTAGAAACTATTATGTTTGGAATATATATCATTCTAGTCTAATATTATATACTTGTTTTTACTCCACTAAAATTAAGTGTGAGTTTTTTGTATAATCTTGCTTTGCCAATCGCTTTGTAGTATTTCTTATTTTAGTATTTCATTTATATTAGTTTAGCTACCCCTATACAATGAAAAATATATTTTTAAAGTTGTATGGAAATGTTATTATTGTTTGTAATGTTTTGAAAATGTATTTGGAATACTATGGCTATTTCTGATTGCAAGAAGATAAAAATATATTATAGAAATAAGTAGTATGCATTTGTAGTTCAAATATGATTTTTCATTGTAGTCATAGTATTTCCTGATAAAGGATTTAAATATGTTAGTATGTAATAAACATTTATTTGTACAATATTTGGTTATCTTTCTTATGTGTGTGAAAAAGAGAATTTTCTTTAAAAGGGTAAGTTGCAACATTTTCTTATACCGATAACGTTAAAATAAATAATGATTCATAAGAAAGCATAAGTACTGCTGCTGCTGAAACCGAAGAAGCAAATGAAATGTCTGGGAACATTCCATTAGGCATCGATGGAACGTGTCAAAACCTTTGACAGCCACAAGGGTTGATACTGGTAAAGTTTCAGATGTTGAAGTTTCAGATTTTGCAAGTACTAAGATAAAAAGAGGAATGAAGGAAATAGTCAATCCAATCACTATGGTAAAAGTGATTCATTGGAAATTCAATATTTCGTCAATCAATATTTCGTGGTTCAGAAAAACAGTATGGATTACGCTACATAAATTAATTAGATGATGGTGATTCCAGAGCATTTAAGACTGTTAAAAAAGACAATATATATAAGAAAGTTGTAATTGAAAAATTAGAATGCATAGGTCATGTTGAAAAAATCTAACAGAGAACTATAAACTATTAATCATTCCAGCTAGTTGTAGAGCTGCAATGATTAATACACAATTTTCTTGTTGAATCTTTTTTTTTCCCCAAAATGAGGAACATTTTCTGAAAAAGTACTTAATTAAACATGTTAAATCTTAGCATACTTATCAATTATGTTATTTTACATATTTTAACCAAGATTGTTTTATATATAAATTCTTCAAATTTTATAACTTAAAATGCTTGAAAATTTTAATAATGTAAGTGAAAAACACTTATTAGAATTGTTAATCATTTTTAAGAAAGAAATAAGTAATAAAATAAAAAATACTCTGGTTAAATAATGTAAAAAAGAGTATTTAATTATGAAAAATCAAGCAATTTCATTCAATAATTATTTTTTAAATGTTTCCACAACAGACTTCCATTCGAGAATTCATATATTATAATTCAGAAGAGTTCATTTTAGCTTTAGAATCACTCTTTCCTCAGCACATTGTCCTTTATCTTAGATTTCAGAACAACATGTCTTCCAAAAAATTTTCTTTCTTTAAATATGAGATTATTACATCGAGTAATACACTAAAATATAATGAATGAGTTGAATAAATGCAATAAATTCAAAACAAATGCACGATTTCTAAAGAAATTATTTCGTAAAAGCATAAAACGTTTACCTTACAACAAAACAAAAATTTTAAAATTTTGAATCAATAGAATTCACTTCAAATCATTTTCTGGAGTAATTGTCATGCAAAGAAAATATAAAATTGAAATTTATTTTATATTTTTCAATTTCTATGATTGTTTGAATTTCTATGATAGTAATATCCTATGATTCTTTGAATCAAAAACAACAAGCGCAATGATTAGTTTCAATTCAATGAACGTAATACACTGAACGGATTTTTTTTTTTTTTTTTACATAATTTAAATACAAAAATAAAATACTTCTAGTACAACTAGAATGAAAATTTCACCACTATTAGAAGCAAAAATGTCCATATTTTTTGAAAGTGAAAAATGCTTTTTTCCTCCCATTTTTTTGCGCTTAGCCTCTAATGTGTTTTATTAAAATATAAACAAGTGAATGAACAAATTATAAAAATTTATTTGGGATTTAGGACAATATGTATTACATATTATATAATTAACAACATTATTAAATTTAAGTTGCTACTTCAAAACCTTTGTAGCAATTTAAACTTAGCAAGATATTTGAACTAGCCAGTTGATTAGACAGTATGAACACCAAAAATCACAGTTTCAAAATTTAAATATATCTAGGCTGAAATTTAGATAGTAATATCAATAAAATAACATAATTCGAGTTTACTTGTTTTTAGTTATTGCTTCTAAAGACTCAATATTTGACAGTAAAAATAATAATTTGAAAAAGCTGAAATCGTTTTCATGCCTCAACGATAATGAAATACTCTGAAATGATTTAAGTTAATTCTATCTTCCTTTTTTAGTGTAATTTACTTAATTTTTTGTAAAATAGTGAGAAATTTGCATGAATTGATTATACACTCTATTAGGAGAAGCTCTGGCCTTGAAATCAACAGTTTGTGGATTCGATTCCCACATCAAGTGATGATAATTATAGTGATTCAAAATCTACTTTAAATTGTGTAGGCTGTGGTAGAACGAGTCATATTTGCAAAACAAAAATAAATAGTCATAAAGGGGCAAATAAATGTTTCCTACTGCACATTAAAAAGCTTTATAATCTCTTGGAAATATTTTTCTGTTGGCTATAACTTAAAAATAAATAATGGAAATCATATTTATTTATACTGGGCTATAAGTTATGTGAAGAATTAAAATGTGTTATCAATCCTCGCGTCTCAGATATAACCAGCAATAATGAACTATAAGTAAATTTAAATAAATTTAAAGTCTCAGAATACAATTCATATACTCATATGCTCAACTCAGCAAAATATGTAACTTTATTACCGGTATCTAGTACAACACAAAGTTTGCCAGAAAATAAAATAGAGATCTTCTAATTTTCGATTTAGTGTAAAAATCAAAATTCTTAAATTTTACAAAATAAAAAAAATCTACTACTAAAAGATATTTATTAATAACAATGTATAACCTTGATTTTTTTATTGTGATTTTTACCACATCAAATAATCTTATAAATTCGAATAAGTATGTTACAAGATTATTTTTTTTATTCTTTCTATTTTTTTCTTTATTGCTTTGTAGTATTTTCCAAATATGTGTTTCTAATAATATCTTTTGTTTTCCAGTTTCTGTTATGCTTAATGAGCTTCTATTTTTTCCTTTGGAAAAGATCTCTCAAATTTAATAAGAATTTTAACAAATAACAGTAAACACATAGAAAACAGTAAGAAACATTTTTGACAACTTTTTAATAAAAATTCTACAATGTATCATAACAAGAAATCAAACATTATAGTTGTATTATATGATGAATAAAATGCTTCCTTTAACTATTCTTGTTTCAGAAAAGTAAAAAGGCCATGACCTCTCAAAAAAGTAGTTATTCTTAATTCAAATATGAAGAACGCTTGGTATAGATTCTTACTATTAAATAGATGAATCAGGATTATGTTTTTATCAATTTACTATAATTATTAGGATTGTAAAGTGTGTTCACTTTTTAACACTGAATTTGATGATAAAATTTTTATTCATTTACACAATTGAATCACGAGCACTATTGTAGGAAAATTAATTACAATTGATTAAAAAATATTAAATAAAAGTATTTAAAAGCCAGTTACAGTTTTAGTTTCTATGGTTTATAAACAACGGTACATAAAAAAGAAGTGATTTTAAATGTTTCTTAATTATTATGAAAGTAATAAAAATTCATCACAAAAATCCATCAATTTTGTGACAAGAAGTTTTATCTCCAAAATTCCTGATGAAGAATATTAAAGAGTGGGGGCATTAGGTCTAAAAATGATATGAGAAACTTGATAAGAGAATTAGTTTTTGAAATAGAGACATTGAATTCTGCATGTTTTTAATATGTAATATATTTACTAAAAAGATTATTCAAACAAAATAGTTCCCTTTTATGACGAAAAAATAAAAATTTATCAAAAAATTTTAAAAATGCCTTACTAACTTTTTTTTAATTATCTCGTGATATATTTAAAGATTATTTACTTATGAAGTATTCTTACAAAATTTTTAAATAACATACAAATTTAAAATTAGTTTCCTAAAAGCCATACAAAAATTTAATTTACATTAAATTTTTCTATGATATTTCGAAAAGTAATTTTAAATTTTATTTTTGGTGCTTATTGAAATTAAAAAGGATGATAATAACTGAAAAGATACTTAGCAATACTGTTTTGCTTACAAATTATTTGAATGAATTTGTAAAAAATTAAAATTTATTTATAGACATTGTGATTAACAGTTTGAACACTGGATGCATAGCATTTGAATGAAAAAAATGACTTTTGGTAGGGTCATATATTTTATTCCTTTAATCGCAAGCACCTCGATAGTAACAGCAGTTAAAAATGTCTTAATGACTTCTGTATATCTTAAAAAAAGAAATATCTGCTCTAATGCTCTAATTGGATGAGTGCCTAAAATTTTTCATGTAAAAAATATTTACGAAATGAATTGTTAAATTAGTTTTTCTCTTTCAAGTTTACCAATTCTATATTTATAATAATATTTCGTGTAACAGTAGAATAAATATACAAAACAGTTCAAATGTAAAAATCATTGATTATCATTTTAAAAGGGGAAAATAATAATGTTTGTGGTATTCATTATCCTTTTTGTAATATCACATATTTTACTCAAAATTAGCGGTATTTCATATTACAAAAATATAGAGCTCATAAAGCAATTTGTAAAACATTTCCTATTGAATTGAAAAGTATGATAGAATTATGACTAATTAAATATAAAACTTTGCTCTCTTTTAACTAAAGTACATTATTAATTATTATTGGATTTGAGATTCAAATAAATTTACACACACACAAATATACATGTCAAACATGTCTTGAATTATTTAAACTTACAAATTTATGAGAAATACATTAATACACTTTAAAATTATTCTGAAATAATCTAATGTAAAAAAAGTAAGAATACATGTGACGCAGATAGATATTATATTAGTCCAAGTTGATCGAAAGAGTTTATTACAAAAGACTAATGCAATTATTATCTATTTATAGTGAATATTAATATTCTTTGAATTAATTTTACTTCTGATAGCTTGTCGGAAGTAATTACACAAACGTGAATTGTAACATTCGGGCGGCCTACATGAAGAACAACAAACATTGAAACTGAGAAGAGCAATGCTGTGCTCTCGTCATGTAAAAGCATATTCTTTGTTCCTTCCAGATTTTTAAACTTTTGATTGATAGACAGATTTAAATTTCTATCTGTAAATGAAAGTAAAATTAGCCAATCGTCAGCTGTCATAAAATTATATTTGAAAATTTGTACCAAATATCTTGTCAAACTTCATCCTTTTCTGCGCTTTTATTAATTGGTGCCTAGAAAAATGTTTAAAAAACCCTATTATAGAGTTCTTATTGTACTTATTAATTTTAATATCTGTATATACAAAATAACGGGCAATAATAACTTCTATTTTTTTTCTTGATAACAATTTATTCACTAAACACTGTAAATATAATTTAAATTTTAAACGATAATTTCAAAGAAAAATAAGATCAATGAGATTAGATTTAAATATTTATTAACCATTAATACATTATCTTAGAAAACTTTAAAATCTATGTGATTCTTCGAATTAAATATGATTATAAATTTCTAATATTGTTTTAATTAAAATTTTTATTTGAAAACTAAAGAGTTGAATACCAAATACAGTTTCGCTACTTTTCATAAATATTTTGCAAAAGAGACTGAATTTTATACGAAATATAATAGTTGTAAAGTTCAATCAAATCTCCAATTTGAACTATCTAGCAGTTTTTAGTTTAATTGAAAATATGAGAAGCTATTGATAACACGTATTTGTCTATCTGTGTTTGATACAAATTACAACTGTACAATGAGCTAGTTACGATTGTATGAAATAAATTGTAAAATTTATTCGGAGATGGTGCTTCATAAGCATGTATCATGGTCAAGCGATGTAGAAGCCATCTAAATTGGCAGCTTATTTTACGAACTTTCATACTTCGACAATATAGATACATTAGGCTTTGATTACTTAACAGGCATATATATTTCCAACAGAATAGAATTTGGTTGGTTTAGGTTTGAATTTTCTACTTTTCAACCACAAAAGAGAAAAATTTCCGAACTAGGCTATCGCAGTTGATGTCACAATTAGTGGTATATTTTTTTAATCTTCATAACTTCTGAATACGTCTTAACTTAAGTACCTTGTTTCATGATTATAATAATTTGCTAACGAAACTTTAAATAAACAGTATTATTTGTGTTTTTAAATTTTTTTAGCAGATTTATTCTAGGATATTCGAGGTAAAAGTAACATTAACTGAAAACGTATATAATGAAAAGAAAATTTAATTTTCTTATGTAAAAATTGTCAAACAACTGATTTTACATTGTTCTTAAATGAAGAATGGCAGCTATTACTCATATCCTATCAGGAAGGGAAAACTTTAATTAAAACATTTGCTGATAATCAATTAATGAGTTGATCAGGATATTTATAGAGCTCCGTACGTAAATTCTAATGACACAAGTTTCACAATTTTTTAATCACAATATTATTTCAAATAAATGAAAATTTTCTTCCTTATGCGAAATTATGTGTGAATATGTATATGATGAATGCAAAATAGCAAACACGTTGTTTTTAATTCAAAGGTCTGTAGTGAATAATTTTGCTTAATTTTGTCACCTATTTGATTACACACTTCATTTTAATCTCTGAAAAGTCTCTAATATATATTGGTTATTATTTTATGGGGAATCACAGCACTGGGATCTTTGTATATAGTCATGAATTCATTTCGTATGATCTTCAATTGCATAATAAAAATTTTAATTCTTTTTCAGAGATTTTGCAATTAGTTAAATACAAATAAATATTGCGAAATTTCTGCGATGGAATGAAATATGAAAGAATGGAATGACTGTTACTCCTAAAAAGTGAAGGGCATATATATTTTATTCTAATAAGGGGAGCATTTTACATCACTTACAAAAATACTATTACTAGTTACTTTATGTATTTTTAGCCTTGAATAATTTATGTTGGAATTGTTTTGTTAACTGATAAGAATAAAAAGAAGTGTCTTTTCGATTAATATTAACTATACTCAAAAACAATTCATATAATCATGAAAATTTCTTAATTTTAAATAATTAAAATAATAAATATAATCTTAATTTAAAATAATCAATATATAAATGTTATAAAATACATTCTCATATTTTTCTGTAAATAAATAATGTTTCGTCTCTTTTATTCAAAACTATATTGGTTTTTTCAATAGTAGACATAATATAATTTACTTAAAAATAATTTAATCACCCGAAAACAATTTAGCTAAAAACATTGTCTCTTTGATAATAGTTATCAATATTTTAAATTTCCATTTAAAAAAATTCTGTGCTTGAAATATACCCGATGTCAGAATAAAAAATTTGCACATTCAAATGCAAACAGAAACTATATAATACAGCAAATAATAAATTAATTTTAAAATTCGATATTTTGATAAGTGGTATTTCGTAATATTAATATTCTGATATATATTATTACATCATTTTTCAATAAAGGGTAACCTAATGATATTTTTTTAATTAGTATATTTTAAATAATCTAAATATAAAATTTAGAAAAACAGTATATTTCAAAAATTAAGTAATCAATTAAGCAATGAAATATTATATAGGAAAACTTAAAAGGATTATTCCCTATTATTAGCAAATTAATTATATGGAAGATATTTTATAATAAATAACATTATAACAGATTTTAGATTTCTTTAGAAATTTGGAGCAGATTTAATTTCAGCACTTTTGAAGAACAAAAACAAAATTATAATAGATAAATAAGGATACAAGTGAATTGCGAAAATTATTCTTAAAATTTGAGATTGATAATTTGCCTCAAATTAATTTCACTAATTAAGAGGAGAAAGAGAATAACTATTTTCAGCAAATTTTCTTAAATTTTGCAAATCAGAAAGCTGGTTTTCAATATGGGAGAATTTTTTATTTTGTGTTACTAGATATTTTTATTACTAGACATTTTTTCCTTTATCAATTTATTGCATAGTAATAGCTTGAAATATTATTACCTTAAAAGTTTTCCTTTTAAGTATTTACACTTACATTAAAAATGGAAAAAAAATCCAAACTTCTACCTTGAGATTTTTGAAAGAGAAGAAATTCGAACTGATTTTCGTATAATTAAAATTTAAAATTATAAATGTATTTCAGAACTTTTTGCTATCAAAAAATATTAAAACACTGAAATCGCTGTTTAATTTAATTATGCCATTTTCAAAAATAATTTAATCGTAACAAAACAATTTCTATTTAACAAGTATTTTAATACATTTTCTAACACTAAAAATCCATTGATTTTGTTATCGGTGAATCACAAATTAGTAAAACCTTTCTCTTGTGAAATCACAAGATGGAATTATTCATCATGTCATTAATCCCACTCTTACATTATGTCAAAAGCAACGTATACTATAGACCATTTTTCAAAATAAGATTCACTTTTTAAATAAAAGTAGTATAAAAAACTTGTAATAAAAGTTTAGCAATTTTAAGATTTCATTTTAAAGTACTTTTTTTTCTCACAAAAGTGCGAACTCTGTTTTTAAAAGAGAGATCTTTTAAAAAAAAGTATTTTGACCTTTTGTTGTCATAAAGAGTGATCCCGCCCAGCTGTGTGGTTTACCGCCGGACCACCTCGAAGAATCAACAAAGAAATCACTTGTTGAAGGTGTCAGATAGGGGGAAGAAATCATCTTAAGAGCCAAAATTATAAAAGCTCCCTCTATTCAACCCATTTAATCTTACAAACTATTTCTGGGAGGATATGTGCTTTAACCAAGGTGTAAAAATATTTAGAATTGAATTTTTAAGTTCTTTCGGGAATGTTTGGAAATGAAACCTAAACGTAGGCTCCTTTTTTTTTAAAATGAATTTATTTAGATATTTGATACGTTGCTTTTCCAGGATTGAAATTTAACCGACGTATTCTAAGACATGCAATTCAAATTCGAAAATGTTTTTGTTGAACTTAGTTGATTATCTAAGTGGAGAAACATTGAAAGTTCAGAAAGAAGAATAGGATTATTGTATATTTCATATTTGTGACATACTGATTATGAAAAGCAATTGAAAAATAAAAAGGTAAAACATATATCTTAATTTTTATAACGTAAATTTTTAATAATGAAAGAAGCAAACATTGAGATCTCTCTTTTCAAATAAAACTCTTATAACAATTTTTTCTCGCCCTCAGGGAATTTTTATTACATTTTTTTTCTCCAGTTTTACATATTATGTGCAACTTATATACTTAAAAGAGTGATTTTCACTGTGTGAAAAAGTCAGGTGTGAGGAAATCATGATTTAATTTATATGAAAACTTATATCCTTGATTGTACAAAAAATTCTTAATCTAAAATCAAAATAAACATCACTCCTTTCAACGATTGAATCTTTATGAAAAGGGAAAATATGTTCTTCCCTAATTGGACAAATAGCACAAAATCATACATTTTAATAATGAAAAACTTAAACTCTGAGAATCTCAATTTTAAAAAAGTCTGATGAAAATAAAAAGCCAAGATACAACAAACTTAAGAATTTTTCTTGGATAAATAAATACATCTGTACAAAATAAAAAGTCTAAAATGTAAAGTAAAATTTGATTCATTTATAATCTTAATAAGTATATTAAAAAATATTAGCTTATGAAAAAAGTAATCCATTATTTTTTCGGTAGACGTCTGTAGTGATCGATATCTCGTGAGGTATCTATCAAACAATTTCAGATTTATGCTCGTTGGAAAGATGACATTTGACACTAAAATATCCTCTTCCGGTTTTTTGCTTGATTAATTCAGTTACGAGTACAAGGTTTTAAAAATGGAAGACATCAAACAGAAAATTCGATGCATTTTCGTTTTTCTCTTGTAACGGCGAAAAAGATAGCCCGGTGGCTAAAATTGTGAAAGGTGTTTATCGTCCTATATAAGACTGTAACAACCAGTTACGTACAATTTTTGTTTCGTCGATTCCGTTCGGGTATTTTTGATGTAAGAGATGCACCTCGCATGTGGATACAGCATCGTCGAAAATGTCTATAAAATATCAAAAATGATCGAAGTTAACCGCATGTCAGCAGTCGTAACGCACAAGACCTAAAAATCTACATGAAAGCTGTTTTAAACCTTTTTACAAAGTGAATCCAAAAGAAGTTACATAAAGTTCACGTAAAAATAATGGATTTCTTTTTCCCCAACCTAATATAAGACACACAAAATAACTAATCTGTATATAACTAATTAATGTATCTATAAATAAGTGCTTTATAATTTAACTTTAAAAATAAATATCCGACAGAATTTTTTTTAAGCAAGCAGTTTTGAAATCGTATTTCCTCTTTTAGAAATATATTGAATTTTTTTTAAAATTTTTTATTTATTTTATTTATTTATTTATTTATTTATTTTTATGTTTCAGTAGAAAACTATTGTACATATGCTCAGACAAAATGGTTTGGAGAGATTTTTTCTGTTGCCATCATTAAAATAGAACATTATAACTTATTTTTATGAAACTGTGCAATGGTTTTGATTAAAAAACTCTTTATCATCCATGAGCTTTACGTTAATTACTTTATCACTAAGAGAGTAATTTTCAAGACATTTTTATCGACTATCATTATTTCAGTGAAAAAAGTAATTTTACAAGACGAGATTTTTTCTTGAAAAATTTTCGGCCGTCAATCAATACGTTTTTAGCATACTAATCTTAGGCTAAGTATATAATCATTTTATCACGTATTTTTTCTTTACGATCTGTTAGGAAATATATTTGGAAATATTTCGGTGGAATGAGTATTTTATTAATGAATGATTTACTCATTTTTAGTTATTTTAGCAGAATTATCAAAAAAGTTAATTTTTTCAGTGATTATTTGATTCGATTCAGAAAAGATGAATAATCACCATTAAATAACTTTCTAACTTTTTATAAAGGAGTTAAACAGGAATAGACTGATGCAGGAATATCGTATTGAAGCTGCATAACAGTCTATTTGTGATGATCTGAAAATTATTTTAAGGGATATCTAGGAGCAAATTTAAATACAATCGTTTCTCGTTTCGCTTGTTTGTCACTAAATGATCATTTTTTGCACATGAGGGCTAATTAGAACAGGACCTACAATTATAAATGGATCAAATTTAAGTGCAGTCAGAGAAAATCCAATTCAGATAAACGATATACATGAATTCTAGTGAGAAAATACCTGATTAAATAAAGTAGTGATGGTTATTAAATTGACCAAACTAGAAGTTTAAAATTCTCTGAAGAAATAGAAAATTAGGGAATATTAAATAAAAATAGTTTCTTGCTATATTTTTAATGACCATTCTCAATTTGAAAATGGATTTAAGAAACGAAATATCACACAAAATAGAACAAACAGTAAATGTTCAAAATTATCATTGTTAAATAAGCAATCGATACTGCGTTTTTGCTTTGATTCACATCTAGTTAATTTTTATAGTTCGAATGTATAATATCGATTATTGTTCAGTAAATGAGTTTTAAGTAATAATTTTGTTTCAAGCAACATTCTTTCTCACTTTCAATATTATGTCTGGATTTGCATCAAAAATAAAAAATAATGCAACGAATATATCAAAATAGTGAATGATGCAATCACTTTTATCAATTTAATTTATGCACAAGCGTACGCAAAGACAAATTTAAAAACAATGCATTTTGTTTTTAATTCTTAATAAATTATTAATTTGTTTTGCGTGCTCTTTGCTATTCTAAAATACGCCAAACATTATACAGTAAATGTATAAATATCAATAAATAATTTGTATGTTTTAAGCTTACGCCATTGCTTACTGTCAATTTCGGGCATGAATTTGCATCAAAACACAAAAAAAATTGTATGCAAATAGAGCTACAAAATATAGTTCCATCAAGACTGAGTACAAACAAGGACCATAAAAATGCCCAGTCGATGAGAACTTCCGGTGTTTTTCATTGAAGCTCGTGTCGTTAGGTAAACGACTTTAATCAGCCCGAAAATTGGTGCTCGCAAACAAAATGAGCCATGTTTTAGTCAATTAATGACATAATCCACACTCTTGCGTCCATTATTTCTCTCCATTAAAAGATTGGCTGGCATCATTTTCCCTGAAAAGGTTTTTTTCCAGTGAAATTTCGACCATTGTTTCTCCACATATAATGGCTTAATTATATTAAAATTGAGTTATTTGTTTTATTTATATATATAAGAATTTGTTTTTCAAAATAACAGTGATTTTTCTGTTAAATTTATTCTCGTTGGAGAGAAATAAGTGTCGGAAATGCAAAATAAATGATGTATTGCTTTTGCTCTCGAAATATTTTGAAAGTAATTGAGAAAAGGTTTGCTTTAGGATTGTGTGTGGTAAAGAAAGACATTTTAACTGAGCATGAGATCTATAAAAGATCAAACCCCTGTATATTTGATATGTATATTTATTAGTTACAAATATTCAATGAGTTTTAGAAATAGAATATTTAATGATACTGTGTGTGTGTTTGTGTTAAGCTTCTGTAAAGTTAATAATTAATAATTCAATCGATTTTTATTCATTCTTTTATAGAAATTATTAAATTGACATTTTAGAACAAAATAACTTTGAATGCTATTTATAAAAAAAAATCGTAGTTATTTTTATTTGAGTTTTATATCAAGTATTAATTTATAACTTCTTCATTTATTTAGCTATTTAAGTACTTAATTTGAAAACGCAATAGAGTACTGTAAATCTAAAATTATATGTTAAATTTTGTGAGTTTCAGGATTCTCTAGTATTTAACATCAATTTACAATTTTAAAATTTTCGCATTTTCAAAGTAAAGTTAATATTTAAACTTTAAATGTAAAAATTTAAATTTTTACACTTTGGAAATTGCATTGCATAAAAAATATGCAAAACAAAGTGAAAAACGTTCAACGAGATGCAAAAAACAGCTATGTAAAGATCTGTACAAAATGAACTGCTGTTTTGTATCCAACTAATAATCTCAAACCAAAATCTTGCATTTAATTTCAATTAATGCAGTTTACATAATCATTTTCATCTTTAACATTAAATTTTTTAGAATATCTAAAATTATCATGTTAGTTAAACTTTGTAAGAAAGTAATGAATTCAAAAATAGAATCACATAGGTCAGACGAAAAATACTATAAACGTACATTCGGTATACTTTTCTGAATCAGATTTTATTATATTTCGTCAAAGCATCAGATTAGTAAATAATTTTGGTTAGAACAAACAGATTGCTTTGTGAAAACCAAATTACTTTCTTGTTAACTCAATACTTTAAAATTTATCAATCACCTATTAGAGATCACTACATGAGAATAGAGAATTGTACTCCCTCAATCTGAATTTGACATTAAATTATTAGGTGAGGGTAACGTGTCATATTGTTAGAATCACAATATTCTGAGATGAAAAGTCTTTGGGTACTATCTTAGGTATTATAAAACAGAAGATGGGTATTGAGTTTCTACTTTGCACACATACACATCTATATGATTGGTTGATTGGGAATTTTCTGATTTTCCTCTCTTGCAACATGTGAATACGGCCTACTGTTTTTAGAAACAGTGGACGTTTAAGTGCTTTACAGATCTTCGGCTACTTGGTACAAGATGTCATGTGCTGAATAATGTCAATTTTATTGCTAGAATATAGCATATTTCTCACTACATGAGTAAAATATCATCCATACAGTAAATGCTATTATATATGTCAAAAAACTAAGACAATAAATAGTCAGTGTGTGCATATGATACAAAAAAGAAAAATAATCTCTCAATTTATTTTTGCTAATTTAATATAACTTTCTCATAATATATTATGTAAATAATCTGAATATTTAATCAAAATATAGTATTAAATAAAATGTTTAATAAAAGAGAATGTTAAGTCAAAGAAGTGTTATAAAAAGAAACGGTTACACGAATTATTTTTAATGCTACAAATATTAATTTTTATGAGCTCATTGTATATGTATATAAAAATTAACAGCAACAGAAGTTAAAAAATCGTTAAAAGAAAATTAACTGGCTTTCAATACTCATTTATTTATGGTGAACATTAAATTTTTTCAAAGATAAAAATTCCTGAAAGTGGGATTATTTTCAACTGTATTTTAATACCAAACATTTTAAAATTTTGAAACATTTTGTGAAAATGAGCTAAATTTAATAATTTAGCAATTTTTTTACATACATTACTCGTGATTGCTACTTTCATCAGAAAGAAATTAAATAAAATTCCAATAATGATAGAAAAAGAGTTCAATGCTCAAAACTTTGCTTTGAATGCAATACAATCTGGTGATTTTAATTTTCCGAATAAAAATATGGACTTCAGTTTGGCTGTTTTTTTTTTTTTTTTGGTTAAAATCTAAATGCTGCTGATCAAGGACTATAAGAAGAAATAAATAAAATTAAGACTGTTATTTTAGAATCAAACAAAACGAAAAAAGAGTCATTTAAATTAATCAAGAAAAACTTTCGTAAAGGTTTATTATTTCTATTCAGAATTTTTCTATATATATATATATATATATATATATATATGCATTTATAAAAATATATATGAAACTAAAATTAAATTTTCTCTATAAGATGAATATATATCGTATTTTTTCAAGTAAAGCATTTATAATTCCAACTGTAAATAATTTAATTACATTGTGTGGAAAATATTAATGAAATGTAAAAAAACCAAATTAAAAGACTATTGTATTGTTGACCAACAGGTTCACATATTGAAAGCAGGAAATAGTTACATATTAATTTTCGATCAAAATTGAATAATAGAGTTATGAACGAATTTAAGCGAGAAAACTGTAACAATAACAATTGCAATTAATTTTTTAAAAATAATTAAGGCAGTATTTAAATTAATTAAAATGATATTTAAAAATATGGAAGCTTTAAAACACACATACCCATAACAACCTGTAATAAGAGGTAATACATACAATATAAATAGTTTTACATAAAAATGAAAAATGTTTAAAAAAAATGTGTCATTACGTTTGATCAAGATACTTTCTCATTGTATATTTAGTTTTTCATTCCTTTTCTATAATTTATAAAAATAGTTTATACTTCAGGTAACAGAAGAAGATTGATTAGAAAGAAAACCAGAGTTGATTATTTTTCTGTTGTTCAAGAATATTTATTTTTTGCATTATAATCATTTTTGCCTGCAGCTGCTATATTCTAGGACGTTTACAACAACCTGAAAAGATTCAAAATGTTTGAATTTTTCCAAGCGATATGAGATGTCAAAAAGTAAATAAATGTGTACAGCTCTGCAAAATGCAAAACAGGTCTACAAGTTCTATTATAAAATTTGCATTTAGCATTTTTGTTTTACAGTTAATGTATCACTCTTCATCTATTGTTTATGCAAAGTAGCATCAACACAGAGAGAAAACAACAGTACTTAATAACTGGCTATCAACAGAGGCAAAAGACAACAAACAGCTTCTCATTTTTTCCTGCCTCGGTGAGTAATTAAATTGCCTTAACATAACCGTTTCTTGAACGCCATATCTTGTGACCATAAAAGTTAGAGTGTCTCTGGTAATTGCGGTTGGAGTGATCTTTGTGAATGGTCCCGAGGATCCCACCCTGGGGCAGGTCCAGGAAATGATTTCATTAGTAGTGGAATCAATTAGACCTTGCGGGGCGATAGGGGAAGAGCTCCGCTTGTCGCCTGCCATTGGCTGAGAAGAAAAATCGTTCAACAGCCATTTCCGCGCCCGAATCACTCCAAGAGTCGGGAACGGCGCAACGCGTTAATCAAAGTATCTTCCCTTATCGCGTTCTGTCTTTTAAAACAGATTAGGGTTTATTACGCCGCTTCCCCGCATTTCAACAATTAATCTTGGTAAACAGTGATAGGGTGGCTGGCAGGAGCGTATTGTTTAAGGGGAGGGAGCCTCTTCCGCCATTTTTGGTCGCATTTTTTTGTCTAAGGTCGTTAAGTAGTGCCATTTCCTACCACAAAAGGGGGGATTTTTCAGCTCGCTTCTTAAAACGCTTCTTCTTTTTTGAAAACTTTTTGAGAGCGATAAAGAGCGCCATCAATGAAGCGCTCCCTATCACCCGGTCGCCTCGTTAGCCGGCTGCCAAAGACTTCCTGCGCTCTCGATGACTTTTACTGCAACCAGAATACACATTCTATTCAGCACTCTTTACTTGGAATTCATCTTATGGCATCGCATTTCAAAAAGTCAGTCCTACTTGGGAAGGATTTCTTTTAGCTATCTATTTCAAAGACTGCGGTTACCTTCAAATTTACAAATTGTTTTGGTTAATACTTCGAAATAAAGCAACATAAATGTTGTTCAAATGATGCAGTTCTTACAAATACATCTTATCCATTTCAATATTTTCTCCTATGAAATAATTCATATACTTTAAATGAATATGCTCATCGTATAATTAACATTTTGTGTAATTATATGATGATATTAATGATTCCTCTTAAGCAACACTTTTGTGTCCCCCAATTTTTTTTTTTTTTTTTTTTTTTCATAGATGAACTTAAATGGCTGCAACAAATGAAATGAAATTTATATCACGATGTTGGTTTCTAACTAACTTATAAACATAAGCTAGGTTTCATTTCGAAAGTTTGATTATATATTTTGTAATTCATTAAAATCATATGATTAAAATCTAAAGTTGCTTATATTGTAATGCCCACCTTTTTAGAACTCTGAACTCAGTTTAGTTCAAGAACAAAAGTTATTTCACTTCTTTTAAAATATACATTTGCGAGTGGACACAGGAGATAGAGGAAAAATAAGATTATTATACTATTTGTAATTCATTTAAATCGCATCGAGATTAACAAACTAAAACTCACTGTAAAGTTCCTTATGCCCTGATGCTCATAATTTTGGAGCTCTGCTCGTTTTAAGGAAAAAAAAATCCGAAGGGTTCTTCTTTCTATTTTAAAATTGTCATCAGCGAATAATCACTGGAGATAAAGGTGAAATATGAATACAACGTCAGACCTCTTTTCCTCTTAAATTCATTCACAATTTTTATTAAAAAGTATAATTACTATTTGTTGTTTTGATAATCTCCATCGCAGCATGTCTTTCTAATATGCTATTGATTAAAAATACTACATCGGAACGTGGATAAAAGGAGTCCCAACTTCAATATTTTACAACTTCTTGACTAAGAAAAATTTTCCACACCTCATTCATTGTTTTTAGCTAATCTATACATGAGACGTCATTTTTTGCATTTTTTAATAAAACAAATAATAATATACCTAAAAAATTATAAATATCATTTTTCCAAATGCCAGTTTTCTTCTAAATGGTTCTTACACATTTTTCATTGGTAGCAGAACGGTTTGTTATGAAAATTAGACAAACATTCTTTTGAAATATTTTTTTTTTAGATTTAGAAAGAAAACAATTTAAAATTATTAGCCATAAAACGAAAATTTGACTAAAATATATGAAGTTAATTTTTAATAATTCGAAATTTCAGTAGTCAGTCAATTCTACAAAATGCTAAGTTTGCATTTTAAGTGACAACACTCTTTTTTGCTAAATATAAAGACTAGGAAATAATGTGAAAATCAAATTTTATTTATAAGAGAAAGCTACTGTTACCACTTTCAAATATATATTTGATTAGTTTGATATGCATTTTCAATGAAATGTGTGTATTCATGACAAGGAACATTTACCAAAGTATTATTAAATAGCATTTTATTTACAACTATTGAAAATATCAGTATGTTGGTCATTTTTTTAATAGCTAATGAAAGAAAAGTAAATAGTCTCTAATGATCTAGTGTTTGTTAAAGCTTTATTACAAAACTCGCAAAAAGTTTTAACACTACATAGCAATTTAATACTAACTGTAGTTTTTTTAACACAACACTGGTAAATATTCTATGCCTGAAGAAGTAGGAAATCTATGAAAACTGATGAAAGTAAAATTTTAACTGTAATTTCTAAGCACATTTTTCAGTTCTCAAAAGATATTAGCAATGCCTAGAAAATTTTCACTCGCTTTCTCTCTGTAAAAAACATTGAAAACCCATTTTTTTTCTTATCTAAGCATAAAATCTTAATTTCTTTTGCAAGTTTTTATTTTATGCGATTTTTTTATGAAGAAAAATTATTTTTGCCATATATTATCTGGAACAAAAAGTAGGATAGAATTCTAAATTATGAAAATATCTGTTGAATTTGATATGTATTATTTAAATGAGGAATATCAATTAAGGAAACTAAAAAGTATTCCCTAAAATCATAAATTAATTTCATAAAAGTTTTATATTTTGTAAAAAAATAGAATTTTATAAAAAAAATGTGATTTTCTTAATTAATTAATTTATTTTACGAATGAATATTTGCCTATATATTATTTAATGTTAGTTATTTATTTCAGTGATTGCTTTTGTGTTTTTTTTTCTTTGCGAATAGTTTTTTAATAAAAAAAAATTCCTCTAGACTTCAAAAGTTTTAAACATAATAAGTAATAAAAAATTCAACTAAAAAAACTCCACACATTATGTTTTCTCTTTTTTTATAACCTTATAGAAATATATGAATAAAAATTAATTTTATGGTTATTTTCAAAAAATTGTTATTTAAAATTGTAATTTTCATATAAAAAAATTTAACTATTAAATTTATATTACACATAAAAACATAATTCACTCTATCTCTTTCCTCTTTTTATCTCAGATTAATAAAATTAATACATTGCTCAAAACAATTACGGCATATTATAAATTAAATATTTTAGTAATCAGCAAGTTATTGAAGAAATGAAATAAAAGGAGTTTAAAAGGAAACTAACGACGCTTAGAAAGTTGGGAATATGTAGATTTCGTCTGTGACGTCGAAAATATCGCAGTTTAGATAAGGAGTGACCTGCAGCATTCCTTCAATGTGAGTAGCTTAAAATACTGGATACCGGTTGATTATCTCGTAACAAAGAATATGATGTCTCAGCAATGTGATTTAATTAAACTGGTAGCCTGGAGGGTCATTGGTGGCTCTCGTTTCAGCAGAAGCATTTGAAGTTTCTCAAAGTGTCATTTTGAAAACATGAAATCGTCTTCAGACTGGAAATGTTAGCCGATGAGGTCGTACGCTAAAATGAAAAATAACAATCACTAAACTAACCGAAAAAAAGCATTATAAACGTCATATTTTATTGTACCACAACACATTCAGGAGATTATTAGTAATAGATTATCTATGTATCAGAGTTTTGACTCAAATTGTTCAAAACTACTTCCATCATATTAATTTATTTATTCACAAACCACTAGCTTTGTATTTTATTCTTAAAGAACCATTCTGCTGCTTTCACTGTGAAATGTGGTTCTTAGATAAATGGAGCGATATGCAAATGCATGGACAAATTTCACTTTAGTTACTATTTAACAATTGAGAGATTTTTATCTAGAAAGAGCCTAGTACTCGGAATTATCTTTCACTTGTCCTAATTGTCCTAATTGGAAATGTCCTAATTGGCGGAGATGGATGATCTGGGCTGATATTTCCATCATTTGCCACACCGATCTGCTCAATATCAAGAATGAAGCAGGAGAAAGTCTTCGGAGGTATTGTAGTTCTATATGACGCAACATTCTAGATAAATTCCTTCGCACAGATCATAAATAGTATCTGGCTTAGGCACAAGGCTGCATAATGCTTATTTAGTGAACAGTTTTCTTATTGAGGAAGAAATCTTTCGAATGGATTGTCAGTATGTTTTCTAATTACGGACCCAATAAAACATATTTAAGACACTCTAGAAAGAAAGATTGCTAGTTTCTTTCTGTCACGCACAAAAACAATCCAGCATTTGGAAAACTTTTTTTAACAGGAGTAGGAGGGACTCAGTTCCTCATGGATAACCTCGGTGATTCCATTGCTTTCTGTTAGGACAAACCATGCCCCTTATTGAAACGCATTTTTAGCCAAGAAATCATTTTTTGCTTGTTTTTATAAAATTTTCTAATTGCGAGTTTCTTATTCACTGACGAACATTATCAATAAAATTTAATTGTTCCTTATTATTTGCTTCTCTTTCTTTTTTCATACTTTACCACACCATACACTGTAGGCTAATTACAAGGAAGTATGCTGGTACAACAACACCTATACATTACATGTAAAAGCATTTCTTCATCCGTAATTTATGCTCAAAATTATAATATCCCCTTCCCACATAGCAAACATCATCCTATGTACGTCCCACTGACGTCAAAACTTCCATATTTGATCCTCGGACATCTTGGATGTGTTTTGGACGTCCCCAGGATGTCGTTTCAGAATGTACTTAGGGCGTCCTACTTATGATGTTCTGAATACATTCTTTAATGACTTCATTTGGGCAATCTGTTTACAATGTCCTGAGATGGTTCTTTTACATACATTTTTAGACCAGTTTCTTAAAGATGTTCCGGAAACGTTTTTTGAGTTATATTCAACACTTCCAGTGTTAGAATTTGTTCGAAAATTTAAATTTTGTCCTACATTGCATTTAATAAATAAATGTGAGAAAGTTATGAAAATTACTGTGTGCTTAAAGTGTGCTATTTCAGAAATTTGGCATCCTTTAAAGAAGATTATCGAGACTTATATCGAAACTCGTCATTATAATCGAAACTTCATACATTTCCGTTACGTATTTGCAAAATATATTCTTTTGATTATGTGAATTTAAAAGATGATTTTCAAAGACTAAGTATGCGAAAAACACAGAGGATATTTTATTGGTAAGCTTTTTATTTTTTTTAATAATCTTTTGAATTATTAGAATTTTTTCTAATTCTCATGACTTTCTCATATATAAAATTGGAAGATAAAAAATTCTATAAACTTTAAGTATAAAATACGTATAGAATATTTATTCAAATTTAATTCCTTTTCTCTGCTATCCCAGAAACAAATTTGTGACTTATGGAATAAAAAAAAGGTTTTGTGTAGAGTTTCTTGCTTAACAATTTAATTTATAATGCACTTTTAATTAGAAGTTACAAAAAATTTCTGCAGTACTAAAGCCATCCCTTAATCAAAATATGTTGAATGTTTTAAAAATAGTTGATTTTTTTCTAAGAACTCTAAAACAAAAATCATACTGTTAAAAATCGTCTATTTATCTGATAGAGATACCTGAAAATACCCTCATTGTCTTTATATAAGGATAGATTTTTATAAATTAATATTAAATTACCTTTGTTAGAATTTAAATTTTAAGAAAGCTTGTGGCAATAGATTTTTGTTGATATTTACTTTGGCAATGACTGCATTCAAATGCTGAAACGTGTGTTAATTTTTAATAACTGTTGAAGTGTAATTTATTTCCTTATTTAATTAATGCCATTCCTTAGAGAGGAAAGCAATAATATTTTCTTATAAATTCTTTGCATCTAGACCATAAGGTATACTTATTATATTAGCTTTTGTTTTTTGCTTGTCAAATTATTTAATTCATAAATGAACACTCTTTTGTTCCAAATATTTGGAAGTAGTTTCCGGTGATAAATATTGATGCATTGATGGCTTGCCTTTAGAAAAAGCTCCTTTAGTACATTGGCCTGTCTTAGGTAGTATTATTTCTAATAAAATTTTTATAATAAAGGTGTATCTTGGTTTCACAAAACAACGTGATGCAAATGAATAATTTAAGTTTTATTTGGAATGAAACAATCTTTTCCCAAAT
This sequence comes from Latrodectus geometricus, assembly GCA_026290005.1. Lineage (NCBI taxonomy): Eukaryota > Metazoa > Arthropoda > Arachnida > Araneae > Theridiidae > Latrodectus > Latrodectus geometricus. Next base: position 1,463,413 of record JAPDSC010064003.1, read on the forward strand.
AAGAATTAAAATGAAACTTCTTTCCCAAAATAAGATTGATATGAATGGCGTTATTTTAGATTTTTGTTCTAAGCATTGTTGTTTAATTCAGCAGCAAAATATTTTATATTAGACATAAAAAGCCATGGAAGTTTATCACAGCTATGTAAAATGTAAAACAAAAGGAATTTACCCAAAATAAAAAGTTTGCTTTAATGGAAAAGATGCGTGTAAAAAAACTGATGAAAAATTTAAGATTGGATTTGATGAGGATTATCACTTGCATAATTACTGTCTATAAGTAACTCCAATTTAAGGACTTATATTCTTCTTGACTATATGTACTTGGTTTGTCTTAAAGCAATGCACAGATTAATAAATGTTTGGGTGAAAAAGGGCTTACCAAATTGCTTACCTTTTGAAGATGTTGATACTATATGGTAACAATTTTTGCCATTAGTAAGATATTCCTGTTGAATTTGTTAGAAAACCGAAATAATTTAGTTTGTACTTTAAAAAGCTAAAGAATTGAGATAAATTTATTTCTATACTGGGTTCATCATTTTCTCAAATTTACTGCATCATAGTTGGTATTTAAATTTTCTTTCTTACATATCTCTTAGAATTTTGTGTTCTGAACATTTTGATTGGGGAACACTTGTATGTTCTCACTCACATTTAGAACATTTGTAAATAAAATTTGCTTTATTATATGTACAGGAATATATGTTCTATAATGTTCATGTGATATTATATTTATGTGATGATGCTGTGTATTTTTTAGATGCCTAATGCTTTTCAAATATTAAAAGTATAAAATTAAACTGTTTAATTCTAAAGACAGTTAAACTGTTACAACAGCGTATGAAAATAAACTCAGAACTGAATATATATAATAGTTTTGTAGTTGACCATTAAGGAGGCTGCAATTCACCTGTAGACCGCCACGACATTTTAGAATGACTGCTGATACTAATTTTTATAACCAAATTACTTAAAAATGCACAAATCATCATTGAAGATGATTCCGAGACAAACAAAAAATTAAAAAGATAAGTAAACTTGTAAATAGAAAGATTTGTGCACATTTGCTGTAATAATAGCAAGAACTTATACATCTTTTTCGTCTCCCATTATCATGGGCCTGTAACTGAGCAAGACATTACTCAGATATAATATAAAGCAAAATTCAACAATTTCATTTAAGTTACTGATTCTTTAAGTGATAGGTGTTGTTTATTAACAAATGGAGATACAATTTCAGTGAAAAATTTTATTTTTCTAATGTTGGAAAGTATTTTTATTTTAAAAGAACACACTGTTTGTGTTGAACCGCAATGCAAATCTTTGATAAATGCATTTCTAATTTTTTGCTCTTCTGCAATTCAGTTATGGCTTATATTTTCTGCTCATAAAAAAACTAGTTATTTTATGAAAATTATTTTACTGTATTTCCTCTTTTGCAAGTTTTGATTTTTTTAATATTGAGATGTTTATCACTACTTTTGATATGCATTAGATTTGTATTGAATTCTAATGCATATCAAATGTAAAGACTGGCAGCTTTTTATTTATATTAATTAATTTAACTTTTCTAATTATTAAAAAGATAATTACATTATTTAGTTAAGTGCATCCAATTCCATTAAATGCAAATGTAAATCAAATATCCAGAATGTAACTTAATTTTTCACGACTTAAGTAAAATATCATTAACAATCGATACAAAGAAATTGGCAAAAGAGATAAATTTTAATATTTCCCTTCAAATCTAAGATTTCGTCTTATCGTAATATGTAGTTTAAAAATGAGAAGTGCAGACAATGTTTATTTTTTCAATATTTTTCTGAATCTATAATTTTTTCATGTTTTTGTGATAAAAATTTGTGTAATAAATTAAAAATTATTAATATCAAACACTATTAATAGACTTTTGAAAAATACATTAAAAAGTACAAAATAGTATTTCAGATATTAATGCTTACTTCCTTAGTACTAATGTAAAAAATTGTAGATATTTTTTTTATTTCATGCCTGTTTAGTATTTAATGCTCGTTTTCATTTGACAATGCAAATATACATTTTACTAATAAGAAAAATATTTTGTAAACTCGCTCCATTTAAGATTTGCTTCTCTTTATATTTTCTTGAATTTTTTCCTTTTTCAGAACTGTCAAAGAATTCCTGATTTTGGTGTTTGATGATAGATTGTAATACGAAGACTTAATGAAGGTTTTGTATTGTTTCATTTTAATAATATTTTTAATTTAGATACTATGCAGGAAATAGGAAAACTTCAGATTTTAATAGTGTAATGTATTTACTGTTTTGAAATAAAAGTTTTGCCCACACTATCTTACATGTCTAGCATATTTTGGATTCTTTTATGGTTGTTATATTAAGCAGTAAGATTTAGAATTTTAGATATTTTATCTGCAATCACGAATAACTTGACTAGTTATTAGTAATTGCAGATAAAATATCTGAAATATATTTTGAATTAGCTTAAAAAATGTATACTAGTAAATATTTAGTCGTGTATATTTTTAAAGTAAATACTAAAGGAGAGATATGCTAGAAGCAAAAATACATAAGTTTAAATGATTTAATTCATTAAGCCGAGCTGGTAGCCAAACGGTTAACGTTCTAGCCTTCAATTCAAGAGTTCATGGGATTGCTTAAATCCCATTTGCTAGGATATGTGTTGTAGTTTGGAATAATCTTTAAACTTTAGGTTCCAGTTTAATTATCCCTTGTGTGCAAAAATGACCGTGGAGCAACAAACGAGCTAATCAACCATAAACAATAATACTTTTTTTATTTTTTGATAAATTCTATGGTTTAAATTTTATAGTGAAAATTTATTATTTAAGTATGTAAAGCATTTGAACTGGGATTGCAGTTGTCAAAACCTTCATAAATAAATAGTAAAAATTTAGAGTTTTCTTTCTGTTCTTTACCTTGTGCATCTATTTGTAATATAAATGATGGTAATTTTTAAAATTTTCTATAACAAATTGTATTATATAAAGCTTGCAATTTCTCTGCAAATGTTAGAAACCATTTTTTTGTTTTTATTTATTTAGTTTTTTCTATGAAATTTTATTTATTATTTATATAATGATGCACACTTGCTTAATACAAGTAATCTACAAACAGTTTCTTTAGTTTGTCTAAAAATATCTTTTTAAGTTGCATAAATTATATTTATCCTCATAAATACTTCAGTGTATTAAAATTTGTTTTAAGAGTTAAAAACATTTTTATCTAATAGATAAAACTGGTAAATTATGCACTAGGATTGTATGGATATAAAAGTACATATAGCTACTACAAAACTAATTTTTGTGTGACAAATAATTTTTAAATTTTTGGTTCATTAATTATTTTTAAATACTTTATAATGATAATAAAAATTTTTACATTTATTGTTAAATGATGATATTTTTTAAATAATTAGCTGTCCTTTTTAAATTAGTCACCTCCCAACAGTGGCAATTCGTTTAAAATGTCAATGATCTTGCTCTGGTGTCTGAGAATCAATTTTGTCAGTCTTTTTAAAACATTAAATTTGGTGAGTACTTAATCCTTTCAAAAATTAATTCTTACTAATCAAAGTGATTTTATTATATTTTGTCATGATTAAAATGTTTACATTTTTTTTAAATATTTTAAAAAATTATCTAGGCGTGATTTGGTATGTATCGCAGATTATTATACTGTCTATCAAAAAATAGTTATCATTTGAGAATATTAAAGTAATAAAGACATGTCTTTTACATTATTGTTTGATATATTTTGAATTTTTTTTTAAATACTGCATAACTTGAATAAAATTTAACTCGATGTTTTACCTTGGCATGAAGATTTGTATTATTTATGACCTTGTAAAATTTTAGAAAAATGTAAATTTTTCTTTTTATATAATAGGTTCTGCCCAGGGTCAAATATCTCAAGTATTGAAAATGGAAACACAAAAGTATATGTAATTGACTGTCACACAGAAGAACAAATGAATTAATTAAAAGAAAATATTGCTTAGTGGAATATTTTTCATTTCATTTATTTGGATATTATTTTCTATTGGCCTTGACATAAATGTAAACAAAAAAAAGAAATTTTCAAATTAACTTATTTTCTTTTTGTATTTTGAAAATATATTTTTGCCATAAGAATTTAAATTTATTAGTGATAATTTACAATCACTGTGCTTGTTTAAAATAAATATATTGCTGTATTTATTATTTTTCCTTTCATTTCACAAATCTACATGCTATTATTTTCATAATTTGTGGTTGATATAACTGTGCATTTTAAATCAAGTTTTCAGATGAATTTCTTATGTGTTTATTTTATAGGTATCAAAAAATACATTTGCCATAGGAATGTGAATCTACTTGTTTATAATAATTATAATCAAGCAGTGATCTCTTTGTGTTTTTATGCTGATAAAAATTATTTTATTAGACAAAATAATAAACATTGCTTCTAAAACAAAATAGAATTAATTTAATGTATTTTATAGAAAGTATGGATCGTGATATGATTTAAATGATAAAATATATTGAAAAAGAAAAATGAGGTCCTTGTTTTTTTTTATATTTAAAAATATAAGAAAATTTATCTTAAAATCTTCTCTTTATTTAAAGTTAAATAAATGTTAACATTTTGATAAAACGAAAAGTGAATTGATACTGCTTATTTAAAATAGTTTTTGTATAAACTTTATAAATAAGACATTTCTCTTAATAAAAAAATTAAATTATTTAAATACAAGTTGATTGTTGTATTTGATTAAAAGTGTGGATTCTTAATTGTTTTTTGCTTGTAATAATAATAACTCGAGGAAACAAAAACTTGGCTTATATATAATGGAAAATAATAATCTTATCATTTTAACTTATTATTTTCCATTTATTAATTTTTTTCCATTAATAATTTTATCTTATTATTTTCCATTAATTATAATTATTAGCCTTATTTCAGAAAAATTAAAAATTTCGTAAGTCAAATAAGCAACTATTCTACTTTATATAAAAATAGATATATAATATACTTTTAAACAAAAATTCATATTTAAAAACATGCCTCAAAATATTGTAAATGTTTAGAAACATTACTTTTTTTTAGTAAATTTTTGATTGGCATTGTTAGGATGTACTATATTAGCTTATTTTTCTGATTATTATGTATTCTTATTGATACAAATAAACGAAGATAAAACAAATAATTATTAACCTAGTAGAAAAGGAAAGTTTCTTGTATTATTAGATATCTAATTACACTAATGCAAAAATAATAACATCGGTAAAAGAGCTTTATAAACAAATGCAGTTCAAGATGTTTTAAAGATAATGATAAAACTTTTTCATTATTTTAAAAGTATCATTAATTTAAAACTATAAATAATTTAAGAAAAATTATAAACACAATTAAAAATATAGTTTTCATTATAGTTATGGAATTATTTTTTAATTATTATAATGAAAATTATGTACTACAATTATAATTTCCCTATAATTATTAAAATTTTCAATTCTATAAAATAAAAAATAATAAAATTAAAAAAAAAACAAACTAATAATGGCTGTTTTATGAACGTTCAAATGTGCTCAGAATCACGTCCAAATATCGTCCATCTCGGAAGTGCAATGGACGTCCTACGCACGTAGCACTTCCGGATATTGGGACGTCGTGAGAATGTCCGTAGGACGTTGACGGAACTCTATCGGACGTCCTCTCACGTCCACCTGGTTCTGATGTTGTTGTTGTTGGGTTTGGTTTAATGGCGCAAGGTCCAAAAATGGACAAGCTGCGCCAAGACAGTATTTTATTTTGCATTAATTAATTAATTTATTTATATAGTTTCTTATTTAATTTTTTTTAACCCAAACAACTTTAAAATTCTTTAAAAAACAAAAATTTTTGTATAAGTTATTATTAAAATCATCTGTATATAAAACTTAATAAAATGGAAAGTAACCACCTGGTTCTGAAAGGACGTCCTCCGAACACCCTGAGGACCACCATTTGCTATCTGTTGTTGTAATGAGCAGTGTATTTCGTTTCTATTCGGTTAAATTCTCAAATTAGAATAATTTTAAACTTAATTTTTTATTACAATTTTATTTACTGTATTTTATGTTGTGAGTGGCAGCCGAAAAGCGTACTTTCAATTTAAATCCGCATTATTGCTAATTTTTTATCGGTAATCTAAAACACAATCTTCATGTACAAAGGTAATTTCTAAAATATGTAACATTTTGCACCTTTTTAAAGAGTTTTTGATAAATAATAATGAATAGCTAAACATTTTTCTAGTTAGAATTGCACAGAAACACGTGTAATAAAAAATTATGTGTCTTGTTGAATTTAAATAGTAAAATAAACTTAGATTATAAAATAAACTAAAATAAACTATTTTTATTATATGAAAAGTTTACATCAATGAGAACATTTTTTCACGAAAAATACTTAAACGGAACTTGTAATAGAAAATCAAATTAGGCATTGTTAAATATAGGTAATGAAATAAACGTTATTTTTTAACACATATTTTTAAATATATATTTTTGATTAATATAGATAATTCACCTTTTCAGTTTTAGATATTTGTCAAGCTTAAAAGAATGTTTTTACGTGGTAAAAAATAAATATAGCAAAAGCTTGATTTTGCTATCTAAAAATACGGTTAACAAGTTACTCTTAAATACTGTTATAAAGTTACTGTCTCTCTAAAAAAATGTAACGTTACAATCTTAATCAATCAATCACTATTAGAGAAATACAATGATTTATCGGGAATAAATTCGAGCTGTTTATTTTATATATTTTACAAAAATCTTTTGTAATTTATTAATAGACATAAAAACAGTATGCTATTTTTCAAAAAAAGAACTCTTTTATGTAGTTTCTTTCTTGAAATGACAGTAGTCATTTTCCATTTTTTTTTTTTTTCCAATCAAATTGAATCTCAGATGATTGTTTCCGAGTAATAGTCATCACGAACATCCCTGATGTAGAAGTTTTCTTAACCTCCGATTCCTATTCTTTGTTATGGAATTAAAGACCATTGAACCGTTTTAATTATGGCCTAGGGACTGTTATTCAAATTTGGGAGATGACGATTCGTCGAAAAAAGCTACAATACTTCTTTTGTTGTTTAATCTTTAGCTTTAGTTCGTTCTTACCAAATTCCATTCTCATTGTTTATTAAGTTAAATTATAAATACATATGAAATATTTTTACTTAACAAACCAGCAACAATCTAACATAATTGTAATCCTTAATAATAATTCGATTTAGCTACAAAAGCATTTGTGAAATTAATATAGCAATTAAAAAATTACAAAGTTTATGTGATTTAATGTTATATGAATTCTTTAACATTAATATTCAAAATTTTAATAAATTTGTTGTAATCCATGAACAACAATAATGGTCGCTCATATATAAAGAAAAACATAATAATTTGGAAAAATGATCAGTTGTTAAGCAATAACACGGCATTACATGAGTTAAAAATGTGTTCATTGTGTTGATGTGTAAATGTGTTGTTTGTATCTTTTTTCATAACATAATAAAAACATAACAACTCATTAATCGCTTCTAAGACTTTATTAAAAATAACATGGATAGCAAAATTTTATGATTCACAAAAAACCTATAAAAATCGATTTATCTAAATACTATTTAAGAAAATTAGAATGTACCCGCATAAAAGTTACTTTAAACGATTATTTTCTGTTTACATTGTAAGAAAAAATTGAAAAACATACTTCAAAATAAGTGATTCTAAAAAATATTTCATTGTTGTTGTTGTCGTGCGCCAGCCAGGTTGGCAATATGGGGTGCGCTGCTTCACTTTTCCAAATGAACCATATTTGGTGTGGAGTCCGACTTCCTCAGTACACACATGCCATAGGTACCCGTTTATAGAGTAGACAACCATTCACACGCAAAGAAAGGACAAAGACAAGAAAGAGAGAAAGTACATCCATGCCCGAGCCAGAATTCGAACCCAGGTCCTACCAATCTGTAGTCACGTACGCTAACCCCTATACAGGTTGAGCGGCAAATATTTCGTTAAAATGTAATTATTTCATTTACAAAATTTCACTCGATACAGTATTAAATATTTTATTCCGAAGAAAAATGAAATAAAAGTAAAGTGATTTTAATAATTTCATTTAATAAAATATAATACAACTACTCTGCTAACTATATAAATAACACCGAAATGTACTATTAAAATGAATCGAATTTCTTCACTAAGTAATTTTTATTTTTAGAACACTTGTACTAGAAATAATCACACTTTGCGAATTTTTAGTATCGAAACTTTTGTCACTTGTACAAGTTACTTATCAAAAAATTATTATTTAACTTCTTATTACTAAAAACATTTTGTCTGTGTTTATAAAGTGATATATAAAATGAATTATATAAATGTTATAAAACTTTCAGTTACTGAAGAAACGCATTCCACATTTGTAAGAATTTTTCACTTTTCAAAATAACATCATTTACTGAAATCTGCCCATTTAATGTTCCTTCGGAATATAAAATTTAATAATAATTTTGTTACAAAAATTCCCAAATGTATGATTGTCTTTAGTCTTAATGTACACATGAGACAGAAGTAATTAAATATTTGTAACTGTTGTAAAAGAAGAGATATATTAATAGTTGATTGATCTAAGAAAACTTTTGCTTATAGTAGCTTACTTTGTTCCCACACACTATATATATATATATATATATATATATATATATATATATATATATATAAAAGAAAGCTTTTATTTTCAATCATATTTTAGTATACACTATTTCTAACTGCAATTCACATTGCTGACATTCGATTGCTACAGTTCGATAGATTCTTTTCAACGCGTTCTTTCTACGATTGTTTGAGGGCTTATTTCATTTGAGGTAATAGTAATGACAATCTCGTATTCACATTTATTATTTTAAATTTTGCAGAGGTAAAACTAATTTGCTAAAAATTGTATTCACATTACTACCGCATCAAATTGATGCATATCCATAAAGATATCGCATTTTATTTCAGAACTTTTGAAGAAAATGGACTTCAATATATCTTGTTCAATGGATAAAAGTCAGTACAATTGATAATGCAAAAAGGAGGGTTAATTTTGTAATTTCTCCAAAAAAAATATAAAAAATGTCAAAATGACGCGTCTCGTAAATTCAATGTTAAAATGTATTTTTTATTAAGTATATAAAAATTTAATGATCTATAACAAGAAAGCTACGCTTTATAAACATTTTGCGTAGATAAATTATCTTTTCTTTAATATATATATATATTAACTTCTCACACAAACAGCTGTTTCTTTGTTAGTTACAGAAGAGTTTTAACTATGTTAATATAAAGTTGTTAACTTTATCACACATCAAACTAATCCTTTTTTCTAAATATCTGTACCTCTTAACAATACTTTAAATAAATAACTTCCACAAATATAAAAAATAAACATTAAAAGCCATTTCATAGACAACTTAATTTATACGGATGTTTAACAAAGAGTTAAAAATTTAGTTTATAAGGATGTAATAAGAAAATGTTTTTCTTTCTTAAATATTTTATATGTCATTAAAAGGAAAATAATTTCTTTATCTAATTCACAAACATACTTTTCTTATTTTCTTCTAGTGAAATCAATATTTTGAATTTTATATCTATTAATAAACTTAATTCAAGCGCAATGAGTCTTTGCAAAAAGTATTGATTTCGTGAAAATTTCTGAAAAAGAACGCTGAATAATTTTATTCAAAGAAAATATAAAGAAATCTCGCTTGCTAAACCGAATTTTTAGAATAACTAGATAATTTTTAGAAGCAATTTCATCTGCATCTATTAAAAATTATTTGTAATTTTATAAGAACTACATATCGATATTCCAAAATTATCATCTTTAACTTTTTGCTATAAATATCATTTAGTCAATTCTATGTAAAATAATTATTAATAATCAAGATATTTCTACCATAATCATACAGAATTAATTAAACAAATAATACTTTTCAATTACTAGATAATAACTAATCCAATAAATTATATTCTATTGTTAAATATACTTAGACTGAAATCTAATAATGTGATATTTTAAAAAATAAAATTTTAAACTTTTCATTTTAGACTTTATGACAAATAAAATATATATAATTAAAAAACTAAAAATAGCTTGTTCCAGTTTTACATTTAAAATAAATTTATTTTAAAAAATCATTTGGAATAGTCAAAATTTACACAGAAATTCATATTTAACAAAACAAAAAAAAAAAAAAAAAAAAAAAAAAAAAAGCAGAAAGTCTTGTAAAAATTTCAGTTTTAATTCATAAAAATTTTAAATTCAACTGATCTGAAGTCATAAAATCGTCATATAACATACAATATAAGACCGTATTTTTAAAATCTATAAATTACGAGAATTGAAATTTGAACATATTCATAAATCAGAAAGAGAAAATTTTTGTAAATCTTTTTATCTTAAAGTGAGTTATTTTGTAGAACGAAAGAAATTTGATACTTGAAAAGGCATGAATACCCTTTCAAGTGAATCAATGAAGCGAGTCCTCTTTTTTTAGTCAATTTAGCAGGGGGACGGGTTGGACTGATGAAGTCCACGTGTCGTCGACATGATAGTGGCAACCCCATTCTAAGCAATCGGACAAGGCGACAACACTCTAAAACGTGGTTAAAGGTTTTAAAAATGAGAGGGGATAACAAATTTTTATCCCTGCAACCCTTTTCCGGCTTAAGCTAAGTAAGTGATAAGATCTCCCGATAAAAACGAACTGCACTCCTGAAGCTGGGCAATATGTTCTGATTTCCTTTATAAAAAATTCTGATCGAGTACTTGGGGAATGATAATTTATTTGCATTATGTACTTATCAGTTAAGCATTTAACTTAAATCTCTTTTTTTAAGTCTTTCCATTGAATTTTATGTTAGGATGAGACTCTCGAGTGAAATGATTTTGGATACATTCTTAATCCATAAAATCGAAATTTTTAAAAAAAAATTTTGTCTGTAGAATCTATTAAATGAACCATTATATACTATGTTAAATTATTAAATAGGATGTTTTAGTTAGAGCTAAATAATTTGAAACAAAAATATTGTTCAGAAATAGGAGAAATAATATTTAAATATTGCACGATATTTTTATTTTACATAACATCAACTTTGACCCCAGCATATAGATAGTCTAACCAATCAAGTCGATAATAAGACTTAGTGAAACAAGAATAAATTGAGAAGTTCCTTTATTGAAAGAGCATCTTATAAATTGAATGTCAACGTAATTTAATTTAATCTTTTCATAATCCATTTAAAAAAATTTTAATACTTTGTTGAAAGCAACATTCATAGAATCATTTTTAATGCAGTTTTTAAGTAGTAATTCATTTGGTTACATTTTGTGTAAAATTTAATGGAAGAAATATAAACAATATAATGCAATACAAAAGTAAAGTAAGCTTTCAAGAGTTTGTTTTTTTACTCTTTTATTTTATTCGAAATTATCTATAAAATTTTAAAAAATTTGCAAGAGATTTAAAAAATTGTGATTTAAGAAATTTTTTTAAAAAGTTCTCTTATCACTAATTTAAATATGCTTACAAAATAGCAATACAATATAAAATAAAACAAAGAATATTATTGTTTATTCTTAATATTCTATCCCAAATTAAAAAATGAATGACTTCGAATGTTAAGCAAGGAAAATAATTAATATTTTTTTAAATAGTTCAAGAACAAATAAAATAATTCATTCAATTAAGAAACTCTTCATTCTATAACTAAAGTTTCTTAATATAGATACATTGAAAATTAAAGAAAATCAACTTTTGCTTATTGGTGAAAGCATTATTTAGGATTTCTGAAAGGAAATTTTTCCAAAACTCGTTCGAACTCTAAATGCCTAGATATTTAATTACATAAAATGCAATAATGTGTGAAATTCTTTTAGATAAATAACTTTTGTTATTTACAAAAAATATTTTTATTTATATTTGATACATGTACTTGTTCATTAAAACCTCATAGCACAGTTATCAGTTTATGTTTGAAATTCGTTTCTATGATGGACTATTTGGTATTTAGGTTCATGTTTATATAAGAATTCAAAATTTTTGTTAGAATTGTGTTTGTTTTCAGAAAATATTTGAGATAGAATTTTTTTTAATTTTCAAAGTCAAGTAATCACGGAATAGAGATAAGTCGCTGTTTGTTTTGTAAATTCATAAGTAATTGAAATAGGAATCGAAGAAAACATTCATTTTTTTAAATAATTTTAAACGTTTGCTGTGTTTACAATTTCATTCAATTGATGACATTAGGTTTACAATCAATGACATATTTATTCAACGACAATATTACTTAATGACGACAACTTATTATAGTCTATTTTGCTTTTCAATTACTTGTACTTAATTAAGAAGTTTCGGCATGGACTTCAATTTGATGCGAATAACTAAACATGGTACCCAAATTTCTTGCAACTTATTTATATGTATGTACTTTTTCTTCAAAAAGCTCAATTACATGTAGAGATTATAACTTGTTTTCTTACACAATCCAACATATGTTCATATGCCTAGAAGTATTTATTTATTCATTATTATTATTTAGTAATTTTATTCCACGAGCTTCTTGATTGAGATTTTTATTAAGTCCTTAATATCAATTATTTTCAAATGGGTATTTATTATAATGCAAAGTTCCAATAAAATTAGGAAACCCAAGAAACTCAAGAAAAAAAATAACTGTTAATATCATTATATAAATAACATGTTTTCTTGTTATTTAATGATATTAACAATTAAATAATAATCAAATGAGAAAGAAGTTGAGTGAAAAATGCGTAGATTTTTAAACAAAACCTTTTTCAAGTTTTCAATTTTTTTTTTTTTTTTTTTTTTTTTTTACAAAAACAATAAATAAAATTTAACGGTTTTGAATCTGGGAAAAGTATCTTCATAAAAAAAATGTTTCCCTGAATTTCTCCTGATACCTTTCCTAATTGTTGAATAAAGTATTTTGAGTAAAAAAGTATCTGTAAAGTATATAAAAAAAATTGTCAATATTCAAAAAACATTTTTTTTTATGTTTATAATTCACAAATAACTCATAATTAAATGTAGTGCTACCAAAATTGAATTCTGTATAAAAACATGCTTAAATTATTTTAATTCCTATATTCTCCATTAAATTATAATTATAGAATAAATTTTTAAAGTCACATTTTTGCTTATATTTTGAAAATTTTAGATTTTGCATACTTGCACATTTTACATCACAGGAGTGTGTTCTTTATACCCAACATAAATGACTTGAGTTACAGAAGTAATTTTATATTTTGGTATAGAAGTACTTAAGAATTATACTCTAAATGAAGCGAATGTTTTCATTTTTTAATTGGCAATTGGACAAAAATTGTCTATAAAAAGTGTATTTTGAAAAATTGCCAGTTTAACTAAAAAAAAATTGAGAAACGTGCGCGCGCGGGACAAATTTTTCATTTGATGGATGAATGTTATACTATAATATAAGAATTTTAAATTTAAGTTTTTTAATCTCATATTATTTTAATATTAAGCTAATTAATCTATTTATAGTTTTTATAAAGTATTTTCTAGCCAATAAAAATATTAAGTTTTATCACGTTTTACAAAATACTTTTTTTTTAATTTTTAATTGTATAAAAGCAATTTTTTTTTACACTTTGCTATATAGTTAAGATTATTTATAAAATTTCAGTATATAATGATTTCAAAATTTGATATTATTAGTGAAAAAATTATTGTACAGAAGTTAGTAAAGATAGCACATGTTAACCAAAGAAGAAAATTTGCGACTATAAATAAGGACCTGTTAATTGATATATTGATATATTGTTAATTATATATACCTGTTAATTGATATATTGAAGCTAGTGATTAAAAATCACATATTTGTCAAAAAGATTGGTAGGTAAAAAAAGTTACTATTAAACAAAAGACTAGGTCTGTAACGAACTTAATTTTTTAATAGATATTTTCATTTTGAAACTTGGAATATTTTTTAATCTTCGTCTTTGTGATTTCAATGCACTATTAATTTTTTCAAAACACAAGTGTTGTTCAAAAACATTAATGTAAAATAACAAACTATTTTTAGGTCTTTGAGTACCAAAATTAAATAGATGAGGAAAAGCTTATATTTTAATTTGGGAAAATATAGCTATATATCTGATTCCTCACCCATATATCCAGTTTTATACATAGAGAAAGGGTTTTTGTAAGCGAAGAGGAAAGGATTAGTCATGCGGAACGCTGTAAGCTAACATGATGAAAACAAAATTTTAAACGTACTGATATAAATAGAGTTGTTTTCTCTGAACACTAAAGTGGCCATTTGTTAAGAATAAACACCATTCCTATTTGTAGCTTTATAAATCACGTTTTGAATGAAAGGCTAGTTAAACAAAATTTATATTTCATAAAAGATCTATACTAGATGTATTAACACCCACAAATTGCTAATACAAATTGCTGTTCTGAATAATTCATTCAACCAATAGTTAGACTGATATAGTAACAAAGTGATTTTATTCAATATAATTTGTATTGGAAAGAAAATTATAAAATGTGTTTTTAAATTTCAGAAAAATGTAGCAAATTAAACAAAGTATTTTACATCAACATTTAACATTGGTCTTAAAACTTTCATTGATATAATTCATAACTTCATTGTTACAATTTATAATTACTGACAAAGATAATTCATAGTTTTTTTGTTTCTCTGATTATTAGCAAATTTTGTCGTTCCTTTTAAAATAAACTTCAAAAGGAAAAAAAAACTTGTACAAAGTAAAATATTAATCATTCTGTTCCAGAAAAGATATTTTGGGAATATTCAAAAATAATCAACAAAGCAGCTATGTCATCATTTTTCTCGTGGTGACACTTCAAATGAAAAGCAATTGGGCAGAAATAATAAGAGTTTCAGGTGAAACATTAGTCCAAATGAAAACTTCAGTTGATTGAGTGCTCTTCCGCTCTGGACACTAATCTTGGAGTAGTTGCATTGTGGGTGGTTGGGTGGATCCTTCCGGAAGAACATCTGTCCTTCCATTCTGGTCCGTAATCTGAAAAAATACAAAGACAAGTGACTCAACATATCTTCTAAATAACTATTTATTATCTAGTTTGTCTATTATGCGTAGATGCGGATATTAGTTTGGATCCTGTGCTCACGTTCAAATAAATAGATGTTTGACATATAAGAAATTATATACATTTCCGAGTTTCTTTCACCTATACAATGCTGTAAAACGAAAATCTTAAAATTAGGTAGTTGACGGAGTACTTTTCTTTCATCCAGCTCATTCGAAACACATAGGCTTTTCCTTTATCAAAAATATCAGAGGATATTTTTTATGACGTTGTTTTTAATTGTTACAAAGGCAAGACAAATTTAGGATAAAAAATTTTGATTATAAGCACATATGGTAGCGGGACTAAGTTTGAATGTAACTTTAGAAGAAGCAATTCTTTTAGAATTCCTTTTTCATGATTATAGTGCAAACAATTAATATTTTACTTGCATTTAAAATAATAAATATAATTTAAAAAATTAAATATTTCAGAATATATACTTTAAACTGCGGGAGTGCTCTGTAAATGCGGTTTAATTAATATAACCATTTATAAAAGTATTCTTTCTAATTTGAAATACTGCTGAAATATTGCAACAATTCAGATCTGAATTCGTTATTAGTATTTTAAGCTGGCCTTTGAGCTACATTGCTCAATTAGAATTATTTTTTAAATAATTCATTAACATACTTAATTTCCTTTAAGTTAGATACATGCCATCTACAATCTGTATGGTTATTGTTGGAGTGGATTCCATAAATCTTTTCTTTTACCTTTAGAGTAATAGATGAATATTACCTATCTGTCAATAAAAATGTTCTCACACAAACATAAAAAAGCTTTAGGAGATTTTATAAATATAGTAAAATGATTTCTTTTGGGAACCGATGATGCCATTATGAAAACTATTTGTATTTTTCTAAAGTTTATGAAATATTAGAATTAAACACTCAGAATCATTTGTTTCTAAAACTAAAACTCAAAATATCTTCCAGGAACTATAAATGGCATTTATTAATTATTTTCTTATTGTTCGAATATATTCCTAAAATATTATTTTAAGATTATTTTATAATTGCGTGTAATTCATGCGCTTATTATGATTCCGGAATATAAAATGCATAAAAAAACTGCTTCTCAATTTCGGACGAAAGTCAAATGAAAAAGATACCTAAAATGAAAAATTCCTTAATAGGCATTTTCACTCCATTTTTCATATCCTACAAATAGAGAAATTAGACCCTACAATCAAAACTTGTATAGGACAGGTAAGATTGTCTTTGATTGTATGGAGTCTTTGATTGTGTATGGAATAAAATCAATTATGATTCTCTCTTATCACGAGATTTATCAAAGAATTTAAAACTTTACGAATTTATTTCATTTTCAATAGAGAAACAAAGAGTGTGTTCCGACATTTAGGCAAAATATTTACTGAAGAAAGATTTTCAAGTAATTACATCATGCCAATGGAATGAAATTATGCTACAGCTAATTAACAAGCACATGTAACACGATGGTTATTGTCATAAGTAAAATGACTATCTCGAATCGATATAATGAATCACGATACAGTTTTTGCAAATTAGTCCACATTACGTCCTGAAATCTGAGATAAAGTATCAATTATTTTTAGGACACCTGGACATCCACTTGAACAAAAATAATCAAATAATATACTTTTATATTTTTCTAAAACAATTTTCAGAAAACGGAATTTTTCCTTCTTTGCGATTCTTGGTTTATAAATATAAGAGCATTTTTGCTTTTCCCATTTTTTTATTTTACGTCCTGTAGATGTAAACTTAAATCCATTGAGAAAAGACATGGATATTTAATGGTATTTTGTTAATTTTTCTCAAATTAAAAAATTATGTCTCAATAATTTTTTTACATTTATATCTTCACCAGCTCTAGTTTAAATTTAATACATACACTTGAAATATATTTATGTAGTTGCTTTGCACGATGCCAACGTAATGGACTGTTAGTGATAGTCAGAAATACAAATCAAGTAATCTTGAGCCTCTGTCAAGTAACTAGATCTATATCTAATCTGTTGTCATTTTCTCAAATTTCAATCTCATTTGTAACAGTTAATGTTAAAATATTTTAAAAAAGTAAATAAATATTTTCCTAACATTTCCAAACTGAAATGAAATTATAAAAACAATGTCATTCTTTCAAAAATAAATCGATCCATATAAATTTTAATATGTTATAATTGATAGGTAATATTGATAAAATGTTTGTTTAGTAAGGTGGCAGTAGGAATATGTCATTGAGAAATGTGAAGAAGTTCTTAGATTTTGCCATTAGAAGTTAGTAAATTATTCCAAACCACTGATATGACATCCAAAAAGTTCAGCTGTGTCCAACCGCAACATTCAAGTGCTGCCAACTGCCACAACCAAAGCCAAAGGTAACATTTATAAAACATCCTTTTTAGCGAAACCAATAGAAATTTAGTATCAACATCTATCATGCATTGAAGGCACCCCAAAGGTGATCTATAAGCAAAATTATCAACCATTTTCGAACTGATAACCATTTTCGAACATGTCACAAAAAATAGCTCTTTGAGGTGAACATGTTGATATGTTTACTAGATAACAGTTCACATTTGAGAAAATCGCTTTATGGGATTCATTTCGGTATTGATTCCATAGAGATAGTACTCATTACCTGATATAAAAAATATTTGGAGCACATTGTTAACCAAAGACACATGATAGAAATTTACTTAGAGATAGAAGTGGCTGTTTTTAAGATGTCTTTCTGAATTTATCACTGATTTTTATGTCTCTCCACTTGGAATTGTAGATGCCCACATTTATATTGATAATGACTGATGATAATATGTAGCCTCTTAGAGTGTAATACCAAGATGACAGAGTTATAGCATATCAGGCTGGCATCAGGGATGATTATCTTCAGCAGTAAATAATTGACTACTTCGATTGATTAACTCAATGAATGAATCTCGGCTTCATTACAGATTAATGAGAAAACTTTGATTTGCCATAGATATTTTACTCGAAAGGTTATTTTCAGATCACAGTTGCTAATTTTTCTGAGGACAATAATTTAAAGTAGATTCTAACCAACAATAAAAATCTACATCCAAAATGTGGGGTGTAATCCTCTAGATGTTTAACTAAAAACTATAGAGCTAATTAATTAGCTATTAGAGAGGCATTACACTTTAGAATTTTTTAACTGATCTCCTCCTCTTCAGACTCTTAGAATTGTCACAGATGCTTCCAAAAACAGAGGAGTTCATTTCTTATCGAATCACTAAATATTTACAACATAAACTATAGACTTATCTATTTTGTATTGCTTCTCAACGTAATAATAATCCATGTTCAAAGTACTTTATTTCAAACTGACATATCATTTTATATAATTGATTATCTTATTTTATACACTTACAGTTTTCTGAGAACCATAACTATCTGTTCTTCCCATGTCATCTTGTTTTTCAATGTATGTTATTGTACCTCTATTTAATTAAGTTTTACAAAAAACAGTTTTTTGTGGGATTTTTCCATAATTATTAAGTTATTAAATCTAAGAATGCTTCCGAAATTCATATGATTCAAAGAGAAACTGAAGTATGAAATTATGCAATTAATCTAAAACTATTTAAGATAATACGAAGGACATCATTTGTTAGTTCTGTAAACATTTTTAGTCATTTAATTGCTCTAAATATAGCTTCTATAATGAAATAAAGTTATTATATATAATTTGAAAAACTAACGGCAAACTATAACGTCCATTGTCTAATTAACGTATAACGTCTATTAACGGCTAACTATAACTTAAAACGTCTATTGATAACAATAAAAACGTGCGAAAATATTCAAAAGCAAATAGTAGAAAAGATTGGAAGTAGTACTGTGTCGATCAACAATTATGACTTGGAATCATCATGGTTTAGTAGTAGACTAGCGCTCTTAGAGTAAAAGGTTTCAGATTTGATCGTAGTTGCCATTGAACAACCGGAGCTGCACATCTGCGTTTTCTACCCTACGGCAAGTAAAAAAAGACTACTATCTATGAAAAGCCCTCACAGCAGGCAATCTGTGATAGATGCCCAAATGACTTACAAAAAATTTTGAGTATTTTGCTATTCCACTGAGTGATGTAGAAACAAGCGTCTGGAATTTGGTTCTTTAACTCAAAAGATGGGAAAACAAAAATACTTCCCACTGTTTTTGTATAAAAGCATTTATTTGCAAAGAGCTGAAATCATAAGTGTACATTTACATCGAACTGCAAGTTAACATATAGCAAAGACATATATAGATTTTTATAGTTAATATTATTATAGTAATGAGTGCTTTGAATGGTAATAAATGCTTAAACTGAATAGAAAAATATTAAAAAAGTTATTAGCTCATAATCTCTTTCTATTTCTTGAAACGTCCATACCAAATTTGTCTGTGAAACAGAACTGTAAAACAATCTCCCGAACAAACTTCTTACTTGTTGAATTCATTTCATTTTGTGGCAAATGATTATTTTATTTTTAGTATTAAGAAATATGTTTGCCTAC
The DNA here is from genome assembly GCA_026290005.1 of Latrodectus geometricus. Classification (NCBI taxonomy): domain Eukaryota; kingdom Metazoa; phylum Arthropoda; class Arachnida; order Araneae; family Theridiidae; genus Latrodectus; species Latrodectus geometricus. Next base: position 1,483,125 of record JAPDSC010064003.1, read on the forward strand.
CAAAACAGTGCTGCACTAATTTCACAATTTAAAATGTCCCACATTCATTCTGTAAATTAAAGAAACTTAATATCCTGAAGCAAAAAGTAAATAAATAGCAATTTTTGTATAAAACCGAAATGGATCTTTCTTTTGTTCTTCCATACTTGTTCATATTCCAATTATTCATCAGCAAAATATCGCTTTTCTGATTTAATTAATGATTAAAATGTAAAAAGTAACAAATTTCTTAGACAGAGAATAATTATTACTCCCTTTCCCTTTAGGATCCAAGCTCAGACCTACTAAATAAAAATCTAACGGAGTGACTAATCATTCATGTATCAAAGAACATATTTTAAAGGGAAGTTAAAAAAAAATTATAAAAACGCATAATTTGTATTCCACGCAGATAAACCTATTTAAGAAGTATTTTAGCTGATTTATTAATTTAAGTTTTATTTCTAATTCATGAAACGCTAAATTATTTCCATATGTCATGAACAGTCCACAAAAAAATAATGAAGGGAACCTTTTAGTATGATTATGTATGGAATATTCACAATTTAATTATTTAACATTAAAAACTAATTATGAATATCATAATCATAAATAAATATTTAATAACTTATTTATTATGACATCATATTTTGATGTCATAATAAATAGGATATTAAATATTTGTGATATAGATTGGTTTTATAAATTCAAAATTTATCTTTACATTTCAAAATTGTTCTAACAATTTAAGTTTTAATTATTTTTAAAATTAATATCTTGTTAAACTAGCAAGTACGCTATTCCTTTATTGTTTAAAACATAAAGCAAAATCAATGCAATTTACTTACAATATGCAGGATTAACTGCATTCATTCTGAAATTTAAGGAGAGCGCCATACAAGCTCTTAATTCATTTTTTTTATTCCGAATTGATTTTTATTTAAATATATGGATGATCCCTGGAGCTTGTTTAAATAAGAGGTGCATTTGAATGTGTGTGAAGAAGGGCGTGAGTGCCGGTTCTAAAGAGACCAATGAAAAGTCACCAGGTGAGCACTATGAAGAGGCTGCCGGGGGCGTAGGGGAGATGCTTTGTTTGGATGCAAGAAATGATCGATAAATCTCGTGGATTGACTCCCCTATCGACATCAATAGGTGAGAGCTGAAGGAGTCGCAGGTTCCCAAAACCCCTCCATATAATCGCTCTCCATCGGGTTCCTAACGATTGCCCTCTTCAAAAAGAATAGAATTTGAGCAATATGTTCAACAACCACTAATCGCCATTATCTAAAACAAGCAGCTTAAGGGCTAAAGTTTAAAAAAATGTTGGCTTTATATTATCAAAGCTCCGATCCTCTTAATCATAGCCTAGTTTGCATTTTTCTAGATTGTTGAAGAGTTTTTTTTTTTTTTAATCATATTTATTAATGGCAATCTTTTAATTTAAGTGAAATACTTTAAATTCATTGCAATGCTTAAATGCACTGTTTTTTTGGGGGGGGGGGAAATTCTTTTTTTTTAAAAATAATTGTATAGTAAATTTTTAAATAATTAATATAGGTTATAAATAAATTATAGCTGCAATATCAGATATTTAAAACTTAAGAAGTATTTTATATTTAGCTTAAAATTTAAAATAAATTATAATAAACAAATTCTGTTTACATTCATTCATTCCAATATTTTCATATGCATTAAAAATTATTTTTTTACTAAAATTTTCTTCAATAAAATAAATTCAAAATTTAATGTCAAAGAAAATCAATATTGAAGTTTGATGTACAATGAAAAATATAACTGTAGAACTCTAACAAAAAATGTCAGATTTAAAAGTTGTGAAACAACTGTTCTTTTAACAGCAAATATTTTTCGTCAGTAAATTTAACTTTTAGGATTTTATTCTAAGACTTCAGTTTTTGATTATTATTTGTACGTTAAAATTTAAAACACCTTTACATAATAAAATGGCAGAGAATTTTTAGCAGAACACTCATTTTGTTTTTTGCATATTAATATTATTTATAAATTTTTCATACGATTTGATATTATAATTTTAATTATGGATAATTACAAATACCTTAGCTAATAAGTACAACATATAAATATCAAATTAAGGGCATTATTAAGTGAAAATTATTTAGTCTTCAAAAATATTTTCAGTTTCAATATGCTTTTGCGTTTTAATATGTTTAAAATTAAGAAGAACCTAGATAAAACTTTGAGTAGTTGCAGAAAAATATAAAAAGAATTTCTTAGTAATTTTATTTAAAAATTGCACAAAGATATATAAATAAGCGTTCTTTTTTTATCTTGTTTAATATGATTAGTTAAATATATACGATTCTTAATAACACTAGAAATATTGAAGTCCTATTTTTCAGATAACTTTGAAGCGTACGACTAACTCATAAAATAGATAAATTGTGTTCATATAAATAAAATAGAACGTTTTTCAAACATTAGTTAAATATTTAAAGACTAACATTTTTGATTTACACGTGTGATTTTATGATACTGTTTATTGTTTAATATAAAAACAGTAGCAGTTATTATTATAAAATTGATTTAGTTTCTTTGTTTGTTGTTCTTGTTTCTTCTGCCTTGTGGTGCAGAGGTCTTTTGCAACCTTGACCATTAGAAATAAAAGAAATCATAAAATTGAAAGTAAAAATAGTTTTGACTCAGCTGAAGAATTATAGACAAAGAACCAATTCATATAACCTCTCAAAAGATATTTATCTCCACTGAAATAGGAGATAAGTTTTATTTAAACCTGTTGCATTGCTCATAATTGCCAAGTGCCCCAACAACCAAATTGTTATTGACTCCTTTTAATTCTTAATTTATAGTTATTATATATTATAAATATGCGTGTTGTTTAATTATAAACATAACAGTAATACTTTTTAATATTTTTAAATTCTTCAATACTATTTTAAATAATTTTAAATTCTCTTTAAAAAACTATGCCATAAATTAGCTTGTTGTTGAAGATTTGGAAATATTTCATAAGCATATCTTTAAGTTGCTCTTAAAAAACTTCTGCATGCAATTGTTTCAGCCCAGAGAGAATTTTTGCACTTCTAAGAACAACGTATATGATAGAAAATGAAGTTATATCGACTTCCATAATGGATTACAGATTTACAGCATATCGATAAATTCGTATATATACACATGTACAGCCTCTTATACTGGAGTCAGTAATATAAACAATACATGTCATTTGGAGTCAAAATAGCATTTTGGTAATCAATGAATTCTAATACACTGAGTTAAGGAGAGACAGTATTACGGTAATAGCTTTACATAGTAAGCTTTGTTTTATGTCTATGTGACTATTGCCAGAGGTTAGTAATGTATCAATAAAACGTGGAGGATATTTGTGATCTAAAGATATTCCAGCAAGGTCAAATTCAAAGGTATTTGATGTATAGATCAAATGATATGTAAAATCCCTTGAGAAGGGTGGTTTTCTAACTCAATTACTCTATTCCCAAAGTATTCTTTAAGAAAGCGAAAAATTTTATCTGTTCTATGTGGTCGAGCCCCATCTTGCATGAACCAGTCCATACTGGTCGATCCTCCAATGCGTTGTGTACTGACAAATTGTTCCGAAATTACAGTTCAAATCAGAACGATTACGAACATAAAGTTCAATAATCGTTTCTCGCACGAAGAAGGGGTAGATAATGACTCTGACACATAAAGCAGCCCATGCAGTAACTTTAGGCAAATGCAATTGTTTCTTTTCACACAAATGAGGATTTTCGGAGCCCCCACATCTACTGATTTGTTTATTTACAGTACCATTCAAGAGGAAATGGGCTTCATCTGTGAACTAGATGCAGCCCACATTAAATCCTTCGATGTCGATTATTGTGATATCTGATTCGCAAAGTCAACAATTTGTCGCACAGCATTCATGGGTACTGTATGATGACTTTGAGTTTTGTATGGAAACATTCGAAGGCTACCTCTCAAAATTTTTTGCGTGTTCATGTACTGCAAACCAGCCTCTGATGCAATTCTTCGGATGTTTTTCTTAGCAATAGTACAAACTTTGGATGCGTTTTCAGGAGTGACTACTGTTTGAATAGAAACAACATTTCCCTTTCGATGATCATCCACGCTACCAGTACATTCGAATATGGTGGATGGTTTTCGCATAGGGTCCAACTGGAACATCGAACTGGTTTTGAAAACTGCGCCTTGTTGCCGTAGGACTGAGTTCTAATCTGTGATACTCCAGTACCAAAAAAACAAATTGAACAATAGAATACATTATTTCAATTTCTACGCTAGCGTCTTCTCACCATCCAACAGTCGTAACCGCTTAAACACGTTTTACAAGCTATTTATAAGGTAATAAAGCAATTATAGAGTCATCTACTAACAGTCTTTTTAACTAAATTTTCGAAACTTCTGTACACCTTTTTTACAGTTTTGCTAGTAAAAGTTCAATTTACCACATAATTCTATTTATCTTTGTTAATGAGATATTTAATTTTGAAATCAGGGCTAATTCGCTGATCACCCTGTAAATATATATATATATATATATATATATATATATAGACACCCCGCAATAAGAAATGTGTTCCAGTTCTGGAATAAGAGATTTTTATTTATAGATTTTTGATAAATAATGAAACTACAGCTAATTTACAATTAGTTACACTTGTTTTATTTTCTTATTAATTTATAAATTGGCTTCCAATTGCATGGTTGTTGGTTACTCGTATCAGAAGCTACTTATTTCAGTGAAAAGGAAATGTTAAGGTAAAAGACTAAATTCGTTTACATTGGTTAATTCTCAACCCAAATATTTAATATATAATCGTATTTTACATTTCTTCGAAATTATAGTTGTTTCCTAAGCAAATTTAACATTTTAAATATTTATTTTGTTAACTTTTCAAAGATTCAATATGACAATTCAATATAACAACTTTTTCTTTACGATCGATTTTCAGAAGATCTGATTGTCTTTCCGTTAAATTTGGTTCTGCATACAGCTAAAGTAGCCATTGTCAGAAATCAGAAATTCAAACGATTCATTTCTTTTCTTTCCTAAAAGAATTTTTACCGAACAAAAAATGGAAAACTTTTCTTGGTTTGTAGGAATGTTGAAATAATATTTTTCGTTTTAAATTTTAAGCAAAGCAAATTCTTTTTATATTCAGAAAATATGTTTGTATTAAGAATATGATAAAATGATGTAAGCCTTTTAGGTACAAATGTGTGTCCTAGACAGGTTTAACAACACAAAAATTCCTTTAAACTACTCAAGATCATTTCCATCGGACAAATTTTAAAAAACAATAGAGGAATTAATTGCCTTTTCTGAATGTATGACCAACGAAAATTTACTATTTGAAGTTTTGGAATTGAAAATTTACTTAAAAAAATAATTTTTGGGGAACTGCAAAAATGAATTAATTTGAAAATAAATTTTTCTCTTAAACTTTTTCGCACAATTCTTAATATTGTCGATTGAAATCTTTGCTTGATTTTGGACCTATAAGTGCATAATGATATTTTTAAATTATTTGAATAATAATGAGTATCTTGAGAAAATCAAAACTTTATTTGCTTTTGAAAAATATTTCTAGTTTTCTTTGAAGGAAAATCTCTATTAACCACTATTTTTAATTCCTTTTTACGCTATGTGCTAATAAGAAATTTCTCTCCACACTCTAAGCTCATTATAAAAAGGTAATAAATATATTATGCTTGTGTGAAATCAAATAATTTCTGAGTTTGATTTTAATAAAATTTTTAGAATTATTTTCTAATTAAAAGGAATTGTTACATGAAATTTTATGAAAACTTAATTTTTTCCTATGTTTATTTATGAGAGAAGTTACAAATATTCATATAATTAGTAAGTAATTTAATCTGTTAGAAATATTTAATTCTTTTTGACAACATTTGATGGCAAAATAAATTTATTTCAAATTCACGCTTCAATTAAAGTATGCTCCAATATGATATAAATTGAAGTAATATTAAAATTAGATTTCAACTCTATCCAAAATAAAGAAAGGGAAACAATATTCAAAATTTTAAGACTAGGATAAAACACTAAGGTAAGAAATTTTACATTAAAATCAAAACTGGTCACCAAAATGAGTTTAACACAATTTTCTGAAAGCGTAGTCTCAAAACGTGTATGGCAGTGATGGAAAACTCTGACATTCAAGGTCTAAAATAATTTCTGAGACATTTTTTTTCAATGTTTTTATAATTATCTCTTCTGAATAACATATTTTATCGAAAGCTGTTTCAGATAACTATTTACAACAAAAGCCTTTTTATCTTTAAAATGAAAGCTAAATATTAAAGCCTGCTGTTCGGTTGTTGATTAAGACTACATGATATTGTTTTTCAGATATCATCTTGAGATTTATAAAAGAACTTTTTTCTTTTATCTACTATTCATTTCTGGTGAGGCGTACATACAAATAAGTGTGATTCACCATTAAAAATAACTAAACTAAACAATGATATAAAAATTATTCAAAATGAATTATACAACAAAACTCGTTTTATTTTTTAAAATCCACAATACTGTAAGCATAAATGTCCTGCTTCATGAAAAAAAGAGTAAAGACATTTATATTAAATGTGAACCAATTTCCATTTTGTAAAACTTCGCAAGAAGAAATTTTTCAATATTTTCATCGGCTAAGAAAAATATTAGCTTGAGAATATGGTTGTTATAATAAAGATCATCATTTTGTTATTTGTACAATAGGGTTGTTTCGATTGCAAATTATACTCTGGGCTCACTATCGCCAATGGAAGGACAGCACACTTATATATGAATAATTCCATGTTTAATCACAGTCACTGTTTTAATCACGAGAGATGGATGATGTGTGCTTTATTCTTCTATTTACATTCTGTTGGAGTGGATGCTTGGGAGTTTTCCAAGTTTTCTTCCTTTCTATACTTAAAAATATGGCCCTTAATCTATGAAGATGTAATTACTAGAAAGCAACTACGTGGTGGACATTAAACTGCCTTACAACAGCCTACGGTCATTTGGCTTTTTATTACTTTGGGTCAAAACCTATACTCTTGAAATCACTTATATAAAAAAATTTATTATAATATTAATATAATTAAGCATAGTATAGTAAATATTTTTAAATAAATAATTTGTTCAATTTAAAACAATACTAAAGTATTATTTTAAATTGCTCAAATCACTTTGATTTTATGGTGATTTTCTACTTATAGGAAATTTTCATTGTTTTGTTATATTTTAACATATGAATCTAAATATTTAATTCATGTTAGCTCCCTTTTTTTTAAATGAATTACTTGAGAATTCATGAATTTTATACATAAATGTAAATATGAATGAGAAGCTAAAGTGAAATTCATACTAGTGTTGTTGCAACTTTTTATTTTATTTTCCGTATTTGTGTTCCAGAGTATACGATTTATTTTTCTTCTTTGGAAATAGGTCAGTGAATTAGGTGCATCTTATACACCTTTAAAGCTCATATACGTCGATACTAAATTTTTGATTACATTCACTTCTAGATATTTCCTCTGTTTCGAGTAATGAGATTTTTTCTTGTTTCATTGCTGAGGGCGGGGAATATTACAGTTACGCAGAATTCAGTTAATAAGCATGCTCTGTTATCGAAGATCACACAGGGTTCCTTTAAACTTTCTTTAATTTCTAATGCTCAATTTTTAAAATTTTTTTTGGCAAGTTATGGTTCAAAAACAATGTCACAGTTGCTATAACATAGTATACAAGCTACACGGGATTGCCTATGCTGAAGAACATGGAAACAGGACAAAAGAAAGACATTTCAGGCCAATCTCAAAAAAAAAATGATCTAAAAAAAGCAACTCACAGTAAACATTACTAATCTTTAGTCTTTTGATTCTTTGTTTTACAAGAGATTGTTATTTACTGTTATTACTAAATAGATGCAAAACAGTAAAACGAATCTAGAACATTCTATTTGTGAAGAATTATTCATAGCATATAAATCTGTTGTATACCATAATAAATCAGATTACTTTATATAAATTATGCTGAATTTTTTTCTATTAGGTGTTGTATGATTATGTAGTTAAAATTTCAGTTTGCTTATATAAAACCAAATTATAGCAGCGATAAATACTGAGACACTATGATTTTGAAATGTGTTTTATTGATTTTTTATAATCATCTAATTTTTTTCGCAGCATTTTAATGTACGATAAAAGTAACAATAAGTAATACTATCAATTATTATTATTTGAAAATATCAAACACAACTGGAAAATATAGTGCATTTTTTTATTTTCGTCCGCAATTGCGTAAGAAATTCTATCATAGATTTTATAAGCTAATAGTAGAATTTCGATCACACCCGTCTGAAGTAAAAATATGTCATAAGAATATTCTAGAGACTCCATTATGAGAGCATATAACTTAGGTTCTCTCAAACTAAACAACATAATTAAATATTCTCTGAGCACAATTTCAGAGCGTGATTTCGAGAAGCACAATTCAGAACTTGACATGAATTATGCTTTTCGAAATCACGCTGACATTGCAGTGCACACAAATTATGATGAATTATTCAATTTTGGTCAAGGAGAAAACATCTTGGCATTTTAAAATTTCTAATTTTTAAAATCGATTAAAACACACACGCATAGATTAAGTAACATATATTGCTATTATCTAAATTAATGTTTAGTTATTTTTGTTGTGTGTACTTTGTTGAACAGATTGTACTAACTGATTGTAAAACTGATTTGAGTCATATAATTAAATTTAATTATCATTAGAGATTTTAATTTTTAAGTCGCTCTTTATTTGTTGATATTACAGCAATCAAATACTAAGAAATGTTGTTGGTTACATTTTTAATTAAATAAATTAATAAACAAAATTATGATTAACATTTGCAAGATCTGCTATAATCAATATTTGTTTTCTTACTTAATACAAAAATTATATTCTATTTTCTGTAACAAAACAGTTTCAAGAAAACTGCATTCCATATATCTAAATTAAATAAAAGAGGAACTAAACATTACATGGGTTAAGACCTAAAGACTGTTCATGATTATTCCTAATGAATATATAAAATGTTAACTCTTAGTTGTTACATAGTTGAACTGTAGTTTTTTTTCTCTTTCAAAGCTCTTCTCAAAAAGATATAAGGCCGTCCGATGGGTTGTCGAAGCAGCAGCTGCAGAGTGATATCCGTGTCGGATTCGTGGTGGTTTTGTGTCGCAATAAAAAGCGTAGAATGGAAGTGTAAACAAAATGGGCAACCCTCCCTCAAACCCACCACTGAAGGCTTCTCCCCTTTCAGCAGCTTTTCATTTTTATTCTAAAGGGATCTTTTCAATGCTTGTAAATAGATTTCCATCAAAGAGAGGAGGCAATGTTTGAATATGAATAATTGCTCTCTTAACTCACTTGAATTACAGAAGGCGGTAATCACTGTTTCCCAGTTTGCAGAGGCAAGGAAATGAATGGATGAATTTATTATAACCATGGTTATATTGTGATTTTAAAGTGATGACATCCAGAACTTCTCTTTAGTCCTTGATGACATTGAAAATCAGGGATTCATATGGAGTCAATGTGTTTACAGTTTAGAAGAAAAACGTTCAACAAGTTAATCCTTAAAACTATAATGATTACGCTTCGAGACATTTCAAACAGTTTGAGTCGAACATGATAAACATTAGCTACTGCTCGTCGATAGTAATTGTAAAAGAAAGTATTTGTTAACATTTAAAATACTAAGAGGTTTTTTCTTTTTTAATTAATAAATAATCTGAATTAATGTTCTTTTTAAGTAATCCTGAATTATTTTGTTAAATAATTCTTATGCTTAAAAATTTATGAATTCTTTTCTAACTTTTAAATGAAAATGCTCTTGTTTGCTTAAAGGTCGATCATAATGAAATTTATAGATTATTAAAAAGTAACGTAATGATAAAAATATAGTAGTTTGTGAAGTAGAAATATATTAAAAAATGAATAAAATGCTTAAAATTACTTGCTACAATGCTATATAAATATTAAAAACAAAAATATTTTGTAACTAAGAAAATCCTTAATCATTCACTTGTTTATCTTCGAAACTAAATCCATATATCTTTCTAATTAGATAAGAGAAATTCTGAATCGCTATTTCTAAAAATACCAATATAGACAGCCTACAAATTTTGTTTTATCACTTGGACAGATGTATTCCTGAGGTTTTTTATTTGTTCCTTTTCATAAATTTTGTCTTGTGATAATTTGGATTTGATGATTCTCTATAAACTATTAGTTTAGAAAATCCAATACTGAATATAAATTCAGAGGCGTTGATTTGTTTTGTTTATATTTTTATCAATTAATTCATATTTTTTTTTACTCATTTATCAGTGTCTCAGTATCTGAATCTGAAAATATTTTCTTTTCTTAAAAGCAATTTTTGTAATTCCTTACAGCTTCATCTTATTTCTTAAAGGTCTAAATTTGACTAATCCAATGTGTGATAGATTCATCTATATATATATATATATATATATATATATATATATATATATATATATATATATATATATATAACGCTAGTTTAAACTTTAATCACTATAAAATTAATTGAATTATTTTATTTGATCTGTTTAAAATCGATTCAGTATGAATGATAATCAATAAATTGCTTCGCATACAAAGAATTACATATGAAAAAGAAATCACCACATTTTTTTTGACAGGTAGAAATCATTAAAAATGATCAGTATAACTTCATTTCCTCTCACTGTATGAATATATGAAAGTCACTCAGACAAGAATTGTTAAAAAATTCAAAAATAAAATTTCCTACCAACGTAGCAGTCATTTGCATTACTTTCTACATATTGTTATTTAATAATAATCAGTATCAATATAATTATTTTTACAATAAGGATAAAATTGTAGGCTAATTTATTTTACATCAAGTTTTTTTCACTTGAAACTTTTTTTTTTATACACTGTCATTAATTTTTTTATCATTTTAAAATTCACAGTTTTTGCAGTTATTAAAGAAAAATGATTTATTGTCTTTGATAACGCAATTTTCAGAAATACATCAATCCTTATTTGTAGAAACGTTTTACAATTTTGCCAAAGTTATGAATTATAGTAATCAAAAATTGGCTTTCCTTTAAAGTGTTTCGAACAATTCTAAGAAGCAAAAATAACAGCTGCAATTATTAGGAATTTTTTTTAGTGTTATCAGTAAATAATAATTGAAGAATAATAATTTAGACTTTATTTCAAAGATTATGTAAAATAAATACAGGGACTTTTCACAAAATTTTCTGAATTTATTATGCATAATAATATAAAATCATAAAAAAGGGTTTCCTGACCCATAAAAAAAAAAGACAAAGCAAAAAGCCATTTCTTGGTCCCTTAATAACTATAAAAGGATATTCCTTAAATTTAGAAAACAGGCTTTACTGCATTGGCTTCTGAGTGAGTCAAATAGTAGCAGCATCTAAATATTACTCATCGTTGCAACTATATAGACGAAATATATAGTTGCAACGAGAGAGAGGACCATGTTTCTTCTCACATATTTTTTATCATGTATTTGGTTGTAAGTACTGAAACAGATAATATGTTGTAAAAAAAGATGAAAAGGAAGTCTTACAAATAAGATATCTTGATGGTTTAAAATTTGACTTCAGAAACTTTTATAAAATTGATAAAAATTTATTAAAATTCAATATCACATAGCTCAGAACATAGAAAAACGAAATATATCCTCACTAATTACTTTTACTGTTTTAATGTTTTAACAGTTTGTTAACATTTTTCTATGTTGGACACTATAATAATATCGTACGTTGTGTGCGTGTGTGTACACGCACACATATACACACACACATATATATATGTATGTATGTATACAGTATATAGGAAGGAAAAGAATCATTGATAGATAGAGTTATTAATAAATGACTGAATTGCAATTCACGTGTCTGTTTTGGAAACTATGTAAACAACATAAAAAAAAGTAGTAGTTGCCATATTTTATTCACGAGACAATTGATTTGGATAACTATACATTATATGCTATTAGTATCTATTTATAATGAAAACAATAGACAAAAAAATTTAAATATTAAACTCAAAACTGAGGAAAATGTATAACAATTTACATAATGAATTGACAAATATGAAGTAGCTCAAAATATAAAGTCCTATGAAAATATAAAGCCCTTTAGAAATTCAAGAAATTTCGCTGGAAACAAAATTATCAATTTTTATTTTATAACAAAAAGCTAATTCATATATATAAACTTTTAAGAGTCATCTTAAATGCATGGACACAAAGAGACACAAAAAGAGTTTCAAATTTGAAACATTTTATAAAATCATCTCATGTCATTGGCGATCAAAAGTCGAATCTAAGAGGTCCCAACACGCCAACTGCCACATCTAACTCATTGAAATTCAAAGCAGAATTACATATGTGTTAGAGTCAATATGATGTCGCTACTTTCAACTCCAATGAAGCGAGCCCCTACAGCTGCTATTTATGCTAATTTTACATCCCCGCATTATAAGTCTTCAATTCAGGGCTGTAGTAAAGTAAGGATGAAGGAACAATACTGTTTTCCTGTGGTTGAGCTGAAAAGCGAAGCGTAAAAAAGAGGTTAAAACGAAACCTGATTCTAAAAGCTCCTTCATACTATATTTATTTATACCATTTTTTTAATAAAAAAAATAACTCATATATGGTTGAAGTGTTAACATTAAAAAAATTAAGAAATGGAAGAAATTATAGTAATTTAGAAATTACGATGTATATAATATCAATTATATGAAGTGAGTAATACTAGAGTTATTATTAGAAAAATCCTACATATGAGATAGTGATCCTAGATATGAAAAGCCTATAATTAAAAATAATACAAATTTTGTGATTTACCTGTTTCTGATTCCTTCGTATAGTTTGTTTAAAATACACTACAAAGTTTCATATACATCTTAATTATACATCTTCAACATTCAAAACATTCATATGAAAGAAATTACAGAGTATGATATCAATTATATGAAGTGAGTAACCTAGATATCAAAATCCTGCAACTAAAAATGATACAAATTTTGTGATTTAAGTGCAGTATCTGAATCCTTTGCATAGTTTTTTTTCCCCATTATGCAACAATGTTGTCATATACATATTTATCATTATCTTCAGCTTTCATCATAGCTAAAACTGATGCTGACATTTTTGTATATAAAAGGTATTAATTAAAAAATTTATTTTCTTCTATCAAAATTCTAACAATCCTTAATTTTTTTTCCCTACAATTTTCAAATTTATGTTCCTTGTTTACATAATTACATTGTTGAAGATTAAAATTACTAAGTTTAATTCGTCATTGAAGTAGGAAGGATGTAATTTCAAATCATGTAATAAATCATAAGATATTTTTATATTTATTGTTAAATAATCTTTGCAACTAATTTGATTAATTACTATAAATACTGAGTACCAAGTTTCCTCGCTTTTACAAATATATGTTTGTGGAAATGAGTCCTCACATTCATAAATGTAAAGATTTTTTACTACTCTGTTGTAAAATAACTTTCACGTGGTTTGAAGTTTAATCAAATAAAAAGAGAATAATTAAACTTATATTCTATTTTGCATAAAGTTTGAATTTTATTTATTTGTAAATTTCATTTGTTTATTTGTAAACTTATATTAGTTATCGAATTGAATGATAAGTTGCTATAAAAGTACATTAGTTAATGAATTGCAAATTCTAATTCAAATTAAACTATTGGATTTTTAATTTAGTCATTTTTTAGGATAGATGGGATATTGAAATGAAACTTAAAGAAAAGAATGAATCAATAAAGAAGGTTTTGCTTTACATAAATTATTTTGAGTGCGGTATATATATTTAATCAATATATAAAGCTTGTCTTAGAAATCTAAATTAGTGATTCTTAAGGGGTAATCTTCATTAAGCTCAGATTATTGGCTGAAAAAATACAATTTATAAAATTTTTAGATAAAGGAAACCTCTTGATTAACTAAAGTCCATTCTTTAATAAGCTATTGGAAACAATTATATAGTTATAACTTTTGAATTTTTTATTTACTAATCAGTTGTACTTCTACAAATTGAAAGTGTAAAATACTTTGAATCCATTCAACTTTGAAAAACTTTGAATCCATTCAGCTCAAATCCTTAAAGTCTTAAGATTAAATTTTAGGAATTGGAAAAATTATTCTCAAATTTTTTAAGTAATTTTTTTTCAAGTATGTCAGATTTTATGAATGTTATAAGTATGAATCAGATTAAGTGAGCGTGAGTTAATCTTCTCAAATTTCCTCTTTCATGTGACCATCCATTTAAAAATAACCATTATACGCGTAATTTTTTCCGAATCTACAGCAAAGATTAATCTAATCAGCACGTCCAGTATCTCCTGCTTCTTGATATCTCCCAATAAAGCATCAATTTTTGTCGAACCACTGGATATGCTATTGTAATTGCAGGTGTTGAGAGCTCTCAAATTCAAGAGATGGAAAGGAATTTTGGGCCCTTCACCTTGGGATCTATGGCATTTAGTCGATACATGGGTGTCCGATGAAAGACCCTGTTTATTACCTCCCCTAAATCCCATGACTGGATCGGCAGGGGGTGTCAAACCCCTGAACTCAAACATTAGCTTTGTCAGGCATCAATAGGGAAAGGCTTTGATAGCTCTTGCCAAGGGTGGTGTCATTTCTCGACCGCTCCACTTTTGCCTTTGAAATATGCGCGGGATGGAAGCGATTTGTAAGTGTTTGTTGCGAAAATTTGAATTCGAATTGATCCCCGATCAGATTTTAAGTGATGACGTTGACGCCCTTCAGTGGGGTTCGCGCCTCTTCAGCTCCTCGGATGTAAGTAACCTCTTTACTCGAGAGCTGACGAAAAAAGGACCCTCAAAAGCATTCCTTTCAATTTTTTAAGTACCAAAGATGTCTGAAGCCTTTATCAAAACGTTTTTGCCCTCAATAAGTCAACAACCTGAGGAACAGAAAAATATATTGAAATTTCATTGCTATATAAACTTACTATTTTTTTTTTAATCAAAATTTTGTCTAGTTGATAAGACACTCAAGTTAACATTTAGGATTAAGTAAGCAAATCTATATTTCATCTAAAGAGTTTTTTTTTTCACTTTCTTTTCAGAAGCACTTCTCTAAAATGAAATATGTAAATTTATCTGTGCTTTTTAATAAAAATAAAAATACTTCATACAGTAGTTTTAATAATTTACTCTTTTTGAATTAAACTGAAAAATAATTGGACCTAATATAGATGTTGTTATCATTAGTTCAGTTATATCATATTATGAAATCATATTATGATTTCAGACTGTGATAAATTTCTTAGAAAGTCCACATTTCAAAAATACTTTCTTAGGTACATTCTTACATATTAAGATTAAATAAAAAAGTTTATTCGAATAATTTTTCCCTCAAATTAATATAAGAAGGCAATTTCATACAAGGAACTCATTTTTTCGTAAGTCTCATAAACTTAGTTATTTATAATTTTGAAGTATATGTTATAATTATTTCCTTAAATTATTACAATATAGTTTCTGCATACAATAATTTTATCCATTAACTATTTCCTAATAGGTTTGACTTAATTAATTTTACTTTAAACACAGTAAAAGAAAAAAATTTAAATTGTATTTAATAAGTTTCTAAGAAACTCATTAAAATATAATGAAAGATTTACAATTGATTATTTCATCAAGAGGAAAATTTTCTTCTGTCTGAAAATTTTACAATTCATATTTAATTACAGACAGTGATATTCAAGTAAAATTTTGATATATTTTCATTTATAAATCATTTTAAATTTCGTATTTTTGGAGGAAATCTAAATGCAATTGAAAATTAATAGACGCGAATGAAAATATACGACGAGATAAGCAAGATGACTCATATTCGATTGTTAGAATTTCCCACCTTGAGCACAATTCCTTTCACCTCGAGTGTAAATGCCTTAAATAGTTTAAAATGTCCCTTCAAATGTAGATTCCAACTGTATGAAATAACGTATGCAAAAACGACAGTAAAATGGCAATGACGCTTGTCATTGTTTCAATGAGACACAAATATCAATAGCTCGTTTATGTAAAATACAAATATATATATATACATATTTTTTAAGAATATTGTCATTAAATGTTTGTTCACTTGTTACATTTTCATAGTATCACTACAAATGTTGCCATGTTAATTTTATGTGAGCATTTTAAGAATTGTTGTCTAATTATATCTTGTGTTGTATTTAACAGGATTACTATGTATCTGTTAACACACATGTCGATTTTACATATTTTATGCACCTATTTTGATTTACTATTAAAAAAATAAAAAGTATCTAATTCTATCTGTTGTTAAAAAAAAAAAAAAAAAAAGTACTTCCTAATTTTTTAATTGAAATAATCTGGAAAGCCTTATAATGATTCCTTGAAATGGGTTGGAAATTTTTTTTGCTATGTTTACTAATAAATTTGTCTTTAAAATCTAAGGATATGAAAGTATTTCTGTTTTTTTTTTTAGTCTCATAATATTCACATGTAAATTTTAGTGCAAAGGTATTTGAATGCGTAGAAATAAATACAAGTAAAATAAAAGAAGATACAATGTTTAATACTGACAGAAGAAATTGATTTTTTATTACAAAATATTCTATTGAAATATATGCAATGAATATGGGAAATATATGTTTACTGAAATATGGAAAATATGTGTGTATATATAGTATATTGAAGACAATTAAACACTTCTATTTATGTTTAGTATTGATTCATAGTCAATGGTTTTTGTATATTTTTTTACATATAAATCAAATACATGTTTACTTATAAAACTTAAATATTCAATATTATTTTACAATTTTTTTCCCATTAAAAATCTTGTTTTCCTCTAATAAATTAGAATTAAATTAAAAATTTTCCGTACTTACTGATTTTGCAGTATATAATGCCATATTACACTATATAATGCCATATACTGATTTCATAGTATATAATACCAATGTGTCGTATTGTGACTGTTAAATGTTATGGCTCCTGTGGCAATCGATTTCTTAAAAATTAAGAAAGTTATCAAACTTAAATTAATGAATTTTTTCACAAACTCAGTCTTAAAAGGAGGATATAAATCAGTTCTTCATGAGTTATATGCTTAGATGAAAAATAATGAATTACATTTGAGATAATTGGGATTAAAACAAAGGTTAAGAGAAGATAATAAGTAAATTTGAAACTATTCATTAAATGCTATTTTTGTGCTACGCTTAATGTTTGAATATTATAGATATTTTCGTATTCCGAAAAACTTGGAAAACTTTACATTAGAAACATTTATTTTAAGCTACATTTCCTTCCTGGCACTTGCAGTGATTTGAAATCCATTTTATACAATAGGTTACTGTTTAATTAGACCTTGCGTGCAAAAAATGGCTATTGAGTATTAAACAAATCTACCAAAACTATAAATGAAAACAAAACTTTTTTATTTGTATATAAAGAGAAACACACTGTGTTCAATCTTATTTAACTTCTGATGTTAAAAATAATTTAAATTAAAAAGACTGATTAAAAACCCATTTTTTTCACAAACTTTAAAATTCCTTATCACATGATGATGATGTCCATGAAGTAAGTGCAGGAGTTCTAAATGTTCCCGAGCTGTCGAAGACAGTCCTTGTGATCTCTGCAGCTTTGTCTGAAAAAAAGCAGCTCTACTGGATCCTCTATGCTGATGTTAAAAAGCTTGGACAGCATTGCTGGACATCTTAAGATGTGTTGTGGAGACAATTGAGTGCTATCCGTACAATGAGGACAAAGCCCAGTATAGCTCCTTTGTTCATCTGCAGAGATTCTCATGCCTTTCAAGTGTTTTGTTCTAAGTCTAGCTATTATAGTTGAGATTGTTCTATCGCTGTTTAATTCTAGAATGGAAAAACCTTTAGCTTGCAGGCATGTTAGTCTACAGATAGCCACTGCATTGGTATCTCTGAGGGTTAGGGCATTTGGATGGCTGAGGAGAATTACGGGCAACTCTGGCGAGCTCATCGGCTTTCTCGTTGCCAATTATATCTACGTGCACTGGTATCCATTGTAAAGTGCAGGCTCTTTGAGATGCAGAAATTTTGTGGATTAGCACAATAATCTTATGGTTGAGTTGACACTTGAATCTCTATATCGCCTGCAGTGCAGAACTTGCGCCAGAAAAAAATAATGATACCGTTGGATCTCTGATCAATTTTAAATAGGTAAATCTCAAGAGCACAGTTAATAACCACGAGCTCACATGTATAGTTGGAAGCAATTTTTCCTACAGGAATACTATGGCATTCCTGCCCCTCCTCTATCGAGATTAAAGTCAGAAGAGCCATCTGTATAGACTATTACCAGGCCAGGAGTAGAGATCGTAAGTTCTTTGACTGTGTGCTCTCCCTTCTCTTTCAATAGTGCGACTGTCTTGGTGCAAGGCTGCAAAAGATTTAATTTAATTTTAGTCTTAATGGGAAGACATAAGATATAGTGCGGTTCTTTGAAAATCTCCATAGATTCGTAATGGAGGTTGATGTCTTTCCAGATCTCATGATCAAATTGTAAGGTTGAAGATCGTTTTCAGCCCTACAATTAATAATATATTTTATAATATATTACCGTATCACATGTAATATAAAATAAAATTATATTGTTAAATAGGGGTTTGATGTATTATAGATGACGACTTCATTCATAAACAAAGTACCGTGCTGCACCAGTTCAAAAATTTTGTCATTGGTGAAAGAATAATCAAAGTAATATTATATAAAGGCGAATAGAGTAATTAAAGTAATATTATAAAAAGTGCAATCTCGTAAAACATATCATGTTATTCATCCTTTTAAATAAGGAAGACAAATATGTAAAATAAAGTACGCTACATTTGATTTAATATTACTTATAATAGTCGGTATGAATGTATATATAGGTTGTATGAATATAGATTTACGCATTGCCATACAATAAAAGATCAGATAGCAGAATATGATCGTATAAGGGAGAGAATACAAGTTTTAATAAGGAATGGTCCCCTATGTACCATTAGTTCATTTGGAAATATTTTAACAAGTGTTTGATAAAACAGTCATGAGCACTTGTGTTTATTGATGCAGCAAGAATTTCACCAGCTCAGCTGCAGATTTCAGACGTGGTTTTCTTTCCCATGAGCATTGCTCTAATTTATCTCATTAATATTCTATAAGTTTTAAGCAGATGAATAGAGACATTGTATATTCACATCGTGGTACCTTGATTGATTGAAGTTAATATATGGCAGGTTTCTTTGTCATTCTGGAAGTAAAGTTTTTCAATTCCCATGTAATTATAAACATATTAAAAATCCAATTGACCGAAATATGTATTCGATTTTGATATTCATATTACTAGGAAAAACATGTAAAGGTCATTGACCATGGTACCAAAAACACTCACTGGCAAGTACACTACCATGAACCGTAGTAGCTTGAAGAATACATTCGCGTAAAAGATGAAAGTCCTGCTTTCGTTATAACTGATCTGAAGAATAGGAAGAACGTGTAGCTTAACTCATTATTCCATAAAAAAAGGATCTTCAATGAGTTATAGCTTAGTTGCGATGTTACAAACTCCAAACGTGTCTAATAGCTTTGTTGGATGAGAGGAAGTTTAGTTTTTGTGAGTATTCTATGATTTGTGTGGCGAATTTGAGTGGAAATGGATATTGAAAGAGTACAGTCTTCTTATTAAGTATTCGGATGCACCATAATCCTTGCTGCCTGTTGAAACGCCATGTTGCGATTGATTTAGAATAGTTTCTTGCGGTTTTTACTAACCTCACGATTCAGAAAATGCCAATCCTACTCGGATGATTTTATAAAGACGACCAACTAGAGAATTTTTTATTCCCATTTTTATAGCCTTTCATTTTTTTCACAGCAATAGACCCTGACAGCGATGATTCTTCAACAATTACTCGAATAGGCTTTTGCCAGATGTGACAAAAAACTATGACTTCCCTTTCAGGAGCAGTAATTTTCTATTGATTTGATATGCAATCACAATTTCATACAAAACTAATGACATTCTCACTTCCCGTATCTATTTAATCTTTTCAACTCTCATCCGAACAGCAGCTTAAGATAAAATCCATCATACATACAAGGATGTTATGCCAATTCAGGACCAGAAACCTCAGAAACTAAAAACTTCAATTGTGTTTTTTCAGAACATGTGACTGATTGTAAAATCTTTGTCTGCATGATCTTAACCTAAATTTTTTTTAAAAAAATTTTTTTAAAATCTTTTAGCTGTAAAATTTTTTTAAAAAAGATATTTTTGTAATAATTTTTAAAGCTAAAAGATTTGAAATTTTTTTCCTATGATGGCCCTTAAAATTTAACATAGAATATCAAGATTTTTTCTTTTATGGTTATTTTGAATATATTATTAAATCATATAAATAATATCATCATTATTAGAAGTCTTGAGCACTAGATTCCTTTGCAGATTTGCGTCATTTGCAAATTTTTTCTGATATTCAAACTGTGGAGTATGCTGATTTTGAGTTCGATGTCAAAAACGTCGTATCAGCGGCAGTGAATGAAATTTGACTTTCAACTGAATGAAAGACAAAGAAGACAAAGATGATCGGCATTCAGTGACTGTTTTGTTTCGATGATTACGATGTCTCAGCGAAGTCATTTAACTGATTCAGAAGCTTGGAAAGTTGTTGGTAGGTTAGAAGGGGGCAAAACTCAAGCCGAAGTAGGGTAAGCCATTGGAGTGTCGCAAAGTGTGATTTTCATGATCTGGAACCGTTTTTTGGAGACTGGAAGTGCAGACTGAAGACTAGGGCAAGGTCGTAGATGGGCTACAATGCCCAAGGAAGATCATTATTTAGTGTTAACGGCTCGGAGACACCAAAATATGAACACTACTCTTTTCCAACAACACCTTTACTCGGCTACTGACACTACGGTTTCAATTCAGACTCTTCGAAACCAGCTTCATGGTGTAGGCCGGTATGCTAGCCGATCGATGGTATGTGTTAAACTAACATCAAGGCATCGTCACGACCACAGCGAGTGGGAAACAGAGCATGTGAACTGGAGGAGAAATGAATGGAGCAATGTTCTTTTTCTGATGAGTCTCATTTTTCTGTTCATCCTGATAACAGACGTATTTTCATCTAGAGGGACAGTGGCAGAAGCATTAATACTACGTTCATGCACGAAAGTGTCAGATTTGGCGGTGGGGAAGTGTTGGTGTTTGGAGGCATCTCCATTGACGGGCGCACAGACCTCTATATCATTTCGAGATGGACCACTGGCTGGTCGTCGATATAAAGATGAGATCCTCAGACATATTGTAGTCCCTTACGCTGCAACAATCGGAGATGACTTCCTTTTAATGGACGATAACTGCAGGCCACATCGTGCTAACCTGATGGAGGATTTTCTTTTTTGATGAAGGAATTGTACGATTGGAATGACCAGCGTGTTCCCTAGACATGAATCCAATAGAGCATATTTGGGATGCTCTAGGAAGACGAGTTGCTGGCCACCAACCACCCCCACAAACTCTCCAAGAATTGGAAAGACATCTTCTGAAAGTGTGGGACATAATACCCCAACTCGTAATTAATAGCCTCATTGACTCCATGCCTCAAAGGTGTTCAACGTTGCTGGACGGCCGTGGAAACCATTCCCCCTACTAAAAATGATTTCCTTTGAAGATAACACCTATTCTCATTCCTTTTCTCTCATATGCACAAATTGTGTTTTTTTCCTTTTGTACACAAATCCGCAATAAAATGCATTTTTTCTCTGCCAAGCATGTGTAATTTCATTCTCATATAACCTACTACGTCTGACGACCATGTATCAGTCAGCTAAAAAGTTTCCCAGCCACAAGATCCACCTAAAACCCTAATATCCTTTAATTGTTTTGAGCAATATATATATATATATATATATATA
>JAPDSC010064003.1:1516282-1526947 GCA_026290005.1 Latrodectus geometricus
AAAGTTATTTATCAAAAATAATTTATAACAAATTGTTAAAAAAACATAATAAAATTGTCAGTATGAAATATAATTCAGATTTTTAAATTTATTAAAAGTAAAAGCTCAATAACATTTTTCATTAATCCTTAAACATAGCGTATCTAGAAACATAACAGTCGTTAGAACCTTTAGGCTATTGGCGAATTTAATCAATAGGAATTGTATATGATTTATATTTTTAGATATATTTGATACTATTTTATAGTATCTAATATATGGAATGGGTATTTCTCTGAACCATGCTTGTTTAAATATTACCTGTGACTTAAAAGATAAAAAATACATTCATTGTTTAAGAATTAGCTGATGACATTTTTGATATTCCGTAGCAGACACCCTAACAAACAAAGGCTTGTATGGTAATCTTTAAACATCCATATCATCTTTACTTTTGGAAGGACTTTTTCTTTACAGTCGACTTTAGTTTCGTGTCTGAAGGAAGGAAACTCAAATAAACCACTAACACCCATACCGACAAGAAAGTAGAGATGCCATATCTATCTCTTGTTTTTTTTAACAATATTTCAATCGGATCTGTGATCTTCACATCGAAAAAAACAATTTTACCATTAGGACAAGGTACATTTTAACATTCTGCTAATTTAACATAATGCTAATTCCCTATTTCAATTTTTTAGATATTTAAAGACATGTTTTTCGTTCATACATTAATTTATTGACAAATCAAATTTAAACATACCTATTCAAAAATTTAAGAAGTTCAGAATACGAATATTTGAATTTGTGTTTTCAATTTAAATATTTTAAACTTTTAACTAAAAATATCGTTATTATTTTTTCACAAATTTTTAATTATTCTTTATTTCCATTATAAATTAAAATTTTTAAGCCTCCTCTTCAATATAATTGCTAAAATTTAGCAGTGCAAGTAAATCCTGTAGATATATTTAGTCAAAAAATCTTTCGACTTGAGCTGTGTCGCTTGTAATTAGTGCATTTAAATCCACAAATATAATTTGGGCATATATAAAATGCAAAACTTTAATCAAAATGCTTCGTAAAAATGTTGCCTACTAAGAGATTTGTATCTATATTTATATTTAATTCTGAATTTACTTTTCATCGTTCAGATAAATTAAGATATTATTTTGGTGAAAACTGCTTTCCTCTTTCCGTTAACTTTTTGTCGACATTCATTGAATCTTAAGAAATTTTAATGTTAAGTGAATGAATGAAGCGACTTTGTTGTGTTCTTAGTGCTGTTTCACACAAGATTCAAAATATGCAAGAAACTTTTCGGGAATCGATGGACTTTCGAAGATATGAGAGTCTTGTATATTTTATACTCTAATTTTAGGAATACCTTAGATACTAAAACCGACATTTCCTTCTCAAGGTTTCAATGCGGATTAGTGAGTGAAAATAACAACTTAATTATTGTTAAACAATTTGAAAATAGTGTTTTTATTTCCTCGTTTGTTAATCACAAAATATATTAAGCATAGTTTTATAGATTATTATAACCAAATTTTCCCCTTTAAATCCGAAACTTTTTAAAACCCTAATAAACCTTTCGTGGAGAGTTTCCACTCGAAGTTGAATTATTTTCGATCTTTGATGTTATTCGAGAGTTCACAAAGAACGTTTCACTGTAAAAGTGCTGCGAACACCAATGAAACTCTTTGAAAACATTTTTTTAAGAAATGTGAGGAGGTAAAATTGAAAGAATATAACTCGAGATTTATATCTGTGACATCTTTCAAAATATGGAATTTATTGGGAGGTGAAATATCCGTGGAATTCGCAGGCTGCTTTCAACAAACAGATGGTATTCCTTTGGATACAGGTGTTGACAAAGCTGTAATAAAATGGAAGGTGGAGGTAACCAAGCAGAACGCAAACATGCCAGCACACCTGCAGAGACATCGATACCTTCCCCTTTTGAGGGGGAGGGGAAATCTCGCACACGTGCGCACACAACAAATTTTCCCTACCTTTCTATCACCCCCCCCCACATATTAATGAGGTAAACATTGATATTTATTGGTTACTAATTCTTTGCAACCACAAAGAATGTCTGCTTTCATCGAATAAAAATGTCTTTAATAGAGGCGAGGAATTGTTAAAGTTCTTTGTCTATTTAATTTTTTCTAAATTAATATGTTGTAATTTATAGAGCAGGTAATAAATTAATTTAAATTGCAAAATTTCAGTGTAATAATTTAATCTGAAATATATATAAAACTTTTTAAGAGAATTAATTTCAAAATAAATATGTTTTGGAAGAACTCATGGGCCAGCGACATTAAGTCGATTTCCAGACAATTAGTTGGAGATAAACAAATTTTTTGAAGATTATATACGCATCTCGAGTAATTAAAATACTTGTGTGTATCCTATATATATATATATATATATATATATATATATAATTTCAAAAAATTTACAAAGCAAAAAAGAAAAAAATTTTAGTACATGAAAATTTTATCAAAGAATATTAAAAATATATACACGAATACAAAATAGTTTTTATATCTTTAAGAAAAAATTAAATAATCTCTCATATAGAAAATAAATTTTCTCAAAACTTATAACAGTAAAAAAATAAAATTATTAATTAAACATACTAAACTTTTGTTTCAAAAGCCTTTTCCAGGAATGATACTTTTATACAACAAAATATATTCTAGCCTATATAAATATATTTTAATAATTTGTAATGAATTAATATTCTAAATTGAGCTGTTTATAGCTTCATAAAATTGTAAGATTAAGAATATTTTATATAATTTCTCTACTTTTCATACTTTAAATTTTAAAATTTATATAAATATTTTTAATAGTAGATTTAACTATGATATATTTTTAACTATTGCCATTTCAATCACTTCACCTTTATCGTGGATGTTTCAAAGCAAAAATAAAAAATAAAATATCCTACAGTTTTTTAAACTTGATTCATTCATTTACAAATTTCAAATTCAATTTTTCTTGCTTTTCCCGCAACACAATGTCATAATCATCTAAAATCCAACCCAACAAGAATTTTTTTTTAAAAAAAAAAAAAAAAAAAAAAAAAAAACACTGTAGCAAAAGGTAATTATTGAAATTCTTTTTGTGATCAACTCAAACATCGAACCTCTATGAGATCAGGGAAAAGGCAATTGTTAATTGTTATAAAGAGTTTTTTATAGTTCCTTTTTACTTTTATTTTTCTGTTAGTAAGTATATTTGAATGAAATACATTTGTTAATAATTACTAATCAGCTCCTCAATAGCAGTCCACAAATTTAAGATTCTGAGTAAATTTATTTTATTAAATAATGTGTAGATTAATTGTATTTAAATAATACGATAGAGATAAATTATACAAATTATAACTTTAATTTCATGTGTTATAAAGAACTATCAAATGAACAAACTTACATAAATACTTATTTAAATAAAAGCTATTTATTGAACTAAAGCTATTTATTGTAATTTTAATTTAGTTTACAATTAGATAAGTTTAATCAGATAATTCGTGCATTCAAATTTGTTGTTGCATAATAATTATTGCTTCTACCAACAAAATTTTGTCAGCTTTACATTTATATTATTCAATTAACAATAGCATAACTAAACTGCACTATAATTTAATAAATATTAAAATGACAAATTTTTATAAAAACAAATTATCTCGATTAGAAGAAGTTTTCATTTGATGGATAATTAATCTGTAAAATTATAAAATTTTAAGGCAGATAATTCGATAATTTTTCATATTCAGAGAAAAATTATGGAATTAAGTTTTGTATTCTTTCAATTTATTGAACTTTTTCATAAGTTACAATAACAGAACAGTATTTTTATTTCTCTATAAAATAAACTAAAAATCTGAAGTGGTATTAACTTTTCAATAATTGTAAACAATTGACACATTTTAATCGTGACAATTAATATAAACATTAGTACTTATAAAGAGCATAAACAAAATATCGAAAAGTTTTTGAAACTAAGAGAAGAAGAAAGAATTAAACATAAACTGTGTGTACTTTATTGTCTGTTTTTCTGCAATATCGGTAATTTTACCCTAATTTAATTTGTTGATCATATAGTATTTTTACTCTAAATAAACCTACATTAAAAGTCATTCTATGATTTTTCACAAAAATAAATAAAATATTTCATTTATATAAATTATTTTCTTTAAGTATTGACTTTAAAAAAAAAAATCGAATGGCTTTCAGTACTCGATGTGTGTCAGGTTTGTTTAACTATTCGTGTACAATCATTTTAATATTGAATGAAAAAGTACCGATTAAATGGGATTCACTGTGATATTTTTTAGTTGAATCTTTTAAGATTTGATTACTTTTAGGTAGTGAAAGAATAGAAATTCACTCCGTTATTCATTTGGCATTTTTAAGAGTCTTCATTGGTATATTCATCTCTTACAGGTCATATTTTATTTCTAGAAATTTGCAGATTATTTCTATTCCCTTATGCCTTTAAGACATTAAAGATGTAAAAAGGTTGTTAAAGAAAAAGAATTAATGCACACATAGAAATCAAAACGATTTCACTAATATGAATTACGAAATTACATGTTACTATCTTCTATTTCTTCATTTTAAATAATAATTTAAAAAGAAAGCTAAGTAATGAAAATATGCTTAATTCAAGAAACATAATGTTTTCTAATAATAAAGTTTACAAATATGTCTTTATTATAGATAAAATTGATGTTGACAGAAAAGGGAAAAACAAACAAAAAGATAAATAATGAAGGAATATTATCATGGACATTTGTTTCAATTAAATATTATTGGTATTCAATAGAAGACTTAAAATCATATAGTATAACGTAATTTACTGTTCTGCAATTCAAACAAAATATGAATTGAAAATATTTTACTTTTTTGATAAAATTCATAATAGGAATAGCAATGATCTCCCAAATCTTGTGTGAATGACAGCTATACAAAAAGTATTCAATCATAAAATAATTTGTTTAAATGATATTTTTTCTAATATTATGAATATAAACACCTATTTAGAAATGAATTCTCAATTGATATCAAGTCAGTGTTACGGAGAATGACTGCTAGACGGAACGCGTGACCGGAAGGAACGAAGTTAACTTCGTCGGTAAGTCATTGGTCATGTAACCGGAAAGTAGGGGAATCGACCTTCGACCCAGCAGGCGGTAGTAACAGGGATGGGTTTCATGTAGGTTTGCAAATAGCAGCATAATGTACCTCCCCTAGTATGGAGAGAAGTGTGCAGTCTCAATCGTTGTCCAAGCCACTTGACTAACAAGGCGGAAAATTACGAGGTGGCAGAGTTGAAATGATTTGGAGTTGGCATAAATGGCCAAAAGGAAATATATTCTTATTTTAATCAGATGAATATAAGCAGGATTTTTAAAAAAAAGATTTTCTTCTCTATAGCAAAATTGTTCGTTTTTTCTCAAAATTGTTTTTGTCCTGTTTGATCTCAATAAACTGATATGACTCCTATATAATAAAAATATATAATAGACATGACTATCTATATAATAGATATGGCTATCTATATAATAGAAAGATCTAGATATATGTATCTGAACTGGATTTGTTTATCTTTTCTGGCAAAATGGCAATGTTTATTTGATCAATTAATCATTGATATAAGCAAACAAAAATTATTTTAAGTTATTTTATAAATAAATGTTCTAAAGAAGCTACTAGTGCTGATCAAAACTCTAAATATGTACAACTTGTTTGTACTTTACAATTTTAAATCTGTTAAAATCTGTAATGTTCTGAGATTTAGTTAAAAATTGAAACGTAGATTTATCATCAAACGCTTCAAATGATATCCTGAGTTTTTTTAAAGCTTCCTTCTTGTAATTTACACAAAGGGTATAAACACATTTTTAGAATGATTTCGATCAAGAATTTAAAAAAAGTAAATATTTTAGAATGAAATCTTTGGCAACAGTTTATTATTTGAACTGAGAAATATCGTCTGTTACTTTTAAATTTATTCTTCTTTCAAAATATCGCATGTAAACAAGATGATTATTGAAAAATATGAGTTTGAGCTTTCCGAAGAGAAATATTCTTATTCTGGAATTCAAAAACATTGTGAAATGCGTTGTTTTAAAATTTCTAAGTGCAAAATTAGCCACATTATTAATCGGACAGGTAAAAACCGTTAATCATTATTTCTACATGAAAAGAAGAGTCCAAACGGATATCCGAAAAAGGTACCTACTATTTCAAATTTTTCTAAAATGAAATCGCTGGTAACAAGAAAAAACCCGCCAACATAGAAATCAATTGCAAAGTCTTTAGATACTTCTGTGGCAACAATAAATGAAATATTAACCAAGATTTACAACTTAAAAAGCTAAAAAACAATGTTCACAGGCTTTTGCCGAGACATGTGGCTCAACGCAAAACATTTAGTAGAATCTTGTATGAAAACCATTTAGCAGTAGATAAATGGAAATACATTGTGACCTTTGATGAAGCATGGGTTTACTTAAATGACTGCAACAAAAAAAAGGTCCATAGAACAATAGAAAATGACGAGAAAAAAGTGTACAAACCTGGTTCCGTCAATGTAAAGAAAATGTTCAAAAGGAGGTGTAAAGAAAGTTTCAAAAGGAGTTTATGACTGTCGAAGATTTCTCCTACAATGGGAAATTAAAAATAAGAAGAGTGGGGGAAAATATTAAAATCAATTGATCATACTAGCAGAAGAAGGTTTTACGTCCAATATTTACAGAAGAAACTCCACTACTTTATCCCAATGACTTTCAAAGAATGAAACTTCATCAAGACAAAGTCAAGTCATACTACGAAAACTACCACTACTTTCTTTGAAAAAAATGAAAACTAATACAGGTATTGCATATATACCTTTTCAAGATACTCCTGCGAAGTCCCCTGACGTTTTACCTATGGACTATTGTGCCTCTGGTCTGTTAAAAATGGCTCTTTCTAAACGGAAACCCACCACAAATAGATGGACTCTGGAAAGTAGTGGAAGAGGAAAGGAAGGCAATACTCCTGTGGAAATTTTACGAAAAGCTCTTCTATCATGGAAATCACGATGCAAACTTATAATCCAGAAAAAGGCTATCAGATCAAACATTTAAAAAAATAGTTTTTACATTTTAAACTTTAATTAAACGGTACTGAAACCGTTCAAACAGTGTTAATACCTTCTGTAGGCAATGCATAAGATTTCTCATAAGCGAAGTATTTTCAAGAAGGTTCCTCATTTTTTCCAAATAAGGTTAAAATAAAATTTACTAAAGTTATGTTCAGAGAAAGTTTTAAGCAAGTATACAAATTAAAAATAATTTCGGATTTCTAAAAATACTTGTTTTCATAATGTTTTATTTACTTTCGTTCATTGTTTTTTATGTGGTTCTCTGTTGACTATCTCTAATATAAAGCAAAAAAAAAAAAAAAAAAAAAAAAAACATGCTCATTGAGAATAATATAAAAAAAAAGTTTTATGAATTAAGAAAAAAATGTTATAATGATTACATATAATACGTATGATGAATATATACGTATGATTTTTTTTAATTATGAAGATTTAAAGGATTTGCAAAGCGTTCGTGAAACTTTTGGTTTATAAATATGCGAAATTAGCATATGACTAAGTATTTCCTGCACATATTGTTTTAATTACAGCTTTAGGAATAGTTTTATCACTTAAAGGAGTATTTTTTAATTACAAAATTATTTTCTTTTTCTTACTTAATACACAAAAACATTTTTACAATTTCACCAAATTATATAATCAGTATAAAAGACATACTTAGTTTCTTAGTATCTTCAAAAACAGTGAAATATAATTCTATTATTTTCAGAAATTTTCTTTCAAAAAATAAAAAATAAAATTTCAGTACAAATAAAATTCAAACTTTCTTTTTCTTTATTATTTGTTTTCCCCTGCACGTGGTGGCCTGGTTGAATAGAGAGTTCGTTCTCGTTATATAGTGAGTTCGAATCCAGACCCAACTGAAAATCCGTTGTGTTTGCTAATGGATGCTGAAGTACATAAATTATATCATGGCTGCAATATACTATATTGAAAATGATAGCTCTAAGGTTGGCAGGCCAAATCCAAGTGTTTCTGTTTGGTCCTTTCTATTAATTACAAAGATCCTCCTACTTTTGCATATCCACAGGTTGTCCAACTGAACAAAATGGCTTCACTTCCACTCCTTCTAGTGCTTAAAAGGTGGAAAAAGAATCCTAGCAACCGCAGACATAATAATTAGTATTTCCTTGAAATATCAATATGTAAACTCATAAATATTTTAATCAGATGCCTAAAACATATAACTCTTTTATGGAGTATTTATATATTTTAAAGAGGTTTTGCGACTTTAAAATTAACAAGACAGAAATAAACATATTACAATTGTAATACTGCAAAATCAATTGTCTGCATCAGATCGAAATACTTTCTGCTGTAAAATGGTGTTTGTGCTCAAGACAAGAAGCTGCATAATAGCTCTTGACATATAGAAGTATATTTATAATTAAAGAAATATTATGAATAACCCAATATTGAAGTTTCAGTACATAAAATGAGCAATAAAATGAATGTAAATATAAAAATACAAAAATAAATAGTGAAAATCCGAAAAAAAAATGAGCAAGTATTTAACATTATTTTAAAAAGTCAAGTTTATCATTTAAAATGAAAATAAAAATTCTACACAATTATTATAAACTTTTTACAAATACAACTATAAATTATAAATTATATCAACTATAAATTATTAAAAATTTGATTTTAGTTAAAACATTTTCAATTCATCTTGCTCTATTTAGACTTAATGCTGATAAATTGATAAAATGCGTATTGTTATGTAAAAAGTATTCATAAGTATAGATAGATGGTTATAGATTTTCACAATTGACAAAGCTAAATGTTTCTAAATTTTCGAAATAAAAAAGAATCAAAAGAGGGGATGAGAAAAATAAGAATTTATTTTAGATAATTTAGTATAGAAAGTTTCAGTGAAAGTTCAAGATTAT
This sequence comes from Latrodectus geometricus, assembly GCA_026290005.1. Taxonomy (NCBI): domain Eukaryota; kingdom Metazoa; phylum Arthropoda; class Arachnida; order Araneae; family Theridiidae; genus Latrodectus; species Latrodectus geometricus. Next base: position 1,525,321 of record JAPDSC010064003.1, read on the forward strand.
AAATGACATTTATATAATCGAGGAACAAAAGTGAAAAAGAATGCCAAAATCATTTCCATGCTATGAAAATATCCATCATAACTTCACAAATATTTATCCAAATAACTTTTAAGGGCTCACAAGGTTAGCTTCCATATACCCACAAATATACTATTATAATTCTAAATAAAGAGAAAAAATAAACTGAAATTAAGTCCATGCTATTTATAGTATGGACTTGTAGATTTTCGTAAGAAATAATAAGGTATTTGAGTCTTTTAACGATTCATCTCAAGCTCAATCATTTTTTTAAACACGGTAAATATTAAATCTTCGGATTCAATAAAAATGTATTATCTTAGAATGATTTAAATTTGTATTGATATTTTTCAATCTTCTCTTTCCTTGACCTGAGATTTTAAACATAATATAAAAAAAAAAAAAAGGTACTACGAATTGAAAAGAGAAACTGTAAAATTTTAGTGACTTTAAAAGTTTGGTAATTTCAAATCATTTCTATTGATCATAAATAATGATTGTTAGAAAAAAATTACATAACAAAACTAATCAAAATGTCCATTTACTCTTAAGCGAGAAACAACTATAAAAGATTGAAGCAATTTAGTTTTAGGCTGTTCAAATTATTTTATCGTAATTAAAACTTTTTTCAAAATAATGCAAAATGAGGATTATTTTACAATATCCTTTTGCTTTTAGATACATTGATGACTTTATTATTTTCAATAATTGAGATTTCAGTGATATTTCTAAATCAATTTATCCTAAAGAACATTCCCTAATTAAAACCAACACTTCTTACAATAATAGTGAATTCTTAGATTTATTTATAAACATTGATAATTCAATTACTTTTATTGATATTTACGATGAAACTAATCAATTTAATTTTAGAGTTATTAAACTAATTTATTGGAAATCAAACATCTCTTTAAAATTTACAGAAATGTAATACTTATGACGCATGTGTATACGCAATGTAATACTAATGAATTAAAACGCATACATCTCATTTGCAATAATCTAAAATTTATCAAAAAACAAGTTAATCGCTTAATTAATCAACTTAAAAATAATTATTTTCCTATTAATTTTATTTTAAGATATGTAGGAAGTAGAAATCGCTTATGAGATTAAAGTAATGCGTAGTTTTCATAACTACAGAAGGGCCACCCAAGCATTGAAGTTCTTATAAGAATCCGGAAAACAACTACTTTCACTTAAATTATATTTTAATATTTAATCTACATTAAACATTTTAAACTACTTTAACTTCTTAATTTAACTTGTAAAGAAATTTTTCTTATTACTTTTGGCAACCATATTCTTCTATATTTGATATATATTCTTCTGTATTTGATATATTTTTCTCATTGTATTGATTTGCCTATGTATTGTTTTGCTTATTTTTCAATATATTACTTTGATTCCATTTATTTCAATTTTGATATAGTTATATTTTTTTCTTATAGAGACACTCTTCGAGGGAATATTTTTAGACCTTTGTCTTTCGTGTTTGTCAGAAACGGGAGTCTGTTTTGCATAGCTGACCATCTCCCTCCCGATGAAGACGTGGTCCCTATGCTCTTTCCTTAATGATATTATATTACATTGCTTTTCTTGATTTTTT
>JAPDSC010064003.1:1527246-1564239 GCA_026290005.1 Latrodectus geometricus
GTGTGTGTGTGTGTGTGTGTGTGTGTGTGTGTGTGTGTGTGTGTGTGAATTCAATTACGCAAATTTATACTAATTGTTTTATATTTTTCCATGACAATAAAATTTCTCTAAATCATAATATTTTCGTTTATTATGAAAACTAAAAAAGAAATGTATCATTTGAAATATACTATTTTTTTCAATAACTATACTTCGAGTAGTTCCCCGAATCCATTAAGTAATTTCTTGGTATTAAGAATGAACATTAGATGGCAGCACTATTTAGTTTTTTGCATCAAAAAAATGTTTTTCCCTTTCTTTTCTTTTTCATTTTCCTATAATGATTATAAAAATAATTCATAGAAAGTAAGAATTTTCCTGAGTTGATTGATATTTGAAATCACTAAGACACTTGCTTGTATGCTTAAATATTTCAGATATCGGAGCTTCTCTAATCATATTAGGTTACTACTTTCTAATCAATGAGTATATATAGGATTAAAATTCAATTAAAATAAATGAAATATATTTGTTTCATTTACACATATTGTGGGAAGTTATGAACATCAAAGTATATTAACACCAAACTACAGATTTACAATTCTAAACTACTAATATGAATAATAGTAGTAGTTTAGAATATAATAATGGAAAATATAATAATAGAAAAATGAATATCCAATGAAAATAATATATATGAATTTCATTTAAAAAATTTGAAAAATTTAAAAATATCAACTAAGTTCTAAAAAATTCCTCTTTGATTATTTTCTGGGAATTAAATAATGTTTTAATAATTATATTTCAAACATAATAACACCTCTGATTGTGTTTTCCAAGTTTCATATTTTGTTTAAAATAAATGTTTTTGCTGTTGATGCTTGATGAACAATTGAGATTAAAACTAATGCCCTTCTCCCACTCCTGACAAAATTATTTATTTCTCCCCGAGTGTCAAAGCTGAAAAAATTTTCTCTCGAAATGGTTTAAAAATAAAATGTTTATTTTCATAATGTTATTAACATAAAGACACCAAATCTGCATGCAAGGGATTCTTTCGTTTGTTATCTAAGCCTCTCAGTTCCACTTACTTATGAATTTCATATAAAAAAATTATGTCAAATAAAAATCATTCTTAAAAGGTTTCTTAATAACTGCTCGAATACAATCACAACAGTACACCATTAAAGCGTGCACTTAAATTTAAGTGCAACTAAGTTATATATCCCTTCAAAAACAAATGACCCTTGATAGAATTATTCCATTACTACTAAAGCTTTCACTTGATGTTTAAAAAAAGTAACTTTCTATTGTTAAATTAAGTTTGACTTTATAATGTTCTTGAATCATTTAAAATATATCTATTAAAAAGAAACTTTGAATATTCGTACTTTCTATTGATTAAAAAACTGTGCGAGACTGAGATTTCCATCCAATAAATCCGACACTTCTACGATATTATTATTTATGAACTGAATAGCCTAACAAATGAAAGGTAACTTAAGATCTTCTTTAGAGATAACATTCTTAAGGACAAGGACATTTTATGAGAGATTTCAAAGCTAAAAACGCAAAAAAATGTCCAGCAACAAAGCAATTAAAGCTTCCCTACGATGAACTCAAACTGAACTGGTAATCAAATATGTGTGTGTGTTTTCAGAGCTCTAATCTTTCATTCAACAGTTCCTGGGAAGAAATCTCATCTCAGCCATGGATGATCATAGTTGTTCGGAATCCACTTTGAATTGTAGATCCCAGTCTAAATAGCCTCGTGCACACGAAATGACCAAACCTACCATGAGTTGTGTGCCCTATCATTGTTTATTTAGGTGTTATAAGTTTATATCTGTATTCGTGAGTTCTCAAAGATTTACAATTTTAACTAATCCAAAATGATGTTAATAAAAATTAAGTTTAAAACAAAAAGAAAGAAAATTTTCACACTTGTAAATAAATAGTTAAAATGTATATTTTAAGTTAACCTCATAAGAAAATGTAAGTAAAAATAAATAAAATTAATCAAAATTTAATTGTAATTAGAAAATAAAAATAAATTGATGATCACAAAACATTAGTTTTCTCAAGAATAATTTTTCAATTATCATGCGACAGCAAGCCACGGAGTTATATTATATCACTACAGATGGCAGCACTACCTTTCAAATATGTGTATCTTAAAATTGTTAAAATAATCGGATTATATGTATTTCAAATACCGATTTGATCAAAAACTAAAAAAAAAAAAAAAAAAAAAAAAAAATTTTTACACTTGAATTACACAGTAAAAACCAATTAATATTTTACGAATCTATATTAAGGAACTAATGTGAAGAAATGGAAAAGTTTTAGTTTTTACTTACAATTTGTAATGATTTCACTTTAAATTTATCCAGTCTAGTTAGCTTCAATTTTTTATCATCTGTTAATTTTAGCTGTCATATTCACGTTTTGAGGTACCGAATTCAGTGATAGAGTGCTATAAGCATTAATGAATTTAAACTATTGATTCATATTCCTCCTATACCTTTTTGATTTTTTTAATTTAATTTAAAAATTTTTGGAGGTTAATGAAAATACATTTATTTTCTAAACTAGAGGCTTGACTGCATATAATTTAAGTTGGAATTTGAAAAATGATTTATTTTTTCAAAATATTTTATTCTCCTTATCCTGATTATCTAATGATGTTTTGTGAATCAAAAATCATTTTTGCGTCAGTTATATTAATCATTATTTTCCATATATAATAATTGATTAAAATATAATCTTTTACACTCAATTTTTATTTTTACATTTCATATAATTATATATATATAATTAAATATCATATAATTATATATATATATATATATATATATGAGAGAAAGAACCTTAATCATACTATTATGTTAATCCTTATAGTTTCTTTATTGGATTTGATAAAAAAATCTAATAAAGAAATTAAGAAAATTCTTCTTAGCTTCTTTATTGGATTATTTATTAAGTTAATAAATTTTAAATTTATGCTGCCTATGCATGATATAATATCATCAGAAGGAGAATTTTTCTGCATGCGTCCGATGTTTATTGAGAATGGTATTTAGCATAAATTAAAATTATAGAAAAGCAGGTGCTCACTCTATGAAACTTATTTAATTATATTCTCGTAAAAGTTTAATTTTTAGGCTAAATACAATAAGGAAGGTGCATATTTTTGAGGTTTTAAATCCTCTTGATATATTTTGCATGAAATTATGTGAGAGACCTCTCTTGCATAAAAGCACTATTGGAATCTTTCCTATCCTTTCTGTTTCAATCGTAATGCAACTTTATTATTAAGTCCTGAAATTAATAAGACAGTTACACAATCTCAGAAGAAAGAACGAAAAATACAAATTATCTTGTTTAATTTATACATGAGTATTTATTTTAAATATTGACTCATTTATTGCTGTTATGAAAAACAATTTGTTTTTTAAATTTATAAAGTATTTTTATCAATTTCATAAGCATCTTGACAAATTCATTCCATATTTTAATGTTCCAGAAATTTTCTTTTTCTATAGTGTCAAACATTCTTTCATTCGTTCTCTTATTCAAAAACTCTGAGACCTGAAATTCTGTGTGATGATACGCAGATTTGATTTCTTTTAACGAATGCATAATGTATGTAATATTGCTTGAAACAAAGAATATTCGGTTTTTTTAAATTATTAATAATCTTCATTTAAAATGCGTAACATGACATTCAATTAGAAGAAATATTTTTCAATGAAACTATTCTCATTTTAAAAATGCTTGGTTATAAGTCCTCTTTTAATTTACAATGTACAGTTTGGTCAAAGAAAATGTACTTATAGTTGGTAATTTTCTCTCTCTCTCTCTCTCTTATGAAATTAAATTATTACTTAAGCATTTTCAACAATAGGAATTTTCGCTTATTGTACTATTTTTTTTAATCATAGTATAAATTTTAGTTATCCCTTGATTGTTGGTAATCAATTCACATTTATTTGTAATTGGTTTAAAGACCGATAAAGAATTATTTAAATAAAAAAAAGTTTTGATAATAAAGATTATTCATTAATTTATATAAACAAGTGGTGCAGAAAAAAAAACAGCGAAGAGTTACGAATCACCTCCTTTTTTTCTATAGGACGATTAATTTGCTTCTAAGCATAATAAATATGTTTCTTAATAAATACTCTTATAATTTTTTTATTTATTAAATGAATAAAATAAAAGAGGAAACAGAAATGTGTCTGAAGAGCTTTAATTCTTTTTAATTAATAAAATTGTAAGTAAAAGTAATTTTACATAAAATTACTTTTACTTACAATAACTTGTCAAAATATTACTATCGTAATTAACGTCGATAGTTTAAATTGAAAATTATGTCTGCCCTAAAATTTTGTAAATAAATGTGATAAAGTTTTGATGAGACTAAACACTGCAGTATACATGAGGAATTGTCCATATATATTTAAATATCTTTTCATTAAATTGTGTTGATGTATTATAAAAATGCTTGAGGAAGCTTTTTCCTATTATCTTCGTTTCAATAGGAAAATCTCATTGTTAATAATCTCCCCGAAAGATGTGAAACGGAAACACTTTCTTTTGTTAATTGTAGTTATTTGAGTGCTTATTGAATGTTTGTCAAACATTTATATTAATGTCTGTCATGTTAGTTGAGAACAATAATGAGATTTGTAAGCAATGATTTTATATTTAATATTTTTAACAAGCTAACATTTTGTGAGCATTTTTTCACATTAATAACTGACTTACATTTGACGTCAGCGTGAAATAACAAAACACAGAAGGCCGATGTCAGCACATTATGAACATACATAAAGGATGTCCCAGGGAAATAGAAAACATTGCAATCGTTGAGGTGTAATACAAACACATTGCTTTATCCGATGTCCATAATGGCATCATCATCGTCCTTTGGTCTATAGTTGAAAACATTTCCTCAGCGGCTTATTTTGTAAACTGTCTACATGCCACCTAGGTAACAATACAAATGCGCCGTACATGGCGAAATATCACAATCCAAAATCATTAACGGGGCAAATGTTGCGTACCGCAAGCCATAGGGATGGAGGTGAACAACAGTTTTGTACTACAAATTATATAACATTCAAAATAAGTACGTATCTTATAAATAATATCCAAGTAGTTTATGGTAAAACACAAAATTTTAAATAGCATAAGTATTCACAATTTCATAACACAAATTATTATTAATTGTTTTTGGAAATTTAATTAAATTCAGTGAAGACACACATTAATGAGGCCATCTAATTTATGATACCCTGTGTTACATAGTAAAACAAAACCACTGTATAAAAATATATAGCTGAGCGAGAGTTTTTAATATAATTTAGATGTTTATATAAAAGTTTTTACTTCCCCGATTAGGAACACTGGAATAGGGAAATTTAGCAATGACGTTTACATGCCCAAGATGCCTTTCGAAGAGAAGCACTAATGTGTTTTGTGGAGTTTAATGGCGCAAGGTCTGATTACGGACAAACTGCGCCAATATTTGACTTTAATGTGCTTTTATTTGATTATAAAACCACCGATAAAGTGTAAGAGATGCTAAAATTATATCTAAATTGTCTCAAGATAAATGTTATATCCTGTTTAATAAACCTATAACACGTAAAAAGGAAGATAAATTAGGATTCGGATTTAGACCAATTAAATTGTCCAAATTTAAAGGATTGGGTCAAAAAACAATGAGAAATAATCTTAAAATTCAGGACATTCGATTAAAATATGAGTAATGGAATTTTCAACATTAAATTTTATACAATGAAGGGGATGTTCGTTGAAAATTAAGTGTTTGTGGGTAAATCTCTTGTGATCGATCCTGAGACTAGTCAATTTGACATCTAAATTCTGTACTTTTAAAACAGGAAATGATTTTATGGAAGGTGTTATAAGGTGCAACTTATTATTTACTTGCGAATTTCAAGTCTCTTGCCATAATGAAAGAGTTTATTTTTTGACAGACTTTTTTTTTATATCTATAAAGGGAACTTTGAGATCATGAATAATGGAAGCCGATTTTGCTCCTGTATCCACCATTTCCAAATCCCATGTGACTGGGAATACAGCAAAATATGAAATCAAAACCTCTGTTGTATAGTGTATACAATTTGTTTAGTATAGTAGTTACAACAGAGTGACAACCATCATCAAGATTACTTAGCTGTTTTAAAACACTCATACTATCAGTATATCTGAAAAAGTTATGGTACGAGCTAGATGTTACAAGTTGAAAGGCAAATACAATAGCAGTAGCTTCAGCCATATAAATACAACAAGAATTATGGAGGCAATAGCTATAAGTGGTATTATTTAAAACACCACAGTCAACCTTGTTATCAGTCTTTGAGCCACCTGTGAATAGTGGTAAGTATTTTGAGTGTTGAAGGCGGGGGTAAGCAAAAAGTTGCTGGTAAATGAGAGAAGTGTTGCGTTTAATATAATTAGTAAATGGATTTACAACAACAATGTTAGGATTATTACAAGGAGGAAGCCCTAACAAGTCAATAATTGCAGGCTGTATATTTGAAAGGTTCGATTCTGAGATAGAAGAGTTTATCCTTTATATAAAAGAGAAAATATTGTAAGTATGTGCGATGTAGTCTTTTCAAACTAAGAGCAAGTTCAGTAGATATCAATGGGTGATGAGAAATTGACATGATTTTAAAATAATAGTTAAATGACAACTGCTTACAGCGTAAGTGAAATGGCAGCTGCTGACAAATCACATAAGCTTTGAATGAGTGAAGTTCGGAATGCACCTGAGTAAATTCGAAGAGCTTGATAATGCACTGTGTCCAATTTATGAAGAGCAGAAGCCTTTGCTGATCCTTATACAATAAAACCATAATCTATTAGAGATAGTATCAAGGACTAATAAATTCTGAGCAATATTTCACGATCGGTACCCCAAGAGTATTTGAAAGCACTTTTAAAATGTTTAATGATAATTCACATTTTTCTTTAAGTATAAATTGTGAGAGAAAAGTAATTTTTTTGTCAAATATAACTCCAAGAAATATTATATCCTCAACCACTGGAATAAGTGTTTCGAATATTGATGATTGGATCAGCATGAAGTCTAGTTTTATGGCAAAAATGAATGAATTTATTTTTAGATGTAAAAATTTCGTGCCATTCTTATCGCACCAAGAAACTATGTAATTTACAGCAAACTAATTTTCGATCGAGTATGAGAATACTGGGGCCTTGACAGGAAATCTACAGATCATCCACATATAATGTACCATGAACGGAGGGTGGAAGATTGTTTAAAATGTTGCTTATATGAAGGTTAAAAAACATAACAATTAAAATGCTACCTTGGGATACTCCTTCAGATTGTGTAAAGTGACTTGAAAAAGTCAATCCAATGCGGACTTTAAAAATACGTAATGTTGAAAAATTACGTATTTAAATTACGTATTATAAAATTACGTATTATAAAAATAGGTAGATTTTCTCTGAAACCTAACTTAAACATTGTGAGTAGAATACCATATCTCCAGGTTCGATATGTTTTTTCTATATCAAAAAATATCGACACTAAGTGATTCCTTCTGACGAAGGCATTACGAATATATGATTCAAGATACATAATATTATCTAATGTAGCTCTGCCTATACTGAAACCACTTTGAAGTGGAGGAATATATTTATTTTTCTATATGATATAAATAAGACGCTTATTGATCATAGGTTCCAGCGTTTTACTAAGGGAACTCACTAGTGCGATTGGTCATTAATTTAAAGTGTTTGCAGAATCTTTCCCAGGTTTCAGTATGGGAATGGTTTACCTTCCCTCCATAAACTATTTATGCTCTACCCAAATTCTATTAAACAAGGTGAGTAAGTTTTCAAGGGAATCAGTACTTAAGTGACGTATTATTATGTAACTAATTCCATCTGGACCCGGACTAGACTGTTTCGTTTGATGCAGAAATCTTCTTAATTCTAACATCTGGAATTTGCTGTTATTTGGCATGTAATGTTTGTCGTCAAGTATTATAGGAATTCGTTCATAATGTTTTTTAAATTGGAGAAATGTTGTATTATAGGATACGGGGCTTGAAACTTCAACAAAATTTTCAGCAAGTTTATTTGCAATGTCACTGGGAGAGGAATGTGTATCAGCACCAGTTATCAGGACAGGTATAGAAAAGTCCTGATAGATCCCATTCACTGCTTTGATTTTGATCCATAGTCGTTTACTGGGTGTAGATGTAGATATTGAGGTGACATAACGGATCCATGATTCTTTCCGGCTTTGGCGTCTTGTTTTACGAGACAATGATTTGGCTCTTTTGAAGGCAAAGCGATTCTCAGTGGTTGGATATCTTAGAAAGATACCCCTTCGCTTTATCTGTCTCTTGTATGCTAAGCGACAGTAATCGTTCCACTAAGACTTACAATTTTTTTTTATTTTGGAATAGCTGTATTGGCAGCACAAATAATTGATTTTGTGACCTCCCTAACAGCTTCATCAATACTTTCTATCCTGACCATCGTTTCATTAATAATAGCTAAGTTCGTAAATAAATTGCATTTTCTCCGACTGTAGCTATATGTAGGTGGTCTTTCACCATTATATTATATCCACTCTGATGTATAAAAACAAGAAAATGAAAACTGTTATGAAGATAATTTTCACAATATTTAAACTCAATAATGGCAGAATTAAAAGAGAACACATATGGCCAAGTAGATAGAGCGAAATGTTTTTGTAATTTGATGGAAATTTGTTTTTTTCATTGACATTCAACAAACAGAGACATTTTTCACAAAGAAACTGCTCTATCAGACGGCCACATAGCATTTGTGTTAATTCTTTCCTAATGGGACCATTAAAGTCACCAATCAGTAAAAAATGGGCAGGTAACTGTTCGACTAAATCATTTAGGTCTTCCAGGCGAATATTCTCATCTGGAGGTAGATAAATGCTGCAAACTGTTATAAGTGATGTTATATGTACTCGTATAGCCTCTGCTTGAAAGTTGGTATTTAAAGAAGGTACAGTAGTAGGGTATTTCTGTGATGAAAATATGCACACTCCTCCAGAAGTTGTGGTCTTTTCTGTAACAATTATATCCATGTACCTGTATAGAGTTTATCTTCTTCAAAAACCTTTCTGAAGCCTAACACATACAGGGTTAGGGGACACATAATGTGTTTGACGTCCTCAAATATAAAAACGAATGCCACTGCACTTCTAGGTGATAAAAGTAGCCATTCATTGAATTTCTAGACCCCCTTTTACGCAGTCGAACGGCTTAATTTTAGGCGGGTTCTCACTGAAGATTAGGTCTCCTTTCAAAGGATGCAATAAAATTGCATCTGATTCAAGAGACAGGAAAGATTTTCTACTTGTCAAAAAGGAATTTTTAAAACCTTCCTTAGCATCTTTTAATTTTAAAGCCATAAAAGCTTTTGACTTTGTAGAAGACGATTTATGTTTTCTGTACGATGATACTTTGTCAGATTTTTCAGGAATAATAGGAAATTCTATTGTCGGAAGAGTTACATTTTTTCTTTGGGTGCCAATAGTTATCCTGACTTTTTTTAATTGCACTAACATAAGTGATACCAACAGAAGGAGTTCGAGCTGTTACGATGAGTCTGGCCTCTGGATAGGAAACAACATTCTTTACTTTTACAGCTGTTATCTCTTTCTCTAAATTCTATGTTGGACATAAATGAGAGTAAGATAGGTGATTACCTTTACTCGTTTCTCTTTTGCCTGACAAAACTTTCTTGTTTAACTTCAGCACAACGAACTCAAGCAATATTTCCTCTGCAAGATGTTTTAGCATGCCCAAAACGCTGGCATTGGAAGCATCGTACTATGTTGGGAACATACGGACACAGAAATAGTGGCATATAGGCAACCTTAATTGTTTCAGGTAACTTAGGTGTATGAAATATAAGAATTAGATGTTTGGTGTCAATAAATTTATCATCTTTTTATCTTCATTCACTTGACATTGCATATCTTTTGACTCTGTAGATTATGAACGAGCTCCTCTTCCGAGACGTTTAAGAGATCGGAAGCTGAGATAACGCAATAGGACAAATTAAATCATCGATGATGTATGACAGTGATACCTAAATTGGCTAATTTGTGGATGTTTTTAAGTGATATGCTTCGATTAACAGAAGATGTTTCAATGAGTATATCACCGGAACGTAGTTTTTGGAATGACTTAACTGCCCTAAGATAACCAGATATATCCTTCTCAATAAGAAAGGGAGACACATTTCAGAAGGAACCCCTTCTTTTAATCTTATAATGGAAAATTTAGCAACAACAAAATCAATTTGTTGCTCTCGAGGGAGGGAAAGAGAAGATACTTCCATAGGAAACTAAAATATTCGAGGTCTGACGGCACTACCCACCATTGAGCCCTACAAGGGGGTGCAGATAACTGCAACAATATTAATCAGACTTTATACACTTTCAATATAAAACACTGATGTTTACTCCATCCTTAACAAGTCACTTAGTTAATGCAAGATTGCTTGATCCATTTGAGCCGATTTATGTGAAGAGGACCACTACACGTTTACCTGAAGCAGAGACCGAAGTAATGTATTGGTCTATGGTTACCTCAATTACCAGCATCCTCCTTTCCAGGGGCACGGATTTCCACTCACGGCAAACACGTGGGTGATATTGTACCCAAGAGAATCTAGTAGCAACAGGATGGCAATAGCTATTCAAGGGGAGCCCACAACCTGTCGCAAGTCCATCACAACGAATGAGAAGAGAAAACAAAGAAGAGGAGTTGGTTGGCTGGGTTTTACAGGCAAGGCAAAGAAGAGGAGAAAAAAGAGGAATAGAAAGAAGAAAACAAATTACTGGGATACAGCGGGATTGTGATAGCCGTGTTTACTTTAAGTAAGCAAAGTTAATCCCCTGAGGGGAAAAGGGGCACCAAATACAAAGGGTGCTACAAAAATTTTGCAATATAACTTACCAAAAAATTCAGGGGCCTGTAGATTATAACATGTTCAGAAATGTCCTAACATGCATAGTAGCCCATCTGTGGACTCAGTTGCTTATTAGCAATGATAGTTTAAAGTGCGTATAATGGCATCGCTGGTTGACATAAGGGTAGTTTTGAGGCATAAATTTATGATTATAGTTTAAGCTTAGAACAGTGCTTGTATTAATGATTATGCGCTTCTAAAAACTGTATTCAGTTGATGCACGGAAATCAAAAGGAGAAATTTTATTCTAGGGACTCTGAGATAGAAGGAAGAGCGAGAACGTCAGTAACAGATGAAAATAGTAGACGAAGATCAATGAGTGACATACCACCAGACAGTTTCATGTGTAAACCAGCAATTCCTTCCATTCATAGTGCCTACTTACTTGCAAAACAAACTTTTGTCTCTGACTCATAGTCAGATAGAAGAACTGATGACTTGGTGAAAGAGATGCTGAAAATATTTGAGTAGGCTCTATCTCAGTATGTCCTTGCAATTCAGACTTTGCTCCCTAGTAGTTCACACTGTTTCCGCAAATGAAAATGAAATTAAAAGCTGGTTGCTATATGATTAGAAATATGAAGATTCACGTGGCTAAGTTAATGCTTAGCTTTGATTACTTATCCTATTCTGTAGTTATTATGATTTCACTTATAAAAATTGTTTGTCACTAATTTTTTTAATAGTTATATTTTGATTTTAAATTATTAAGTAATTATAAATAAAAAATTATTTTTTAAGAAAAATGGGATGCTTTATTTAAAAAATGTATTATGATAGTTATTTATTCATTCTCTGTGTGTGTGATTGACGGAATTCATAAATTACCAGAGTTATTCAAGACAAACCCAAACAAATCCTTTGTTAATGGCATGCAACTAATGAATGCAAAATAAATCTGTCTTGGGTTTTGTGAGGACTATTTTTATAAAACAGTCCTCTTTAGAAAAGTATCAAAATTTAAAATGTAATTTATAATCTGTTGATAAATCAAAAGCTGTGAAATAGTATTAAAAGGGAAGAAAAAAAAGGCGCCTCCAGAATCTCCTACATTTTTATTTATGGTATGAAATATTAGTTTGGGGAAAAAGAAATCCATTATTTTTACGTGAATCTTTTGTAACTTCTTTCAGATTCACTTTGTAAAAAGGTTCAAAACAGTTTTCATGTAGATTTTTAGGTCTTGTGCAAAGCTACGACTGCTGACATGATGTCAAGTTTGATAATTTTTGATATTTTATAGACACTCTCGACGATGCTGTATCCATGCGAGGTGCATCTTTAGCATCCAAATACCCAAACGGAATCGACGAAACCAAAATTGTGCATAACTGGTTGTTACAGTCATATATAGGACGATAAACACCTTTCACAATTTTAGCCACCTGGTTAGCATTTTCGCCATTATAAAAGAAAAACTAAAATGTATCGAATTTTCTGTTTGTTGTCTTCTATTTTTAAAACCTTGTACTCATAACTGAATTAATCAAATAAAAAAACCGCAAGAGAAAATTTAATGTCAAATGTCACCTTTCCAATGAGCATAAGTTTGAAATTGTTTAATAGATACCTCACGAGATAGTGATCACTACAGACGTCTACCGAAAAAATAATGGATAACTTTTTCCCCAAACAAATATATAGATTATAAGCTTAATTTGTGCAAGTTCTAAGATAATTTGTAATAACATTTCTATATTTATAGTTTTAAAATAAGTTTGAGAAAAATGTATGCTTTACATTTTGTTAAAATATAGTTCCATTTTTGAAAAATTTGTGAAATACTTCAAAATGCTGTTCATTCTAAGTTTTTTTGCAACTTAAAAGACGTGATAGTGTTTATGAAATTTTAAAAAGATGGAAGATTAAATTGTAATAAAAATTATTACTTTTTGTAATGTGAAGAACTAAAATAAAATAAAACAATACATGTTTTTTTCTGTGGTTCACGCAAACATTTTCGTCATTATTACCCTCAGAATTTAAATTGAGAAGCTAAACAAACTGGTATTTAGGAAAAAAACAGGTAAATCTGAATCAAACACATTCATCTTATACAGAAAAAGATCGAGGGAGGAGTAATAACTTCTATTCTGGTAATAACCAGAATTATTAAGGTGGTTTAGAAGGGTGAGCAATGTCGATTTTTCCTCTGACGAAAGTACTTTCCCACGTAGTCTTGATTTTTTTGTTTCAAATTCAAAGCCTTAAAAATAATCTATATCTTAAATTATTTTTAAGTACGTGCTGCATTCTATTATTTTTATGTTTTTATTAAGATTTTATAATTATTATGTATCTTCAGCTTGGAAATGTCGAAAAAAATATTTTACACGGGCACAAGCTTTGCTGGAAAGACATCAAGAGTTATAATCAATTAAATCAAAATATTAAAGATAATTATTAAAATAAAAAACATTTGGAATTAATTTGCTCATTTTTTAAAAACTCATACAGATTCTAAAAACATTCAAAATACTATTTCTCAGAATGGAAGGTTTATAATGGATGGAATATTTGCAATTTTGTGACCATGAACCACATGTTTCAATCGGCGAAAGATCCGGAGAACGAGCCATTAAGGGAATCAATTCAATCTGGCGATTGACGAAGAACCCTTGGACAACCCAGTTGAAATATGGCTGTGGGCAAGCCTTGAAGGTAATAAAGGGCAACTGGCTCTAACACCAAGGATATATAGTACTGGCTGTTTAAAGTACCGGCAATGATTACTAGAGAAGTGCGAGAGTGAGATCCAATACCATCTCATACCATATACAGGACCAGCGTGGTGGTGCATAACGCAGTTGTTCATCATCCTCACTCTACGGTGTATCCAGATTCGAATGAGACCATCGTGGTGTTGCAGACAGAAGCGTGAGTCGTCAGAAATGACAATTTCCTTCCATTTTGCCTTCCAGATCCTTCTTTCATCGCACCATTGGCGGCCGAGACATCTGTGATTCTGAGTCAAAAGTAGACGAATCAATAGGCGTCTTGTGGGTAGACCAGGGGCTGAGCGATCCGTCACGGTCATGAGCACGATTTGCCTCTCATCACGTGAAATGATGCACTGAGGTAGATCGAACACGACAGCCCCTCTTGCATCCAACGATAAAATATTTGCACTTCAGTTGTTTGGTTTCGTGTAACACGACTACAAATTTCCCTGAAGGATAATCCATAATCTCGGTAACCCACTATGCTTCCTCTGTCGAACTCGGATACTTATCAAAAAATGATCGCTGTTTTCTATAAGGCGTAATTGATCAAGGGTTTTATATATATATATATATATATATATATATATATATATATATATATAATTGTCACATTTGAAATCGTTGAAATCTCCAAGCCTTAAATAGCGTTTTGAATTGGAGCCACAGGCGCGTGTGATGTGCATCTGCGCTAAAATTCTAATCATTTGCATATCTCACCTCCGCTAATGCCTGCTGCAAATTTCATGTTATTTGCATGCTTTCTTTAGTGTGTTACATTTACGGTGGCCAACAGTGTATATGTTGTAAGTAAATTATCTCATGTCTTGGAGATATAATCTAATATTGTAGACCTACTTTCTTTATAAAAAGTATTGGAAATCAACAATATTCTGTGAAAAATTGAGTTACTTAAAAATGACTTAAGCAGTCTTTAAAAATTTAACTTTTTTGGAGTTATTATCATGTATGTTGGTTAATGTAATATTAATTTCATGTACTTCTGCTTCGAACACTGATTTATTATCATTTATTATAACTTGTGATAAATGGATTCCCAAACAACCCCAAAACTTCACTTAAATGTTCTTAAACTTTAAAAGTCTTAAGTTGAAATTTATTAGAGCATGCATTTAAAAGATAAAATAATGGTGAAATAAATGTTTTTATAAAATAAATAATGATGAAATTGTTTTATTGGTTTTAGTTTAAGTGTCGAAAAATAATTAAAATTATTTTATTTAAAGCTTTGACACTGCATACTGGACAGCCTTACAGCTGAAGATAGTTGTAAGGAATTTTAGCATCTACTGTCCTTCAGGAGAACTTTTCATAGATAATGGGCCGTATTCACGTATCATAAAGAAAAGCCGGAAAACTCCCAAGCACTATCCCAACAGACGTACACGCAGAAGCGTAACATCCATCTCCCATTGTTTAGCAGTACCTGGGATTGAACCTAGGATTTCATACTCTGAATAACACTGCTCTATCACTAGGCCATAGTGAACCTCTTTGTTTAACGACGTTGGAATGTAATAGATCACCATCTAATGAAATGAGTTACAGTTGAAATAAGCCCTGTTATCTCAAATTCAAACGTTTCATTTATGTTTCAAAACTTTCAATTACTGATTTGCAAATTCATCTAAATTTTCATTACTGATTATAGTTTAAAATAAAGTCGTATTATTAAATATAATAGAAAATAAATTATTATTCATATTTATACTGATATATATATATAGTATGAATATTTTAATTAGTTCTTAAAAATTTTTATTTTTTCCATTCTGCTTCTAGTCACAAAAAATTTTCAAAGAGCTACTTAACATGTTGTTAAAAGTGGAATTTTTTTCAACAGTCATGTTTTTTTATGCTAACTTATCGAAAATAAATTTTAAAAAAAACAGAAAACCAACATAAGACCATCAAGTAACAAATTAATAGTTTTAGAAAACTTTGTTATATTTAAAAGAATAAAATTTAAATACATTCTCAAATCAATTTCATAACTTAAATATAGCAGTAAAATTTCTAATTGATAACTGGAAATAAAATAATTTTGATAGAGAGAAATGTGATTTTTAGAATTACTATTTTAATCTCCTCGCTAGACATTTTTAGTTAGAACTGACTCGGATTCATGTGTTAGTGGTTTTACTGATAACCATTTAAGGTTTATTAAATAAATTATATGTGTAATTATCTGCAGATTTGAAAAAAAAATTTTAAAAAACTGGATGTTGAAGAAAAAGAGGCTGTTCACCTCTCTTCCGAAGCAAGAATCTTTTATTAATTAGTCGATGAGTATGAAGTAGCAAATATAAAATTTTTGCAAAATATTTCTTATTTATTTCAGTTCTCAAATTTCTCACTCCGTGATTAGCATTCGCACATCAAGTGCTTAGTCATGATAATAAGTTGAAAATGAAATTAAAAAGGCAGTTATTAAATTTTAATACATATATTATGAAAAATATTTAATTTACAAATTTCAGATCAACATGAAATATTCTTGTTTTCTTTTCAATATTTTAATTATAATTTTTTTCTGCTAGAATAAGTTTCCTCTGTGAACGAGAAAATGCTTAACGAAACAATGTACATATGTCTACCCAGTACTTAAAATATGTGTATTTTGTTCAATGGTAGAAAATAAATGTAAATATTCATAAATGAACTCGTATATACTTATTAATTTACGTAAACATTTGCGAAGTTATCGATTGCTTATGACATTTCCAAAAATGGAATTTTTCAAAGAAAATAATTTATTTTCTCTTATTTTACAATTTGCAATTTTTTTTTTTTTTTTTTTTTTTTTTTTTGTTAAAATTACATTTTCATAATATTTTAATTTTGTTTAGATAACTTTTATTAAAAATAATAAGACAGGTTTAAATTAACAAGAGGTATTTTTTCAGTTCCGTTATAGTTTTACAATCAAATTAAATTAATTACACATTTAGAAGTCACTTTGTAATTTATTACATAAATTTAAATGTTTTAATAGGAAATTGAAGAAACAAAAACAACGCAAGTTGAATATTAAATACAAATTTAGCTTTCACATAAAAAAATAAAGAAAAGAATATTAAGTTATTGAAATAAAAGTATGCTGATTAGTTTTATAAGCTCTTTCTATTTCTATTAATTGAGAACATAAATAAACATATTCCTAATAGTGGAATTCAGTACAAAATTCCCATGTGTTTGCTTGCAAGGAAATATAAAATGTATGGGAAAAATTGAAAAGTACTTAATTTTTCGAAATTCTTTCATTCTGTAATAAATTTAAATCCGAAACATAATCGTTTTAACTAATAATCGTTTAAATCCGAAACATAATCGCAAAACTAAAAGAAAAATGTAATATTTTCTTTTAGTTTGAGGTATAATCTAAATGTGACGAAATGAGAATTTGAATTGCAATAACAATGAAAAATGTTTTTAAACAGTACTATATAATTAAAAACATTTACAATGATGGTATAAAACAATTCACAATGGATATTTAAAGTAACATGTTTCCATATTGAGAGAATTGTATTATTTAATACTGTTTTTTAATACAAAATAAATGGGCTTCAAAAGAAAATTTAGATTTTTTAATCATAGTAATAATTTGAAAATGCAGGTTTTTGACTTGCATCACTTGAGCAAAACATAAACATGCTTACATAACGACACCAATTTATCAATTATTTCAAAGAAATAAATACACTGTGCTCAAAACAATTAAAGGATGCTGTAAGTTTTATATAAAATAAAGACATAAGCAAAATTAAGAGAATCACAAATGCAAATTTTTTCTGATTTTCAAACTGTGTATTTTGCTTATTTTGAGTTCGATGTCAAAAACATCTATTCAGCGGCAGTGAATGAAATTTGACTTTCAACTGAATGAAAGACAAGGATGATCGGCATTCAGTGACTGTTTTGTTTCAATGAGTGCGATGTCTCAGCGATGTCATTTAACTGATTCAGAAGCTTGGAGAATTGTTGGTTGGTTAGAAGGAGGCCAAACTCAAGCCGAATTAGCGCAAGCCATTGGAGTGTCACAAAATGTGATTTCTAGGATCTGAAATTGATTTTTGGAGACTGAAAGTGCAGGCCGAAGACCAGGGCAAGCTCGTAGGTGGGCTACAACGCCCAAGGAAGATCGTTTTTTAGTGTTAATGGCTCGGAGACACCAAAATATGAACGCTACTCTTTTCCAACAACGCCTTTACTCGGCTACTGACACCACGGTTTCAACTCAGACTGTTCAGACTGTCCATGGTGTAGGTCTGTATGCTCGCCGATCGATGGTATGTGTTAAACTAACGTCAAGGCATCGTCGCGACCGCAGGGAGTGGGAAACAGAGCATGTGAACTGGAGGAGAAATGAATGGAGCAATGTTCTTTTTTCTGACGAGTCCCGTTTTTTTGTTCATCCTGATAATAGGTGTATTTTCATCTGGAGGGACTGTGGCAGTAGGAATAATTCTGCGTTCGTGCATGAAAGTGTCAGATTTGGCGGTGGGAGAGTGTTGGTGTATGGTGGCATCTCCATTGACTGGTTCACAAACATCTATATCATTCGAGATGTACCTCTGACTGGTCGCCGATATAAAGATGAGATCCTCAAACCTTTTGTAGTCTCTTACGCTGCAACAATCGGAGATGACTTTATTTTAATGGACGATAATTGCAGGCCACATCGTGCTAACCCGGTGGAGGATTTCCTTTTCGATGAAGGAATCATTCGAATGGAATGGCCAGCGTGTTCTCCAGACATGAATACAATAGAGCACGTTTGAGATACTCTAGGTAGACGAGTTGCTGGCCACCAACCACACCCACAAACTCTCATATAACTGGAAAGAGTTCCTCTGGAAGAGTAGGATAGAATACCCCAACTCGTGATTAATAGTGTCATTGACTCCATGTCTCAAAGGTGTTCAACGTTGCTGGCCGTCCGTGGAAACCCTACCCCTTACTGAAGATGATTTCCTTTGAAGAAAACAACTTTTCTTATTCTTTTTTTTCTCATATGCACAAATTGTGTTTCTTTCCTTTTGTACACAAATGCCCAATTAAATGCATTTTTTCTGCCAAACATGTGTAGTTTATTCGCCTATAATATACTACGTCTGATGACCATGTATCAATCAGCTAAAGTTTCCCAGCCACAATATCCCCCTAAAGACACAATATCCCTTAATTGTTTAGCAGTGTATTCTTACAGGGTAGTTGTAGTATAATAAAGATCCTTTCTTTACTATTATTTTCGTAATAATTATGTTTATACTTGGTGATCCTTTAAACAAACTTTTCCAATAGATTAATTTTTTTTTACTTATGGGACATTGTATGTAACTTTTCAAAATTTTCACATTTTATAATCATTTTGATTCATGAAAAATATTTATTATTTAACAATTCTCTTTCTCCTTAATTTTAGATGTATATTAATTGCGACAAAATAAGAATTTAAATTACAATGAAAAAGGCTTTTACTAGACAGTGTTATATACTTACCGTGAGCGTTATAAAATTTTTTTAAGAGGATTATTCAAAGTTAATTTGTAATAGATTTATTTATAAACTATCATCTCAATACTAGCAAATTTAAAAAATTTAAAGGCAAGCACATTCAAAATCTACGCAAAAATTTAAAATAAAACATTTAAAATAATGTAAGATGAGTCAAATAGCACAGATTGTGTAATATAAACAAGGGAAAATTTTTGAATATGTCAACTACCAATTTGAAGCACATATCGTGCCTCCTTTATTTTGTATTTCATTTTAGAACGTAATAAGCCATTGATCCAAGACTACTGCAATCGTCAAGGGTATTTTTTGTGGATCACTTTTCGCATCAGAAAATTTATTGGTTTTGTATTACAATTATTACCTTTCTCAGAATGATCAATAAAATTTGAGCAAACTGAATTGCCAATGAATCAGTTAACGGACTAAAGTAATGCCAACGAGCTCTTTATAAAGCGTATTTGTAATCATCTGTCGTAAGACTATGTGCTTGTGTAACAAAACAGAAGAACTTAAGCATTTGTAAAATTTTGTAGCTAAGTCATAGTGTTCATATTGTATGCACAAAATAATGCTACAAATTTAGTTTTGACTATTGAGTCATCGATATAAATGTTTGAACATTTCTTTATAGCTTTATGAAAAATTATTTTGGATTATGTGTTATAGTTGTTTGATATACTATGCTATCCAAAATTAATGAAGTTAGATTGGTTTGTTAACACTTAATACATTATTACATTATTTGTGATTGACAATCATTGGTTCTTTATTCCATTTTTATATCACTTAATAGTACTACAAAAGACTTTTTTGAAAATTTGTGTACAACCGAATCTTCTAAGAAGAATTTTTAGTAGATTCACGATTGTGTGTGTGTATATTTGAACCCTAAAGAAGAAAGTCAGAAAAAAATTACAAAAGAGGCTTTTAAAAGTCACCTAACATAATTAAGCAAATATTAGTTTTGCTGTCAGGACAGTAACTGTATGCTCTTTATGTAACTTACTAAATTAACAAGTTAATAAAAAAATAAAAAAATTAATAGATTACAATAAAAAGAGCTTACAATTTTCACTATGACCTGTTCTTTACGTTGTTGAAGATGTCTCACTTTAATATTTTACTATACCTATTGTTATTTATGATTAGAATCTTGTTTGATTTAATCATTAATCAATTACTGTATTACATGCCTTATCACATCTTACACTTACACAGTCAAGATCAATAGTTCTATTGTCATTCTTGTCAACTATTTTTTGCTTATTTAACTAAGGGCTTTTTAAAATTATAATGTATTTAATCTTCTCTTTGTTTGTCTATATATGTGGAAAAAGGTGAGTCAAGTAACACATCGTAAAAAGCTTGAACTTTCCCCTTGTTTCACATTCTACTACTAATTCAATCCATTTAACAATTGCGACTCTAAATACAATCATTATTTCCTCAAAACACCCGAAAATAATGAGGATTTCGATTTTCTTTTGTTAATATTAATTTTTGTATTCGATAAAATGCTTTTTAACTAAAACCAACTAATTATGTCTCTGCCCCAAACTTTCATTACACTGGAGTCAGCGAGCTCAAGCCCTGATACTCTTATGTAATCTTGCCTACAAGTTACGATTTTTATTCAATAATTTAAATAGAGTGCCTCAACCATATTGCCATTATTTAACTTTATCAGTCGGCAATGTTGTATGAAAAAATTCAGAAAAGGTCAACTTTTAAATATGAAATAAACTTAAGCAAAATGGCCTGTGTTTTTGCATACACAAACCATGTGAATTTAAAGATTATGAGCTTAAGCATTGGAAAAGTACTTTGTTTCCTTAAAAGACGGATTACTAAGATCTGCCATATTTGTCCAAGCAGAAGTTCGTTAGTGAACTTGGGGAATTATATTTCATTTAGTCGTCACGTTACTTTTCAGAAATGAATTTTCTTTTCAAATATTAGAAATTCATTTAATTACAATTCCTGTCCCTTTCTAAGTAGTTTATTTTTGAAAAGTCTATCTTATCATATATTACATTTTCTCACATATATTAATATTTACAAATTTGAAAAAGCTTGTTTTACGTTTGAGGCTATTTCATGCTTATCCTAATGGCGGTGGGCAAAATGGGTAGTAGGAGCTATTTGAGTAATAAACGAAACTGAAAATATTTATTAATATAATTTTTCTGATTGCAATTAAATTTCTCGGAGGAAAAAACTAGCTTAATACATCAAAGTATGTTTTACTTTTTTTCACAATTCTGAGTATATTTTATACCAAAACTAGAATGTTAATTTTTTTTGTAAGTGACGCTGAAGTGATGACTGTGTTTCACTGACCCCAACGTTTCAATCTTTTTCTTTCTTATGTATATGCGCGTAGAACTCTCGGTTAATTGAAATTTATTTTTATATTCTACATCTGTGATTGATTTACTTGAAAGTAGCTGCTGATAAATAAATAAGAGTGTGATATTGCTTTTGATTTGTTGTTATTCTCTGGAGTCGTCTGCAAACGGATTCCAATGTTTGTAAACCAAGAAGCATCAGCTGGAGGAAGGGATGTTAAGCCTAGCTGACGATTCGTTGAGTAACGCCGTATGTATGTGATTCGCTGTCTCCGATCTACAACTTTGTTTACTTTAAGTCGCGTGAATTGGAAGTCCCGGATAGTTTAAATTTGATGATAAAGAATTTTATCAGCAGTTTGGAAAGGTAAGAATTACATTATAACATTATATATTTAATATTTTAATTTAAATTTTTTATATTAAATTTAAAGTAGATGATTTTTTAACTTTGTATGAAATATTTAGAATCAAATAAGTTAATCGGAAAAAAAAAGATAGTAGTTAAAAATTGCTAGACAACGGTTTTAAAGAAATGTTTTCCTGCACTATTTTATTTGTATTATATTGAGAAAATATAATATTGAAAGACTGTGGGGTGTTATTTAATTTTTAAAATATGGTTGCTTTTAATTATTGCGAATTATTTTATTCATCTTAGCAGTTGACAATTCTATTATAGCAATTTTAAAAGAGGTATCCGTAATTTTAGGAACTGAGTATTAAATCATCTCCACGGGTTTTTGATTTATTTAACTATATAATTTAAAGGAAGTTAAGATCCTGTGGACATTTATTACACTTTTAAAGAAAAAAAAATCAGATGTTTAAAGAAAAATAATTAAAAAGTGTTTTAAATGTATGTTTAGAATGAATAATGTTTATATAAAAAAAATAATTGTATTTTATCCATAATATAATAAAAAATTATTGCTGAAACAGACAGCTATTACCTTATAAATTAGTCATAATTCATTAATATATAAATTGCATGCTAATCATATTAAAAGTTATTTATGGAATAAAGATCTCTGAAAGTTAATATTTTTGTTCCTCATTTATCTAAAAATCTATAGTTAAAATAACTATATTTTTCTGGGAAAATATGTAACTAAATTAAAAATTAATGAGTAAAAAACTTTAAAAATATTAATTTTTGTTTCCTTAGTCCGTTTTAATTTTCATTATATTTAAATATAATAAAATCCATATGGTCAATGTTTTCTTTATGAATTTTATATATTAAATAGAGAAATTCCTTAATTTTTGACATAGTATAATATATCTAATATATGTAATATTTATCTTTAAAAAGATATGAGTCATGTTTTATCAGTTTTCTCTAAAAACTATAAATAGTTTTAAAACAAAGTGTTAGTCATGTTTTAATAAAATATTATTCATAATTGAAATTTATTTTTCTTTGTAATTAAAATTAGTAATTTTTATGTATTTCTTCCCAACAATAAAATGATTCTTGTCTATGACTGTTATTTGTATAAGATAAGGATTTAAAAAAACTGGTTTTTCAGGCTTTCTTGTGTTTCTGTAGAAATATTTTGAAACTTTAAAAATAAAATATTTGATAAATGTATCAATGAATTTTAAAGTATACTGTATGATAAGTGAATCTGATTTTCGGTGTCAGTATTTAATTAATTTCATTTTAATATTTATCTTTTAAAAGATTGAGTTATGTTTTATCAGTTTTCTCTTAAAGCTATAATTACTTTTAAAATGTGATGATTTTCATGAAAAATGAGTCTCTAAGGTTGATTCTTTTTACATGACATTTTACGTAATTTTTTTTTTGGATTTGTTTATTTTTCTTATTAAATAAAAAATTATGCTATCACCAAGTTTGTCAAACTACTTGACAAATAAAGTTTGATGAGCTAAAGTAGATTTCTTCATATCATAATTTTTAACTTAATACTCATAATTTTTAATTTAACTTTAAGGAAGTTAATACTGAATCTTACTGACTGATTAAGGTGTTAAATATAAGCCAAACCTCTGTAGATTGTACATTAAAATAGATTATTTACTATTACTTACTCTAATAGATTATTTATTACTTTCTCTATACATTAAAATAGATTATTTAATAAGATGATTGATGCAAGTTTTAATTATCTGATTCTGTGGTAAGCTCCAATATATGTTTATTTTAATTGTTGATAACCTTTAAGTCTTATGGGATTTTATTTTTATAATTTGGAAATGTTGTCTGTGAAATTGGTAAAATTCTTTTAAAATTGAAGTTTGAGTTTTTTTTTTCCTTTTAACTTAAAAAAATAATTTTTCAGTGAAATTCTTATTATTTCACTTCATAATTTACATTGAAAAATCTCTTAGATAATTCAGATTTGGCAAATTTTTAATACTTGTATTTTAAGTGAAAGGTATAAATAGTGAAATTTTGAATTTCCTTTTTTTTTTTCAATTAGGAGCTCAAGAAAAGTAAAAAACTTCTTGAATGGTGCATGAAATTTGTATTGATTGTAGATAAAATGATTAGGTGAGTATTTTTAATTTTTAGGCATTACCTGGTTCAGATTTGAATATATTAAATTATTTTACTTTGTGTATTTTGGGCAGAAATGTTTGAAATATAATTTTCTATTAAATTATAAAAATTCATTGTAATTATCACTTAACTTTGCTATTGTAATATATGTACAACTGCTTGATTAATTAAAAATCCAATACTTTAAAAATTGATGCTTTTATTATAGAAATAAGTGATTCCTTGATTGTTCACTCCTACTGGATAGAATGTTTCTTTAGAGTATAAACTACTGTTCGACTAATTAAAGACAATTTTTTTGTAAAAACTCAATGCTTACTTGTTAACCTTTGCCCAGTACATTACACAAGTTGTTTTTTTAAGATATTCGCTAATTGGTTAAAAAAAATTCAAGTTTGTGTAAATATTTGATGTTTACATCATTTATCCAACTTTATTGCTCTTTTTAGATCCTAGCCATACCATTACCTTAGATGAATTTTTAAAGTGCGTAATGTTGCTTTATTAATTAGATTGAAAAATTTTAAAAACAATCATGTAGAAACGGTTATTGATTAATTTTAATTAGCAGCATTTTTACAGTTTAATATTTTATTTCCTAATGTAAATATTTTTTATAAAATGTTGTAATATTAACTTTCTAGTATTTACTCATGAAACATTCCTGCAGTAAATAAAGAGAATTATTTGAAATCTTTTTGGTATTCAGAATAAAAAATTATGTAACTTAAGTTTTCTAGAAAAATTTTACAGTAATTAATGCATTAAGTAGAAATTGTGTTCTGAATTTCAATATTTTACTGAGATTGATTGCCATTTTAAAAGCCATGCATGTAACCAATGCGATTTAAGGATTTGGTTTGTAACTCAGCATTTATTTTTTGCACATGAATGCTAATCAGATCAGGACCTACAGTTTAAACGGATTTCTAACTGCTGCAAACATCTGTGCCCATGGTGGGACTAGAGCCCACAAGTTGTTGAAATAAATGTCAAAGTAATAATAATTTGGTTGCCAGATCAACTTTTTTCAACTTTGTTTTTTAAGTTTAAATACTACAAAATTTTGAAAGTTTTCGTTTATTAAAGCTATTAAAATCATTTGTACTATGTATAGAATTTTTTGGTACAATTTTCAAGCCAAATTTCAAAGTTAAAAAGCAAATATTTTGATTAGGAATATTTTCTGCAATTTTTATAACATAAGAAGGCTGCATAAATCAGTGCTGAGAGATGTATTCAATATAATTTATCAAATATATTGTATATTAAAAAGTTGAATGAAACTTGTTGTAATAAACATATTTCTGATATGAACTAACATAAGTAATGCTATTTTATATGATAATTTACTCTTTAGTTAATTAGGGAGTGATACTTTTGACTATATAAAAAAGCACCCTATATAAAACTATCAAGTGAGAGTCAACAACCAAGTAATAGTACTAAATAAAATGTGACAAATATGATAGAAAGTAGAAAAATTATAATAGATATCTGTTAAAGCGAATTTAAACAGCTGGAAATTTATCATTAAAGAAATATTTAGAACAGTTTTCCTCATAATTTCCCTAAGGTGAATTCTGATCAAGAAATTTTTGTTCAACATTATATACATTGGTAATATTAATTATAAGAACATAAAACAAATTACTTAATTATTGTTGGCAACAAATTTTTATAGCTTCCAAAAATTCATCCACGATGTTCTCAGAAAATTCTATGTGGTCATATGTACACTGTAAGGAAAATAATATTTCAAAATAATGTAAACTATATAAAAATAAATTTATTTTATAAACTTTCAAAATAAATTTTACTTAAAGAACCTAAAATAAGAAATTCACTGCAAACTAATATTTAAAAATTTAACTTTAAAAAAATTCCAAAATATAAACATTAAGTCATCCACCTTCAAAACTTAAATTGCGATCAGATAAAAACAAATAACTAATCAAATCTTCAGGGGTTTCTAGCTCACAAAACAAATTTCACTTATACACAATCATATTACATCATAAAACGAAAGTTATGTCATACAAACACATTCCAACCTGGTAAGCCAGTTTGGCATATTTTATCACCCACATAGGCACCTAGGGCTTAGCCCAAAACAGTAATATTTTTTCTTTTGTATAAAGTGCAAAACATGTTATATTGTGTTGTAAAAAAAGGGGACATTTCATGTTTAAACAAGGAATACAAAAAAATGTAATATGTTTGCTGATGAAGGAGATATTGAAATGTTGATTAAAGTCTTTCCATTTTCCTAATCTTTTTGGTAGTAAAGTCCTAGCATATGTGACATATTTGGAACGATTTTCAAAAATGTCACAATTTTTAAAATGAGTTGTTGACACTTGTTGCCTATGAAGAAATGACATTTTTACAATTGTACCAAGAATTGACATAAGAAAAATAGAAAAAATGGTAATAACAAAATGAAAAATACTTATACATGCTATGAGAAAAGCATAAATGAGTAAACATAAAAGGAAACATTATAAATTTTAGTAATTGTAAAATTATACAAATCATTCCAAATAACAAATTTACAAAAAAAAGGGGGGGGGGAGTCCAAATAAAATTTTAAATTTTATACTTTTTTATCTTTGCCACTTATTACCTTGAGATAAACACTTTATCATGGCAATAAAAACTTTCACATTCTTTGACAATGTTTTGCTATTGAGAATTTGCCACCACATGTATTTGACAAATATCAATTCACCCTTTACTTTTTTATGCCATTCATTCTGCATTTTAAGACTGATCAAATTCACTCATTTGTGTTGGTATGGTCATTGTAAAATCAACAACTACAGACCACAAACTTTGTTGCTCTTCCAAATGTTGCCAAATCTATTTGCATTACATATACTAGGATTAAGCTTTTACGTAAGAATAATTAATAATAGATTTGAATTTGTCTGTATTCTTTACCATTTTTCAAGAAAATTATATATAAGAACCATCTCTAAAAAAATTTTTTTTTCATAAGTTTAAATATTTTTTAGAGATATTTCATGGACTTTAATTTTTGAAATATCCTATCATTTTTACATGGATTTGGTATATGCTGCAGTTTTGTCATGTACTGAAACTTCAAATTGTGCTCTTTTGTGTGTTATTTATAGGATTTTGAATATTGTGATTCTAAATGTTTCTTTTTATTTATTTCTATAAGACTTCATGAAAAAAATATTAGAAAATTAATGAAATAAAATTAGGGAAATGTATTAAAACAACATTGCTTCTTATTTATGCTTGATAAATAATATAAGTGACAACTACATAATGCTAAACTAATAACAGGAGTAACATTGCTTTTTTTTTACAATATTTAATTTCTAATTGATTGAGCATTGGCTCACACTATTAACAAACATTGTATGTAATGCTAGTGGGTAGTAACTTTTCCTTACAATTTCACTTGTTACACGAATACACACAAAAAAAAAAAAAAAAAAAAAAAAAAAGAGAAAGAAATTGTCAATTATTAATTTCAAATCTAGTTTTGTTGGGAAGTGTTCCAATTCTTAATCTGAAGAACTTCTCAGTTTAAATTAAATCAACTGAAAATTCAATTTCATGTGTAAGATTTTAAGCTGATAAATTTTAATTTTCAAACTCAGTTTTCAAAGATCTCAACATTAGTGTTGATACTCAACATTACTGTTGATAATGGTATTCCATAAAATGCAAATATTGTCCAAATTGGCTTATGCTTCCACACAGATCAGAAGCTATCATAGATTTGTTATTCATTTATAAGTAGGTTAAAAATTGCCTTTTAAAAGAATTAATTTTGTTGCACTTATTTGTTGATTTGTCATTCATGTTAGCTGGTAGAATTGACTTTATGTGATAGTTTATTGGATTATTATAAATAATAATTCTGCAACTGTAAAATAAAAGTATCCTGAAGTAAATGAAAGCTATAATTTATAGAAAAATTGCCACATTGTTTGTGTTTATTTTTAATTTATTTTTGTATTATGGTGTCTTAAATGATGGAGTATTTAAGTGTGATTAAAAAATTAAGCTGTATGGTATCCAAAATCTTTAAGAAGTGCATGAAAACTGGTGCAAATATTGTCAGTAATATAAGGATTCACATATGCTAAAATTAAGTGTTCAGATAAAGATGTACAATAGTAAATTTGTGACTATTTCTCCACTTGCACTATTTAGATTTAGCTCAGGAATCTTTTTTATTTGGATGATGAAGTATGAGAGTTTGAAGACTTAACATATGGTAATTTGTAATTATTTTTGTCAATAAAAATGAATTATTTTTTATTGATTTTAATATTTTATTATTTTATATTCTATATAATATAGTTTGAATATTATGTACTTGAACTTTTTTGTCATGAGTAAATATTATTACATTCCTGGATATAATTATACTCTCATATATAATTCATTTTTTTAATAAGCTTTCATTTTAAACATATTTTTTTAAACTGATATACCATTTTACTTTAGGAATTAATCAAGATTTTGCAACTGTATTGCAAAATCTTAATTAATTGCTCTTGTAATTTAACTTAATGCCATTTGTAATTTAATTTATTTTGATACTTCTATGCAATTTAAAATTTTAAAGTATTATCCTCAATTGCAACCTTTATGCTGATGCAATTTTTTTGCATGAAATTATGGTAGTAGATTAAATTTCATAATTTGGCTTAGAAGAAAACTATAAGCATTTTTTAATTGAAATTAATTTTATTCAAAAAATTGTTTGTAATAGTATCCAAATGCAAGCTTTAAATTAAATTTTTTATCATCAATACTTGTATTGTTTACTTGCAGTGATAATGGCCCATTGTTCAACTAGTAATGAAGCAAAGTTTTTAATTCATATTAATTTAAATATTTTTTATTAAAAACTGATTTTTACTCATTTCATGCTAATTTATTATGAATCCAGGGGAATCATCTGACTCAAATATAAAGTGCCTATAAAACAGTAAAAATGTTTTTATCTATGTTTAAAAGATGAATTGCAATCATGAATCTGGAAACGATTATTTAAATTTTCTATTTCTTCCTAATATTGTTTGATATTTCAAGGAATTGTTAAAAAGCATTATTTTTTTTTTATTATTATTTTTAATGGCGGGCACTCTTGAGCAAGTAAGTACATTAACCCATTTGCCGCAACAAGGCCGGAAACTGATACTCATTTTATCGTTACCCAGTGAGCACCTTTGAACCAAGTCAAGGAGGTATGAGTAGGTTCAAAGGTGCCCACTCCACACCACCACAAACCCGTTTATAGGGAGGGTCACATTCATCCATCATCTGAGGAAAGGACAAGAAAGACAGAGAGAGAGAGAGAAAGTACATCGATGCCCGAGCCGGGATTCGAACTCAGGTCCTCCCCATCCGTAGTCAGTTACTTTAACCACTAGACAGGTTGGGCTGCTGAAAAGCATTATACAGTTGAAAAATTAATCTACTGTATTTCAAAACTGCTGATATTTTTGAATATATATATTTTCATTTTGATGTATTTAAATGTTTGTATAATGTATTTGCTTGAATATCATTAGCATCATTTTTTATTATAATACAAAAAAATTTTATTTGTTTTTTCATAATTTTTATTTATTTTGAGAAAGAATTTAGATGAATTCTCTATATTCAACATTATCATATCACTTTACTTAAGCAAATCTATTTATATTTATTTAAAGATACTGAACTAAGGCTTAGACTCTTTCAATTTTCCTGGTAAAAATATATCTTTTGATTAAATCTATTTTGTTCAACAGTGTTCACAGAATGGGACATGATTTCATTTTGAAGAACCTTAAATTTAAATAAAATGTATTTAAAACAAGAAATAGAATATCTCTTGTTTCAAACAGTGTCAGTGTTGTCATCTGGACTTAAAACACTTCCATCTTGCACTTTTTATTTATTAAATATAAAAACTACAAATTACTATTTTTAAAGCAATTTTGTGCTCATTATCAGGATATTGTTTTTCATGTAGTTTAACTTTGAATTCCTAAAATGTTAAAATATCTTATATTTGAACTGAGTTGCATGTTAATTTTTCTTTCATCAGTTTATCTTTTATTTTTCAGAATATCCAGACTTTATTTTTAGAGCTGCAAAAATTTTATCCCAAATGGTCGGAATTTGTTACTTACAGTTTAAAATTCAAATGACTTAATGTAAGTTTTCTTTTGCACTGAAATGTTTGTCTTTTATTTTAATACAAGACTATTAAATTTCAGCATATTTTTATTTTAGGACTTCAATTTACATTTTACAATATTTATTCAGATATTGTGATGAGCTGCGGCATTGATGTTCATGCCACCCAATTTCCGTTTAACTCATTGCTCAGATATAAGTGTTACGTTGCCAGAGATGATTGTTCTAGGTACTTATTTCTCAACATTTATGCTTCCAAATTTCTGAAAAACTTATTTGTTACTTTTAGTACAATATATTTGTGCTTTAAATATCAGTTTGTTTACATTTATTTTTGGAGTATGCCCAGTAGATAATAGTTTAGAAATAACATTATTGTAATAAATAATTTTGACAATATCATATGGATATTTTTAACTATCTCTGTTTATATTTTTAAAATAAAAAGAGTTTTCACATTTGTCATTAACTTTTCAAATTATACAATCTTTCCCTTCAAATAAGAATGGACAATAACCTGCTATATATGTTAATATTGTTAATAAGAGACTATTTTTTCTTAATCATTAAAGTCTATTTTCATATTAACTGTTTTACTTATTTTAAAAACATGATCAAAGCTGTTTAATTTTATAAATTAGGAATGAGTGCATTTTATAATAAGATTATGCAGTATATAAATCTAGAAAAAATTAACAGTTTTTCTGCATATAATGTAGCATAAGTTTGCTAAAAATATTGAACTTAAAAATTAATATTATTAATAGTTCATTTTTTATTATTTGGTTAGAGCAAAATAAGACTTGCCTTAAAATTTTTAACTTCATTCAGATTTTCTCGATAAAAACAGCTATTCTATTTTCCAGAAGATCTTGAGTTTTAGAACAGTTCTCTATTGTCATATTTTGACATATAATCCTAATTTGGTTGACAGTTAATAAAGGAACATTTGAAGATCATCATGTTAAGAAATTTCCAAAAATAATAAATACTTAAACATTTTAATTTCATAAACGTTTTAAGACATGACTTATACACATGCAAAACCAATATTGCATACAAACTGAAAAAAAAAAAAAAAAACTGGTCATCCACAAAACTAAAATTGGCAATGTCTGCTTTTGTGTCAGCTGTATTTGAATAAATTATTACTCATAGAAATTTTGGTGCTCAGGCTTTCTTTTTAGTAGTTGACTAAATAGAACTGTCCTGAATAGGGCCACAGTGAGCTCTAGAAATGAATCAGTCGTGGTTCAGAATCCACTTTAAGCGAATGATTATTATCCCTTATTTTTGAAAATGGAAAGTGGGCAATTAAATAGGTATGCCGAATTATTTTTAATAAATAAAACAAATGTTTGTACAAAAATAAAACAAATTTTTGTACTTTTAATATTTTCAAGTGTTATGTATCAAATATTTCTTATTCTTCTGATTAATTTTTCTGCTTTAATGAAATAATCTAGTGATCTGTAAATGAATAAGATGATGCTCAATGTTAGTAGTTTCTAAATATTTATTATCATTGTTAATTAAGCAAATTATTGGATTGCTTTTTTTAGATAGTGAATTTATGTAAAACTGCTGTTTGAGTATGCACTATTACAAAAAATCCACACACTAAGAAGGAATCATCCAATTGCTATAAAATTTCGTGTATATAAATATTTTGACCATACATGCAAGTAATTAAAATTTTGTGTCCAATAAATAATGGGATCTCTAGTGCATTGGAGCTAGGCACTCAGCAGGTGCATATAAGGCACTGTTCTTGAACTATTGAAAATTTATGTTGTATCGCAATTTAGAATATCTGAAAGTGACTCAAAAATGTCTCGCTATAGGATTCTAGCTCATTATGTGTAACTGTCAGAGTTTGAGAGAGTTTGTATCGTTGGATTAGAAGAGGCAGGTGGAGCAAATTGGAGAATTGCTTTTCATATAGATCAAAGCAATGCAGTGATTAGAAGATACTGACAAGGCTGATTTCAGTGTCATGATGACAGAGGTTTGTCTAAAACTATAACAGATTGGGAGGACAGAGTGATTGTCAGATCAACTGTCACAGTGCCTAATTCATTACTGTCAACCATCAGACATGTGATGTGCATGTAGAAATTCCAGTGTTGCATGCGGGTTCTTTAATATAGTAAATTAGAGACTTCTGACAAATAGTAACAATATTTATTTAAAAGTATAAAAAGTAAAACAAAATTAATAGAACATCATACTGACAACTCGTCAGATTACAAGCTAGTGTCAACTAGCACGTTGGCACGAGACTAGTCAAAGTGCGAAGAATTAATCTTCTCTTATATGCCAACTGGAGGGAAATAAAGAGCCAAAGAGTGCACAGACTCGATGGCATCATTACAATGGTGTGACATCACTACAGAGTATCCCCCCAGTGACACCTAATGTGACAAAATTCCATTAAGTTTTGTGAAAAACGTAGAAAATTGCAATTTTTCAAGAAAAAACAAATATATACAATGAGAAAATATATGTACAAGTTTGCATTTTATTTTTAAAAAAAATTGAAAAAGTTTTATATATAGACACTGTGAATTGAAATTTTCATTAGATTATTACTTTATTACATATTCTTGTATTAAATGTTTTGTAAATCGCACACGTCTTCCAGATCTGGTAGTGATAGATTTTGGTTCCAAATTTTTTGAAGGCAATGAATTGACTTTTATGTTTTTAGAATTTGGGATGGGATGGGATCAGGTTTAATCTCATCAGAAATTTTAAAAGCAGGTTATATGCGATCAATCGAAACAGTTGTTTTCTTATTATTGAGATCAATTACAAATGTTTTCTCTGAACGCTCTAATACCAGGTGTGGTCCAGTGTACTGTGAAGTCAAAGGAGGACGAACCTTGTCTACTCGTAAAAATATGTGAGAGCATGTTTATAAATTTGGGTTTACAAAAAATTTTGGACTTCCATGCGTTGTAGTGGCTGTAGGATTTATTTTACGCATGGTTGATTTTAAATTAGTTACATAATTTTCATCTATTGGAATTTTTAAAGAATTTTCATTGAAAATATCCGATGGTAGACGTAAAGTTGATCCGTAGAAAAGTTCTGCGCTTGTAGCATTTATGTCCTCTTTCAACGCTGTGCGTATTCCCAAAAGAACAATTGGTAGAATTTCAGTCCATTTAGACGTTTCGTGGGCCATGATTGCACTTTTTAAATGGCGGGGGAAACGTTCGATTATCCCATTAGAACTTGGGTGGTAGCTTGTGCTATGAATTCTATTGACACCAAGGGTATTTGTGAGCTCTCGAAAAAGATTCGATTGAAATTTCTGCCCTGATCAGTAGTTATGGTGATAGGTCTACCGAAACGGGAAATCCATCCGTCCACAAGTGCTTTGGTTGTGCTTATTGCAGTTGTATCTTTCGTTGGTATGACTTCTGGCCATCGTGTAAATCGATCTATTACTGACGTACAATATTGAAAATTATTAGAAATGGGAAGGGGACCAATAAAATCAATATGGATATGAGAAAATCTTGCATCCGGTTGTGAAAAGGTGCCTATTGGAGCTTTAGTATGCTTAAAAATTTTGGATTTTTGACATTTTTCACAGGATCGAACTTTGTTTTTGATATCTACATTCATATTTGGCCAAACAAATCGTTGTGTTATTAAATTTGAAGTTGAGTTTATACCCGGATGAGAATAATAATGTAAATTGTCAAAAATAGTTTGTCTAAAAGTTTTAGGAATAAAGGGTCTAGGTTGAGAAATAAAAAATCACAAATTAAATTTACATGTTCCAAAGGAAAATAATGCTTTTTTAATTGAAAAGATGTACTACTTGAATTTAACAAATTTTTCAGTTCCTCATCAATCTGTTGCTCTTCTTCTAGTATTTTAAAAGTTAAAGTTGGGGGTTTCGAAATTGATTCTAATTTAATACGTGAGAGAGTGTCTGCTATTATGTTTTCCGCTCCTTTGATGTGTCGAATGTCAGTCGAAAATTGAGAAATAAAATCTAAATGCCTTAATTGGCAGGGTGAACATTTTTATGGTTTTTGTTTAAACGCGTAGATTAAAGCTTTTGATCTGTATAAATTGAAAATTTTCTACCTTCAAGCATATGCCTAAACTTTTTTTATTGAAGTATATATGGCTAGTAACTCGTGATCGTAGGTGGACCAATTTTTTTGACTTTTATTTAATTTTGTAGCAAAAAATGCTATCGGCTCCCAATTATTTTGATTAAATTGCATTAGAGAACTTCCAATCGCGAAATCGGAGGCATCTGTCCATAAACTTAATCTAGCGTCAGGAATTTGATATTTGAGGAGGGTTGCATCAGCGAAAGCTTTTTTAGCATTTAAAAAGGCATTATCAGCTTCCTCAGACCATTCAAGAGATTTTTCGGGTTTCTGGGTTTTTCGAGGAGACTTTTTTTTTCTTTTTTTTTTTATGCCCTTCAAGAAATTTATTTAAATGGTGTAAAATATGAGCTGCTTTTGGAATAAAACGTCTGTAGAAATTAAATAGACCTAAAAATCTCCGTAATTGAGTTAAGTTATTTGGTTTAGGAAATTTTAAAATAGCTTCAACTCTATCAGTTAAAGGTTCTAATCCAGCTTCTGAAATTTTAAAACCTAAAAATTGTAAGCTATTTTGTCCAAAAATGCATTTAGAAGGGTTAATAGTTAAGCCATAATATTTTAATCTTTCAAAAAGAGCTCTCAGATGTTCGTGAGAGTTAGAAGCAATCAAAATATCGTCAATAAAGGCATATACACCGTTTAAACCTCTAGTTACTTCATCAATAAAACGCTGAAATGTACTTGAAGCGTTGCACAGACCAAACTGCATGCGGGTAATTTCAAAAAGACCGAAAGGTGTTATAATTGCAGTTTTCTGAATATCTTCGGGAGCAATCGGAATTTGATGAAAAGCTTTAACTAAATCAATGTTAGAAAATATTTTGGTTCCGTGAAGTTCACTGGTAAAATCTAAAATACTTGGGACTGGATATTTGTCTTTAACAGTTTGAGAATTTAACGCGCGATAATCTCCGACTGGACGCCAGTCAAAACTTCCCTCTTTAGGAACTAAGTGAAGTGGTGATGAAAAATTGCTTTTCGATGGGCGCATATGGCCTAAATCAATCATATGTTGGAACTCAGTTTTTGCAATTTTTAACCTATCTGGTGCTAAACGACGAGGTTTAGCAAAAACTGGTGAACCGAAAGTTTCAATTTTATGTACGATGTTATGCTTTACAATTTGGTCTGAGCAAGTATGTTTTGTAATTTCAGGAAATTCATTTAACAATTTGATATAACCGTCATCACCAAAAATAGTTTTAACAGAAATAATATCAGCAGATTTCATAATACCATGAGAATTTAAATAAGTATTAATATCATTTAAACAACGCTTTCTCATATCAGGCTTTAAGTTAAAATAATATAAAAAGTCAGCACCTAAACTAGAATTCGATACATCGTAAATGTAAAAAGGAAAAACAAAGTTTCTACGAAGGCCAAAGTCAAGTGATAATAATTTCTTACCGTAAACCTTGATCATGATATTGTTTGCTGCTGTAAAAGTCTGAATTGGTGAATGCTGTCTGTCTTGTTTCGTAGCAGGTATAATAGAACAATCACTTCCAGTATCAATGATAAATGTTTTATTTGTTATTCTATCCCGAACGAAAAGGCGACAATTTGTAGGAAGCAAGACGTATGTCTGTCTACTCCTGCCTGTTGCTGTTTTCCTGGAAGTTGCAGGGTTTTACACATTTTCTTGCTTCTTTAAACTTCTTGTGGTAGAAACACATACCGGACGAGTTTCCTTGCGGTGACAAACTTTTATGGCGATTCCAGAAACGCAAAAAAATTCCAGTTTCGTGATCTGCTCGTAATCGAATTTTCGAACTCATAATTATGCAACTTCTTTCCTTAGAGCTTTTACTTCGGCCAAAAGTTCAGCACTGCTTTCAATGGGAGAAATTTCATTCACTCCGGTTGGAGTGACCTCAAGTATCTTGTCGCCAACTTTAGTTGCTTTACTTGAAGTTAAGGACGGAATAGCTGAGAGTATAGATTGGATGTTCTGTAGTACTCTAGTAGTAATGTTTCAGATATGTCGTGGGATTCAGCTCGTCGTTTCATTATTCTCAATAATTCACTGGGCTTCTGATCTCCTAGTTGTTCGCTGGTCAAAAGCTTTCGTATTTCCTGCGACTTCGTTTCCCCACATCGAGCAATAATTTCTTGCTTCAAACGAGAGTATGGGTCTGTTTCATCTGGAGTTATTATTACATCTCTGATTATTGCGGCGACTTCAGGAGGGAGATGTGCCAGACAGTGGTTGAATTTGGTCCTCGCTTCAGTTATGGGCTTGGCGTTGCTAGTTGAAATGTTGCTTCTACCATATGAAACCAAAGATTGGGATCTGATAAATTAAAAATGGGGATTCTCATAGCTGATGATTCTGCCATTTTTAAGACGAGTTACTTGAAATCCAAAATTAATCCTTGCGAAATCACTGTTCAGAAAAAAATTGCAATTTTAGGGAGTTGCTTGAAGACGTCAGCGGTGATACCAACTTATTATTTATGTCACACAACGAATAATGAAGCAGTTTATATTGTATAATCCAATTGCCAAATGTGTTGCCAAAA
>JAPDSC010064003.1:1564639-1608884 GCA_026290005.1 Latrodectus geometricus
CGGCGTATTATCCGCGGCAATTTTTTTTCCAGCGAATAGTCTAAAATATGTACTGCTTATAATATAGGTGTCACATAAAATAAAAAATGCACAGTTGGATTAAAAATTTAATAAATTGTATAGAAAAAAAGCATTTAATATGAAAAATATCAGTCTAGATCCAGTTTATCGCAAAGTGCGATAAACTTGAGATGAAAGCACGAGATCGATCAAAAGTGATAATTTTGAGAAGAGTCTTGTAAAACTTATCGATATTTAGCTTCTAATAACTTTTAAAACGATGTTAGACATATTTAAATTAATATTTATTTGCTTCGTTAATATTTAAATGAAAGAAATGAATTATTTACAAATCGCGTATTTTATACAATATTTTTTTATATCGCGCTTGTTTTGTTTTTCACTTCACATTAACACATTTGACGCCATTGTTTTTATTTGCTTTCGCTATAGCTTTTAATTTAAAATCTGCTGTTTAACTTAAAAATTTTCGCTTCCTTATGACGATATACGAATTTGAATATTTTCAAAACGGAACAGCTCGCGTCAAGGCAAATTGCAAAATGACGTTAGCGAATTTACAACCGTAAAATTTTTAAGAGGAACCGAATTCGTTTTTGAACGTAATTGCACAAAGCCGATTATAGTTTAAATAACTCAGGTGTGTCCTGGTACCACCAGTTATTTATTTTATGAAACAAAGAGTATTTCTTTCAAAACTTTCTTGTAAGCATTTCTGATGAAGAATGTTTTTTATCAGGTAATCCGCGGTGGCGTATAATACGCACAACGAAATTCGGAACTTTTTTAACACATAATCCGTGGATTATATACAGGAAAATACGGTAATTGGAATCACGTCCGGGTCACCATGTAGAAGTTCCAGTGTTGCGTGCGTGTTCTTTAATATAATAAATTGGAGACTTCTGACAAATAGTAACAATATTTATTTAAAAGTATAAAAAGTAAAACAAAATTAATAGAACATCATACTGACAACTCTTCAGATTACAAGCTCGTGTCAACTAGCACGAGACTAGTCAAAGTGCGAAGAATTAATCTTCTCTTATATGCCAATTGGAGGGAAATAAAGAGCAAAGGACTGCACAGACTCGATGGCATCATTACAATGGTGTGACATCACTACATGCACATGAGTGTCCTCCATGACCTTTAACAGGCAACTGATAGAGTGAAATCTACTCCCGTTATCGCCTGGCACTCGTGTTTAAACCAGATTGCAATGGTAATTGACTTATTCAAGATGGATTGATGTTGACTGGGAATATAGTCTTCAGTGATGAATCCCACTTCCATTTGTGTCCTGGCGATTATTGAAGATGTGTCTGGAGATATCCAGGACAGCATGCTGATCATTCTTTCACTATTGCATATCACACAGGCTCTAAACCAGGAGTTATAGTTTAGGGTAATATTTTCCTTGAGAGCAGAACCCCTTTGGTCATTAGATGTACACTTACAGCCCAGCAGTACATGAACGACATTCTGAGACAAATTTTGCTGCTGTTCCTATTGCTATCCTATCCTGGTCTTATTTTTCAACAAGATGATGCCAAACTACATGTTGCTATTAATTGTCTCTCTTACAGCTTGTCAATCACTTCCTTAGCTAGCCAGATCTCTCTCCCATCAAATATGTTTGAGATATGTTGGGAAAAGAATTGCATCGATTGGAATGTTGATGACCAAGCTCAACAACTGAGGCAACAATTTGGCAAGAAATACCTCAAGAAACCATTCAGGAGCTTTATCAGTCTATGTCATGTTATTTGGAGCTTGCATCCCGGCTAGAAATGGAGCACCTTATTTAGTGTGTTACTTTGTAACCATGTAGCTCTGAAAAAAATTTAATTGTTCTGAAATTTTAATCATTTTCTATTTTGTATGCAATCTTCCTTACCACCAAGTTTTGTATCCATCGGACAATTCCTTCTTGGTGCATAAATTTTTTTGTTTAGGATTGTAATTGATAAGCACTTTAAAATATTTTCGAAATTCATTCCATTGCATGCTTTTGGAGTTTCATGCGGATCGTAATGCAACAGTTGCTACCAAAAACATTTGCGCTGTTTACCCAAGTGCCTTAAATGTATGTAAAGGCCAAAGGTGGTTATCTAAGTTCAGATCGGATAATTTCGATCTTTCCAACTCACATCGATCAGGAAGACCAACAACTTTAGATAATGGTGGACACAAGTGGAAGAAAATCCATGTTAGGCAATCAAGGAAGTGTCAAATGCTCTTAATCAACCTTGGTCGACCATACCGGAGCATTTGCAACAGATTAATAAAAACAAACAGAGCTGATGTTTGGGTTCCGCAGAATCTGTCTGAAGAAAACAGAGCTAACCGATCAAAAACATGCAACTTATTGCTTCAACAGTATAATACAGAACCGTTTTTTTATTGCTTGATCACTGCAGATGAAAAATGGGTCCTGTATGATAATCCAAAATGCAAAAAACAATGGCTCTCTCCAAATGAACCGCGATGAAGGACTACTAAGCTAAGTTTACATCCAAAAAAAGTGCTTTTGTGTGTTTGATGGGGTATTCGTAGAATCGTCCATTATGAAGTGCTGAAACCTGGAAAAAATGTTAATGCCGACCTTTATTGTGAACAATTAGATTGACTAAATTAATCATTAATTGAAAAGTATCCAGTGATTATCAATAGAAAAGGCATTAATTTCAACATAATATTGTAAAACCCCATTATGCAAGAAAAACGCTGGAAAAAATTAATGGATTGGAGAGGGGGAGGTATTACCTCACCCACCATACTTGCCTTACATTGTGCCAGTGGATTTCCATTTATTCGGTTCAATGCAACACTTTTTAAAAAACCAAAAAAATTTCAAAATTTAGATGATGTGAAAAATGCTGTCTCTAGATATTTTATTGAAAAACCAATTGATTTTTATTGATCCAGCATTGAAAATTTGCTCACTAGAGGGCAAAAGGTTGTAGCCAACGAGGGTCATTACATCATTGACTAAAAAGAAAAACTCAAAAGAAATTTATTTATTCAAATTAACTGTAAAAAAAGATATAATTTTACGATCACCCTAATAATAAATTGTGTTATATGATTTCAAAAAACTTGTATTTATTATTTTTTGTGTAATATTAAAATATTCAGGAAAATTTTAGTGCAGTTATTTTAATCAGGAATGAAATTCTTAATTCAAACATTTAATTAAAAAATAGTTATTTGAATTGAAATTTTGCATTTTTAAATTATAAACTTAACGTTATTATACTATATTTTTGAGTTGATGATATTTTGCAGTAACTTCATATTTCTTTGAATTTTTCCCAATTCTTGATATTTTTCTGTTGAACTTAATATGAATTCTTTTAACAATTATTCACACATGTTTCAACAAGGTTATTATTTTAAATTCAAAAAATAACTTCTTCTGTATATTATAACAAAAATAATGCATTTTTCGGATTTTAATAAGGAAAATCTTCTGATTTTTTTATTCCTTAACTTAATTTTAAATATAAAATTACTTAACAGAAAAAAAGGGTTTCATATTTTAAAAAGGAATATATGTTATATTTATACATGTGAATTTTTTGTTTTCAGCTTATCTCCCATTTTTTCATCAAATTTAAAAATAGACTTGTGTTAGGATCATTTTCAATCTATTGTCAAAAAAGAAAATTCAATCACTGTGTGAAGTAGTGAATTTCTTTGGTGAGTAAAAATCAAAAGTTGTTTTCAAACTTACCACACAGTTTTAAGCTTTAAATAAAATCAAACTAGTTTTTTAGAAGTTTGCCAAAATGAGCTCTGTAAGTTATTCTACAAACAATTTTTACTACTTTCAAAAATACTAGATTAAAAAGTCACAAAAGCTTGACCATACAGAATCGACTTATTATTACTATCTGAATTAAAGGAATCATTTCAGTATTATAGAAAATCATATGTATGTAAATACTTATACATGTGAGTAAAAGATGAATATGAACTTCAGCAGAAGTTTTTGAAATTTCATAGAATGAACTTCGTATTAAACTGGATATTTGTATATCTTTAGCAATTTTCATTTGTTTGAGGTCTATAAATTCATTTTAAGAATTTTGACATTTAGTTTATGGATACTGTGAGTGTGTTGAGATTGCTTACATTTAACTCTTTAAAGGAATAATTTATTTGGATATGCGCAAGATATATTTTTTATAATTGGACAACTAAGATGAAACATAACTGATGTAAGATTTTAAAAATATTACAGGCTTGAAAATGACAATCAGTTCCAAGCTTGTTATATTTTTAAAATGCAAACATGCATTGTTCTATCTTCTCATTGGTAGGGGAAACAATAGCAGTTGCCACAGGCTATTATAGAAATAAATATCATGAAATTCATAATCTTTTACTGTTTTTAGTTTGAAGACTTCTAACAGTAGCAAAAATTCTTACAATTGATTCCGGATGTTACTAAGAAATTTGATTATATATTAGCAATTTTAAAAATTTTGTTCCAACAAATGAAATACTGAATCTGACCTAAAAAAGATCATGTAATTTCATAGTTTTTTTGCTAAGTACCTAAACTTTTTACTCTGCTATCAATGGACCTCCAATAAGATCAACTAGATTTCTGGATGCAATGAAATGTTAAAATCTTTGAATTATATTTTCAATAATAATAATAATATACTA
This sequence comes from Latrodectus geometricus, assembly GCA_026290005.1. NCBI lineage: Eukaryota > Metazoa > Arthropoda > Arachnida > Araneae > Theridiidae > Latrodectus > Latrodectus geometricus. Next base: position 1,569,341 of record JAPDSC010064003.1, read on the forward strand.
AATTTTAGTACATTAGTCATCAGTATGATTAATTGAATTTGTTTTATATTTAAATGAATTCATTTTTATTACTGATTATATTTGACAAAACTATGCCACTTTTCGGAATAATTATAAACTTTTCAGAACATTTTGTTTCCGTCAAAAAATTTTGTTGGAGCATGAGCTATGACTTCATTGTTAACTGTGCTAGATATATTTCCCATTGAAAATTAATAAAATTGGTTTAAAAAGAAACTCTTATATGGCTGTATTGTGTAGCTAATTTTAAAGTGATTCTTAACTTTTATGTTTCATTATTATTAATTAGAAAATTTAAAAATTGTGTGATAAATGTTTTTAGTGATAAAATTTTATACTGGTGTTTTCTAAGTTATGAATTGCCAGGATTCTGTTCCAAACATTTTTTTCTATAAATATCTGTAAGAATTGTCATATATGTGTATCAGTATAGTAATTCTTAAAATTACCAAGCATTAACAAGATATTTTGATTCAAAAATATCTTAATTAAAATTATAATTTCAAAAATACTGAAATTCAAAAATGGGTTATAAAAATGGCCATATAAGTTTTATTTATATGGCCATTTTTAAATAAAAAATAATTGACAGTTTCCAGTTTTTGATATGTCATTCCTTTAATTAATGTTTTTATGGAAAATAGGGGAAAGCACAAGGATTTTTACTTTTAATAAAGTTATTAATAGCATTAATTTAAAAATAGCTTTTTATAAATATTCTAAACAGAAGGCTGTTATAGACAATATTATATTCTCTTTCTCAATTGAATAATACTTTTTTGCCACTCTTTCAGTTGCTTTTAAAGAAAAAAGGCTTATTTAAAATTTTATTTTGTGTTTCTTAGGCATATTTTTTATTACCTTCCTTGATATTAATTTCCATCCAGTGTAAAAATAACTAGATTTGTAAATGCCAATGTAGGCATTGTTGATAATGAGTTTCATCACTTTTAATTTAGAAAATGCTCTTTCACAACAATTATTACCTAGTATAACAATATTTGTTAACTCTCCTTCAAATTTAAAGTAAAATTTAATGAATCCAGGGGACCATAATAAGTAAGATTTTAGTCAATTGTAACTGCAAAAGGTCATAAATTCATTGATTCCTTATTTAAATTCTTGTTTGTCATTGCAGTCTTTTGATCAAACTTCTGTGAACAATCTTCATCCTCAATACCTAATATTGAAGAATTTAAAAGACAGATTTTCAACTACTTTTTAGAGTTGCTGAAACTTCTCCGCTATTCCATCTAATGCAGAAAATGTTTTTCATTTTTGATAAATTGGCAGTTCAACTGTATTGCCAAAATGTACTTCCTCCTTCTGTCACTAGAGATCAGAAAAGAAATAAAATTTTCTCTAGAGATTTCATTTCTGTAATTGAAATGAACAGTCACAGGAACAGTGTCAATTCATGTGTTAGAGCTTTTATTTATTTCCATTATCATTTATAGCATTGACTAAATTTCTTTCTAATGATTTCATATCCTGTTTACAGCATCACCTCTTAACTCCAAAACACATCTTGAATTCTCATTAAATTCTTGTCTATGCAATAATCATAATCTATCATAAATGGGGCATGCTTTTCAACAATAAATCGTCAATAATTTTAATAGAAAATAATTTTACTTAAATATAATTTAAATGTACATTTGAAGAAAATACAAGGTGTAACAATTGTCTCTCATATTTATTCCATTGTATATTTTAAACTTAACATGAAATTATTATAAAATATTTTTAATTAAAATTGAGGATATATATTATATAAATTGTTGTAATAATTGGTTAAATTGTTAACGAAAAATAAATTTTTGTGATCTGAAACCCAAGTTTATGTTTAAATAAATTTCCTCGTGAAAGGAAATTAAAATTTTTCTCTTCTTATTCGATTATCTTGAACTTCTTGGATTTTCTTCTTTCACTTTGAATTCCTTCTCTTCTCTCTACTTTTATTTTGAATTTTAAATGAATAATGTGTGAAGAAAAGATTCTGCACTAACCAGTGATGAAAACAAACTATTGATACTTTATTTATCTAAAGGTTTCTATTTATCGTATGAACTAGTGGTTCATGACAGCATAAAACCTGTATTATTTCTCTGATTCCAAGTCGGACATTTTCATACAACAGGGACTTATTTATATGTATATTGTAATTACAACATTGGTTATCTTTGCTAATACAAAAAATAATTCTACAGTTTTAGAAATATTGTATAAAATTTTTTAATTTATATGCTGTCTTATTTTGGAACTATTCAAATTTATTAAAATACAAAATAGGCAATAGTATTTAAATAATGTTCAATTAAGAATAAACTATGCAATTATGCTTAACTATGTCAAATGTAATGAAAGATATCTTATGATCTAGATATAAAATATTAATTTCACTCAAAATTTACTATCTATAAATTATTTTTGATACTATCTAGGCATTTTTAACCATGAATCACACTCAAAGTAAACCTAGCACTTTAACCATATTTCAAACATTCATAATGTTTAAAACTCAAAGAAACTATAATCATGTTAACATATATAACTATTTTAATTGATTGAAAATTTATAGAAGAGAATGCAACTTTCTAGTTATAAAATTAAAATTGATCAGATTTTTAATTCATTTAAACAGTATTCTCATTTATAACAAACAAAGCAGTGGAAGCATTTAGATTGTTATTCTTTTTATGAAATACATTAAAGTTTTCTACATTAAACTAATACTTTTGAATTAAAATTTAAATAGTAATTCCACAAAAAGGGATAGTACATAGATGTTTGTATATCATAACTAACAAATTTTAGTGCTACTTAAAAATCTAAAACAAATTTATTCTGTTCTAATCCTCAAAAACTTACAATGTTTTAATTTGAGTTAACTTTTTACTGCATAAAAGAATTCTGAAGAACACCTCACTAGATTAAAAATTTTTTTTACTGAATGATTAAATTTTTTTTGTCATTTATAGAAATTGTGAGTATAAATAAACATACTTTGATAAGTAAATCAACATCATATGTGGATTATTTTGATATTGAATTAATGTATTTTTCTGTATATAGCCCACATCCGCAAAACCTTTCTTTTTTTTTTTAAAGTTGAAAATGAAGCATAAAATTAAATAGCAATTTTTATCTCAAAAATATGTACTACTGATTACGTGGTGTCCATAAAAAGAATCAGTATGATTAAAAATAAATTGCACAGAAAAAATATTTGATTGGATTCACTTCATCATAAAGTGTAAAAAACTAAAAGGAAATCATTAGCATCAAAAGTGATAATTCCGAAGAGATTCGAGTAAAATTTGTAGATTTTTAGTTTTTAATACCTTTTAAAGTTACATCAGACATATTTTAAAAATAAAATATATTTATTTTGTTAATAATTAAATGGAAGAAGTGGGTTATTTTTGAAATTGAATACATTTTTACTTTTGTACTGTGTGTGCTTTATTTTTGACCTTACATTAATGCACTTGTCACCATTTTTTATTTGTCTTTTCTGTCTGACAATATTAAAACTTGAATATTTTCAGAACAAAACAGTTAAGACAAAATACAAAATGTCATCAAAATTGTAATCTTTCTGTGGAACCAAATTCATTCTTGAACATAATTGGAAAGAACTGATTATAGCTGAAATAAGTCAGCCCAGTCGTGGCATCATCTGCTATTTATTTTATAAAACATAAATGGCATTTCTTTCAAAACTTTATTATAAACTTTCCTGATATGGAGGTCGTTTTTTTCGGATTTTCCCTGGGGACATATAATATGGAACAGTGAAGAATTTGAAATATTTTTAACACATAATCCGCAGATTACATACAGGAAAATACGATATTTGCAAAGGTATGTTTTTTGACATTCAAAGTCTTTTGTTTTTGCAGCTTTTTTCATTTGTTTTCTGCATGTAATTCTCGAATTACACATCCATTTTGAATGTATATTTAATTGGTTTGCATAATTTGTTATTTGTTTCCATACATCTTTTATAAGTTTATTGATTCATCTATCAATTATGTTTTCTTGATTTTAAAGGTTTTGTGAAGTTGGATTACTTTTTGTCGATAAATAAATATAAAACAAAACGAATGTTTAGTGCTTTTATTCTTATTGTTTACAATTATTTAGAAAAAATTGTTATATATTAATTAAAGCGAATGTTGCCTTATTCAATCCAAGCCTTCAAATCTTTGGGACTATCAGTTATTGAATTTAGATAAGCTGCCAGAATTAATTTGTTGATAGTAAAATTTGCGTGATATTATAACTATCTTTCAAGATATTTCTTTGTACTTTCACTAAGATAAATGATAAAAGGGAAGAGTTATTAAAAATAAATGAAAGAAATAAAGTCACGTAGAATATTTCATGTGAAATCCGTGTAATCATATTGTGTGCATACAAAAATAGCCCTCTTTGAGCCCCTCATGCTAAGCCACCAGGGCATGCTTAAGAAAATCCTATATATATATTTCCACAAGGCAGTGTTAACAAAATGGAATTATATGTATCTTATCAATTTTTGTAATAACTCAGTTAATTAACTAAGCACTGATACACACCTTAAAAATTATTCTCTATATCAATATCAGATGTGCAATTAAGCTCAATCCATAACACAAATAACAGGATTTTTTACAATACTGAAATATTAATCAAACAGTGACATGTACTTTTAAGGAAATATTCTATTAATTGCAACAAAACAAGAATCAACAACTGAGTAGTTTTTACATTACTTTCAAACAATATTAGTTTCTAAAATATCTGGCTTTCAGTTAATCAAACCATTACACATATATTATTATAACATGAGATATACTATAATTATAATGACAGTTTTTACAGTTCAACAAACCTATGTATACCTGAAATATTTGTGTACTAAAATAATTACATGAAAATGCTAATTTGATTCAACTAATAAATATTGTAAAAGTGTTCACTTAATCATCAGTTGTTGAAAAATTGTATACACTTTTCAGACGATGACCAGTTTTTTCAAATGCAAGTTCTTCCTAATTTTTAAAAAATAATTATAATACCAAAAATGTATTTTTAATCTTCAAACAAAAAGATGACTAACTTGAAATTTAAGCATTCTACATTTATTGTCAGCTAGAACTTTAAAATATCTTTCCAAATTATTAAATTAGCATGACATAACTGAAGAGTTACTCAAACAAATCAAATTCTATGCACACGTCGGAGCTCATCATACATAATTAACACTGTTAAAACTCATCAAACAAACAAAATCCTTTCTGTTCTATTAATCACCTGCACCAGGTGGTTATTATTTTTATTAATGTCAATTCTGGAACTGTATGTGGCTTTTTACATTGGGCTGCAGACTCAGGCTGGTGAATTGTTTCTTTTGTTATATGGTATGTTGTGCACATCTTATTTAAGCCCATGTATTTACAATGCTTGCATTATTCAACTCAGGCATGTTAAATAATAAAAAACATTGAGAATACATCACTTAATGTATTTCTTTGTTCATTTCAAAATGTATTCTGTGACAAATCTAATTTTTTATTGAATATTTGCTAAAACATTCAAATGTTAAATAACTCACTACATTTGAGCAGTTAATTATAGATATAAATTTTTTCATTGATAATGCAAGATGCATGTACAGAAATTTAAAAAATTAAGTAAATGAAAATGTAGAAAAGATTAAACACCTTTTTAATTTTCATTTTCCTTTCCATGTTAATAGAAGAAATGATTAATTAAAAAAAATTAACATTAAAATATTTTTCCTTCCTCTAATTTTATTTGCAGCTGTTCCATTTTAATTTATCAAGATATATAGAGGCATACGTTTTTATCTTCTCCACATATCAAAAAAATTGATTAGAATGGTAAAAATATTATCATTGACTCAAAAGTTCATGAATTTATACTTCACATATTTAAAGGTTACATATTATATAATTTAGATTTTGATGTTAACTTTGAGGTATTAACATCCTGTGTACATTATTAAATAATATAACAAGGTGGAAACTTATATTTTCAAATTCTAGAACATTCATTTAAAAATCATACTTCAAAGCTATTTGGGCGTTTTAGCTACAATCAAAACTAATTATAAGAAAATTGCACAATTTTGTGGTGGACTTATTATGAGAAGTGTTTTTTAATGAAAAAAGTTAAAATTTGTCCACAAGAGTATATTATAATAATGAAATATACTTTTAATTGCATGCAATGTTTTATAATTTTTTGCAATTATTTTGTTCTAAAAGCTATTTTATGTGAGGGCTTTTATTTACAGTTATCATTTGTATTTTTAAGATACTATATTTCAAAATTGACTGATGAATGTTGCAAAATGTTTGTTGATCACCTGACTTAAAATATTGTTTTGATTAGTTTTGTAAAATGTAAGCTTATTGCTCAAAGTTTATTGCTTATTAAATATACCAAATATTTCTTAAACTAAAAATTGCTTGGATTGATTTCTGGTGGTTGAAGACGTCAAACTCATTGGGTAATAGTATGTAAGGATTCTTTAGAAAAGGAATTTATACATTATTTTGCAAAACCTGTAGCGAACCTTCAGAGTAAATACATCTTGAAATGTGTAATTAACACCCTGCAAAAAGCTTTTGTGCTTGTAATTGTGGAACCTGAATAATTTTATTAAATAATTTTACTTGCTATAATATGTATTACTGCAAGATGATCAAACTTGTTTATAGATCTATTGAACTGAACTATTTAAAAAATGATATCTGTATGTGTGGGAGAGAGAAAGATTGGTATTCCTTTCACTAATTAAAAGAAAATACCATTTTCTACTGCTTAGACTTGTTTAATTATTTTAAGTAGCAAGAAAATACAGTTAGTACTAAAGCTTCTGTAAAAGGAAAGGTTGTGTAAGAAAAATTTTTTTTACTGATATGATAATATCTACAAGGTCCAGCTATTAATTTCCAGGACTCGTGGAATAACCTAGAAGAAAAAAGTTAAACACTAATGATTCAAAGTAATCCCCACCAGCTGTAATGGTGTTCTGTGCTCGGCTGTACAAATTTTGGAAAGAAGTTTTAAAGTCCTCTTTTGGAATGTTCTTTAATAGTGACATTACAGTTTCCTTGATAACTTTGAAATACTGAAATCTTATTCCCTTTAGCGAATTTTTCAATTTAGGAAACAGGAAAAAGTCAGCAGGTGCAAGATCTGGAAAATAGGGTGGATGCAGCATTTCAGTGACACCATGCTGGTCTAAGAATCGCTTCATAGGCAACGCAATGTGTGGGTGGGCATTGTCATGTAGCAGCAGCTAACTCCCATTTTGTTGAATGAGTCCTCACTCTACAAATTCATTTTTGAACTCTGTCAAGAACTTCTGTGTAGAACTGTCCATTGATGGTCATGTTAGAAGGAAGAAATTCATGCTGAATGAGTTCATCGCAATTGAAGCGGGCGGGTAACATGATTTTGATTTTACAGTTTTCAAATCGAAATTTTTTCTGCCTTGGTAAACTTGGAGACCACCATTCAAAGCTTTGATGTTTGGTTTCAGGGTATTATTGATAACACCAAGACTAGTCTCCTGAATATCCCATCCAGGAACAAAGACTCAGCATCACCATTGTCGATAAGTTCGCCACATGCATCCAGTCTCAATTGCTTTTGTTCATCCTTTAAATGACGAGGAACAAATCTTGCATTTGCCTAAGTCTTGCATCAAAATTTGCCGAACTATCTCTTTGTCTATGTTCAATTCATTGGCAAGTACTGGAATAGTCAATCGACCATCACATTTCACCATATCAAGAATTTTTAAAATTGCATCCGGACTGCGGCTGACTTGTGTGTGGATCATCTTCGACGCTGTTGCGCCCATACTGAAAGCATTTAAAACATTAAAAAATTCTGGAGTGGGATAATGCTTCCTTGCTGTAAACTTGTTTTAACATTTTGTAGGCTTCTGCAGCTGTTTTACCCAAATTGAATAAAAATCTAATGTTAATTCTTTGTTCCATTTTCTCTTCAACTACAGGAATTAAAGAGCTACATTTTAATATGCCTTTCCTTGAGAAATACTTCAAAATGGTGCAGATTTCACTGCACATGCGCGAGAAAACGCTTTTCAATATGCAATCATTAGCGCCACCTTCCAGCTTTTGTTCTCCTACAGTTACATCAGTCCTGGAAATTAATATTTGGACCTTGTATGATATTGTTGTAATATATGAATGCAGTATTAGCTTTCTCTTGTATAATATATGGGAAAATCTTATTGAATTAAATATAATCTGTGTAATGTCTTTTCATTTTAAAGTGTAGGTTCCAGTAGAATTACCTCTTGTGTGCAAAAAAAAAAAAAAAAAAAAAAAGACCAAGTTTAATTAATACCTATTTTACACACCAGATATTGGTTGCTACTTAAGTGACAAACTGTCCTTTTTACATCCGAATTGATAACTAAACCATTGTGTGTGAAAAACTTCTCTCCTGGAGGAACCAACACAATTTGTAATAAAATAATTTTGTTTTCAAGTTTTTTAATAATTTACAAAAGATTTTTACCTCTTCTTGAATTTTCTGAATTCCCATTGAAGTTCAAAATTTTTATAAAGTAAGTATATGAAATTATTTCTGGTAAAAGTTCACTAATAAAATTTGCTCTTCTAAGCAAAGTAACTTTAGGACATTCATAATTTACTCTCATTTCCTACTTTTAGATTTTAGTATGGAAATTCCATTTAAATGATGATAAATTTTGTGATTTAGACTTTAATAAATAATTTAATATATGATTTTCTGTTTTACAGTTATCATGACTTGATTGCAAAATCACTTCAAAATGATCACAAGATAAAAGTGATCTCAAGTATGAGACATGATGAATGGGGAAGGACCTAGTGTACCAATAACTACTTTAGCTGGTATACAAAGCTTGACTGATCTACTTCTAGAACTGCCACTACCTACACCATTGCCTAGTATTACTAGTCATCAGAGTTTACTATCTCATTTGATTGATTCTGATGAAGCAAGAAGGCTTTTAAATACACATGAACCAATACTTGTTTCACCCCTTATAGATGCTCTTAGGTGTACAACCACAGATCATATTGAAATAAAAGATGGCTATTATGGTGGAGGATCCCATAATGGACAAATTTCACAGTTGGTGCAATTCTTACTTAGTACACAACCAAGTCTATTTAAAGTCTCTGTGCCTGGATTGCCAAGTGGGTCTGGTGATCATGTGTTATCTGGACAGTGGTTTCAAAGGCAATGTTCTAACATTCAAGTACATCCCCAGAATCATAATTTTACTCCAACAGCTGTTCCATCTTGTCAGCCATGTCCATCTCAAAGCAACAGCTCAAGTTATTTTTCTCTTGAGCACACTCCATTACATCATGCTACGCAAATCATACCAAATAAAAATTTAAATGTTATCCCACCTAAATCACCAATTACATATTCTTCATGTACCCCTGGAGTTGCATCATCTGCCCAAAACCCTGTTCCTCTTCATGATAATATTATTGTGCAGGCTGCCAATGATAACATTGTCTCAGGTTTTCATGAAAACTCACAAATTTTAAATTCAGCACATCTCAATCAGCATTTAATTAACGTATCACAAACATCTGCAATTCATTCATTTAGTAATGACAATTATGTAAATAAAATTAATCTCTCTGCAGTTAATCCAAAGCAAACTGATAGAACAGAAAGTCACATTTTTAATGTGGCACCTCTGTTGAGTGGCTTAGCTCCAAACTGTTCTCCCATTTTGTCACCTCTGAATAATTCTAATGATGTGTCTTTGTCATCACCATCTTCAAATTTACATAATTTAAGCTCATCCTTTGTTGAAACAGTTTCACCACAAATTGAAGTAAATCATATGAAAAAACATGCAGAAACTGAGCAGTGGCAGTCCATTCCAAATAATACTTTTAATGTTTCTCAACAAGAATCTTTTAAGAAAAATAATGTAAATTGTTTGTCAGTATCTGCAATTGAAAGTATGCAACTACAATCTGTACCTGAACCTCTTAAAGAAAACCAATCTGTGAATAAACTTGAACTTAAAGATAAATTAGAAAAAAACTTTGTTCCATTTGCAGAAATAATTGATCACAAAAAAATTATTCCAGAACCAGTAGTAGTTTTAGCTAAATTGAGTGTTGACGATCAACTTCTTGCTCAACAAAATGTTCATCAATTTATAAAAACAAAAAATAATTCTGTTTCATCAGACATAATAAAACCCTCTTTTCAAAATTCAAAGGAAATAAGTAAACTCAACAAATCCTCTCGTGTTGCTGACTCTGTTGTTAACAATAAAACACCTCGTCGAAAAATTAAAAATGAATATTTATCTGATCATAAAAAAAATGAAATCACTGAAGAAAAAAATTTAGAGCATAATATGAATGCAAGTAATAAAATAAGTAAATCCACTGCTCTCACTGAAAAAGTCAAGAAAAAGAAAAAAATTAGTCAACAAACAAATTATATTGAATCTTCAGGTTCAGAAGACAATGATGACAGTTATAAGAAAACTTCTGCAGAAAAACTTGTTCAAAATACTCCTAAAATGAAGAAATTTAAAAAAGTTTCAAAGAAAGAAAATATAGAACCACTTTCTGTTGAGGATTTAATGGATACTAATACTTACCAACATTTCTCAAGAATAGTAGATGTAATTTTTGATTCTATGGAAGATATTGACTTCTCAGCTTCAATTGAAGAAGATGTTGCTACTGAGGTATTAATACCATTAGGACAATTACAAGATCTTAGTAATGAAGCAGCAAAATTAAAAAGGTTATCTGCTATGAATCAATTTCCACCTGAACGATTAGTACATTTGCTTGCAATTTTAGAAAGGAATATTGTTGATGGCGCTAATTTACTTCCTATTCAAAATATGGAAGAACAAGATGAAGAGGAAGGTCGTTTATGGCTCGAATTAACAATTGAAAGAGTATTGCGTAGTGCTGAGGCCTCTTTAACTGCTTTATATATAATGACATCTCCTAAAATGCCAGAAAAGGTATTTTTGGAGGATGTTATTGAAAGAATTGTTTTGTTTTTGAAATATCAGTTGCAAAATACTGTTTTTCCTGTATTTGACCCAGCATATAGGCTGGATCCTAAGTCAAAGGATGGATATGCTGGCAGTATTAAACATAAACGAGCACATGCTCAAAGAGTGAAAGAAAAATCAACTTTACAGCTATATAAAAAATTGCATGAAGCCGTTAGTCTTATGGCTGAGTTGTTAGAATTACAGACACTGACTGATACTATAATTTTGCAAGTGTCAACCTTAGGTGTTAGTCCCTTTTTTGTTGAAGGCATAAGTGAATTACAATTGAACGCTCTTCGCTTAGTAACAACTGTTTTTTCTCGTTATGATAAACACAGACAACTTATTTTAGAAGATATATTGGCATCAATAGCTAGGTTACCTACTAGTAAAAGAAGTCTCCGAAATTATCGTTTGAATTCAGAAGAAAACATTCAGATGTTAACTGCATTAGTTTTACAATTAATTCATAGTGTTGTAAAATTACCAGATGCTGAAACAAAAAATGAACAATCAAAAATTCAAGAATCTAAAGTTTATATTGATAAAGATGTTTTAATAATAACATCGTATGAAGCATCCATGACAACAGCAGTAAATTTTTTATCTGTATTTTTAAAGAAATGTGGTACAAAAAATGAAGAAATGGATTATCGTCCTTTATTTGAAAATTTTGTACAAGATTTATTAAGTACTGTAAACAAGCCTGAATGGCCAGCTTCTGAATTACTTCTTTCTGTTTTGGGGAGGATACTTGTCAGAAATTTCAGTAATAAATCTATGGAAATGACTCTCAGGGTTGCATCTTTAGACTATTTAGGTGTTGTAGCAGCTCGTCTTCGAAAGGATGCTGTAATTAGCCAAGATCGTAAAGACATGATAAATGATGTTATTCAGCGTATTGTGGCAGAAGTTGAAAATTCTGATGCTTATCATGTAAAAAATAAGAAAAATAAAAAGTTTATCAAACGTGATGAATCTCAAATTCTTCAAAAAGCTCTACTACAATATCTTGATTCCAATGCTGAAAGTGATCCCACTCTGCAATTCTCTCGTCAATTTTATATTGCTCAGTGGTATCGAGATGCAGCTGCTGAAATTAAACGATCTGATAAGTCTTTAAATTTTTCACCTGACGAGCCAGAAAAAATCGATCAATCTCCAAGTAAGAAAAATAAGTCCAAAACTCGAGTTAATCGAAGAAGGTCATCTCAAATTAATTATGAAGAAGAAATGGAAGAGGAGGAAAAGGAAGAATCAAAATTAGAAAACCATGATGTAGATGCTAAAATACTTGCATTGGCTGAAGAAAGAAAGCGGTTTTTGCTAACTGTTATTAAAAGGCACAAATTGCCTAAAGTTCATGGTAATGAAGAACATATAGACTATAAAACTGCAGAATTGATTTCTCAGTATTTAGCTTCTACCAGGCATTTCTCTAAAAGTTTTGATTTGTATTTGTCACAAATTTTAAGAGTTTTAAGTGAAACAGCAGTAGCAGTACGTACAAAAGCTATGAAATGCTTAACCCTTGTTGTTGAAGCTGATCCAAGTATTTTGTCTCGATCTGATATGCAAAAAGGTGTTCATGGTAGACTTTTAGACCATTCAACTAGTGTGCGAGAAGCAGCTGTTGACTTATTGGGAAAATTTATTTTAATCCGTCCTGAGCTCATTAGTCAATATTATGAAATGCTTACTGATAGAATATTAGATACAGGTGTCAGTGTTCGTAAAAGGGTAATCAAAATTTTGAAAGATATTTGCGTTGAGCAACCAGGTTTTCCTAAAACACCAGAAATATGTGTTAAGATAATAAGACGTGTGAATGATGAAGATGGAATTAAAAAACTTGTTGGAGAAGTCTTCCAAAGTATGTGGTTCACACCAGTTCCTGAAAAAAAGACTGAAAGGATATTGCAGAAAGTTAAAAACATAACGCATGTAGTTGAAGCTTGTCGTGATACAGGCTTAGAGTGGTTTGAACAGTTACTTACAAATCTTTTGAAAAGCAAAGAAGATGGAAGTTATAAATGTGTTGTAAAATCTTGTAAGCAAATTGTGGATTGCCTTGTTGAGAATCTGTTACAACTTGAGGAATCATCTCAAAATGTGGATGGTGCTAGTACTCATCTTGTTGCTTGTTTAGCAACATTGCACTTATTTAGCAAAATATACCCTCCCTTTGTTGTTCCACATGCCACAACTATTCAACCATATCTTAGCTTGAAATGCAATACACATTCCGATTTTCTTTTGTTAAAGAATGTTACACAAACTTTAGAATTAGTTGTACCTCTTATTGAACATCCTAGTGAATCTTTTCTTACTCAAATTGAAGAAGACATGATAAAATTAATTCTTCGTCAGCATATGGGTCTACTTCCAAGTTGTGTTAGTTGTCTTGGTGCTATTGTCAACAGAGTTACGCACAACTATCAACTTGTACGAGATTGCTTTCAAAGATTTTTTGTGGTGCTCTTAGTGTGTAAGAAAGAATATGAAAAAAATCCTGGCAACATAAACCTACTACCCATGCGCCCAAAACTACTTCGCTCCCTTTACACAGTTGGATTATTTTGTCGTCATTTTGATTTTGATGCAATGGATGTATGCAATGAGCAAAATGGGCAAATTTCATTGAAAGATCGAGTATTTGATGGTATACTTTATTTTAATCAACATGAGGATGAAGTTGTTCGCTTAAAAGCTTTATCTGGTTTGGGTTTTATCATGATCCGTCATTATGAATTTATGCTTGGTCCTGAAATAAAAGCTATTTACCATTATCTTCTAACATCTCCAGCTGCATCATCAATTCTAAAATGTCAAGTTTTGAAAAATATTACTAATTATCTTATAGAAGAAGAAATGAGAATGATTCAAAAGGATGCGGAGTGGAGTAAGACTTCAAAAAGTGAGGATTTAAAAGAAATGGGTGATATAACATCTGGTATGGCAAGCACAGTAATTCAATTATATTTGAAACAAATACTTGAATGTGTTCTTTATATTGACATTGCAGTTCGCAAAGCAGCTCTTCAAGTCATGCAACTTATTCTAAGCCAAGGCTTAGTTCATCCTGTACAGATAGTACCATATTTAGTTTGTTTAGGCTCTGATGATGATGCAACTGTTAGAACAAAATCTGACCAATTACTTCTTGAGATTGAGAAAAAATATCCTGGTTTTATACAGATGAAAGCAATGTTTGGTGTTAGAATGTCTTTTAAAATGCAGCATTTAATTCAAAGAAATGATGAAATTCTTCGAGGATTTCGTTCTCCTGAATCACCAGTAAGTCGCAATGGTTTTTTGTATTCTACAATTCGAACAACTCGACAAAATAGAAGGGCTTTTCTTTTCTCTCTGTTGAAATTATTTGATGAACAGGCAAGAATACCACTAACAGAGCTTTTGTACATAGCAGATAATATTGCTTATTTTCCATATACTGCACAAGATGAACCTTTGTTTATTATGCATCAGTTAGATATAATCCTTAGTGTTTCTGGCTCCAATTTACTACAGACTTTCAGAGAAGCACTTCTTGGAAGACATAAGTCTTCAGCTGAACAAAATCTAATTCTTAATGAAATTGATGATTATGATGAAGATGATGATGATTATGACTCTGTTTTAGCACGTCTTCCTGAAGATACATCAGTTTTACAAGAATGTATAATTGCTTCTCAAGGTTGTGTATTGTTACTGTATTTGAAGCAAACACTTAAGGAAATGTATGGTTTTACTGATAATAAAATACAGCAGTATTCTCCAAATGAATCTGCAAAAGTATATGAAAGACCTCTCAATCGTAAAAATCATGTTCGCTTTAATCCTGCAACTGTAATAGATTTTATTAAATCAGAAGACTTAAATTGTAAACTTGATGATAAAGGTAAAAAACAGCTTGTACAGCAGTATGTTCACTTTAAACAACTTATGCTAACTATTGATCCATCTGAAGATGATGATGATGACAATCAGACTGAATTGGCATTATCCTCAACTATTAATCATTCTTTTGAAAATAGTTCTATCAGTGGAAAATTTGAAGGTAAAAATAAACCTATTCAACATCTCATGGAAAAAACAAAAAATATGATCAAGAATAATAAATCTCCTGTACGTGGCCGACAGCACAGAAAATCTCCGAAGGCACCAAAAGAAAAATTAAAAAAGAAACGAAAACGAATTATTGATTCAGATAATGATAGTGATCCTGATTACATGGATTTTACATGATATATCATAAAATGAAATTCAGTCCGTAATTTCTGGCACTATTTGCATTAGTCGGTGTTGCCACAGCAATGAGCTCCTGAAACTGTAGCCAAAGCAATAACTTTGCAAAATCTGCCAGTAACAGGCCAATTGCTACTGCAGATAAATGTACCTGTTCATAAAATATCGCATGAATTTTCTCATTCGGCAAAATATTTTAATAATGTAATGAGAAGAGTGGGTATTTCAGCATATAAATTGATATTGTTTATTTATATATTAACATTGTTTAAAAATTTTATGAAATATAAGACGTTTTATGGAACTGCATCAGTGTGATGTTTTAATGTACCTGTATAGTCTGTTGGCTAGTTAGGCAGCAGTTTTAATGTTTTTCTCGTTTTTATTCATCAACAATCATTGCAACAAACTTTTTATTTTTGAATTTAATATATAATGATGTATCACTCTAACAAAAATATTATCTGCACAAGCATTTTAATGAAATGAATTAGCATGAATATAATTGAGTGTGTTAAACTGTCAGATAAATTTATGGAAAAAGGTGTACATTATTTTTTTTTACTGAATTTTCTAGCAGCTATTGTAAATTATTATTTTGAAATATCTGAAAATCAACTGTATATAAAAAAATATAAGTTAAATGTTGACTTTTAGTTTTATAAGGAAAATAGCTAGTTATATGAAACATACAGCTTCATCAGATGTATAAAAAAATACCTGCCACTTTATACTCAAATTCATTGTAAGTGTGTATGTGTTATCAATTACCATTCTCACCAAAGAGACTTCATTGGCAGGAAATTCATATTTTTGTAGATAAAAGAAAATAAAGTACATTGTTTTATAATTTGTGATGAGTGTTAAGAAAGTGCCTATTTGTTAAATTAATGATTAATGTTAAATATGAAACTTCTTTCCAATATGAAATGATTGAAATCCATCTAAAAGAAAAAAAAATGCATTGCTAATTTTAAATTTATTACGGAATTCGTTTTGATTTATTAAAATAAATAGGTTTCAATATTTATGTATAATTATATTGCTTACTGAGAAAATGTGGTTGTTTCTATTTTATATAATATTATTTTATTTTGCTATAAATCTACATATTGCTTAAGACTACTCCTTACTATATTTATAAATTGATTGATTATATTTTAAATCATCAGGAAAGGTTGATCTAGTTTATTTTCATATTATTTGAATCGCCAAGAATTCTGTATAACATCAGGAATATATCTCACGTTGTTTGATAAAAAGTACTCTGTGACTGTGACAGAGCAAAAAATGTTTTGAGAAAATGATTTTATATCTAATATGTTTTGTTGCATATTAATGTTTTATTGGTTTGATATAAAGCTAGCATTAATTTGAAACCTTAATATTTATAGTTTTCTTTATATTGAAACACAAAAATGATGATTCTAACAAATGTTGTTATGGAGGATCAGCCAATTAGAATCTGCTTGGTAATGAGAGAACTAATTTTTCTATTCTTCCTGTTTTTGCATTTGATACAATTTTTCTAACTTAAGTCATGTTTAGTTTTGATAAAAAAAAAAAAAAAAAAAAAAAAAAAAAAAAAAAAAAAAAGTGTTGCAAGCTTTGATGTGATAATTGGAGAGCAGTCTATATAAGAATGGTAGTTTTCCAAAATTTCATTTAACATCCGTTTTTGATGTTCATAAAAGTTGTAAGACCACTTTTTTTTCTAATTCTTGATACATTTTCATAGAAATAATCAGATTTTACTACCATATTATATTACATAAATATTCTTAATACACATGACCAAGTGAGATATTTATTTATTACAACCAATTTTCATGAAAGAGAAAGTATTTTTTTTTTCTAGTGTTGAAACTACTCACAGTAATCCATTTGCAGTTTTTCTTGGATTTTTTTGTGGACCTTTCGAATGTGATAATATATCATGAATCCTCAAACTTTAATATTAATGTATTACAATTCCACATGTAGCTTCTAAAGTAAATATTTGTATTTTTTATAATATAATATTGTTAATCTGTTAAGGAAAATATATTAGGTTGGGGAAAAAGAAATCCATTATTTTTACGTGAACTTTTTGTAACTTCTTTCAGATTCGCTTTGTAAAAAGGTTTAAAACAGTTTTCATGTTGATTTTTAGGTCTTGTGCGAAGTTACGACTGCTGACATGCTGTTAAGTTTGATAATTTTTATCAAACTTAACAGCATGTCAATGTATGTTGTTGCGGATGTTGTTCAATGGACGATGTTGTATCCATGCGAGGTGAATCTTTAGCATCTAAATACCCAAAAGGAATCGACGAAACCAAAATTGTGCGTAACTGGTTGTTACAGTCATATATAGGACGATAAACACCTTTCACAATTTTAGCCACCTGGTTAGCATTTTCGCCATTATAAAAGAAAAACTAAAATGTATCGAATTTTCTGTTTGCTGTCTTCTATTTTTAAAATCTTGTACTCATAACTGAATTAATCAAACAAAAAACCGCAAGAGAATATTTTAGTGTCAAATGTCACCTTTCCAATGAGCATAAATTTGAAATTGTTTGATAGATACCTCATGAGATAGTGATCACTACAGACGTCTACCGAAAAAATAATGGATAACTTTTTCCCCAATCTAATACTATAAAATTAGTTTAATAATGTGTATCATGTTATATATGTTATGCCAACATGATCTGATTCAATTAACTATTCATCAATTTACTTCAAGTTGAAATCCCAGAAAAACACCAAAGAATAGCTTTTTTCTATTGAAATCTATTTAAAAGCAAATAAATAAAACATGGTCAGTATTCTCAAATTTAGTATAGGATTCAAATCGAAAGCCCATTTCATGATATTGAAAAGCAAAATGAATGGTTATTCACTTTATGTGAATAACTAATAATTATAATAAAGTATGATATAGAAAAATAGGTATTAATTATTATATTTTCTTCCTTGCTATGAGTTGTGAAATCAGATTCTGAAATTGGTAAATTTTATAATCTGTTGTATATATAAGTTTCTGAAATAAGCTTTTTCCAATGATCAGTCACTAGGTATTTGCACCTTTCAACACTACAAGAAGTAGGTTTTTTTTTTTTTTGTCGAATGCCAGCCAGACTGGCAGTATGGGTGCGCTGCTCCACTTTTTCAACTGAACCGCAATTGGGTGTGGAGTCCGACTTCCTCAGTACACACATGCCATAGGAACCCGTTTATAGGGTAGGCAACCATTCATACTCCATTCATACAAGGAAAGGACAAGACACACAGAGAGAGAAAGAGAAAGTACATCCATGCCCGAGCCGGGACTCGAACCCAGGTCCTCCCCATCCGTAGTCAGTTACGCTAACCACTAGACAGGTTGGGCGGCACAAGAAGTAGATGTGATACCTTTATATAGTAGAGCACCTTGTCAGTATGAGATCATAATCCAAAAATGGGATGGTCTTTGTGGTTTACAAGTAGGGACCAAGCAGAAGACCCCAGACTAGGCCTACCACTCCAGAGGTATCATTTCACATGGAGGACATTGCTACTATGAATATTTTACATGTTCATACAGTCATTAGTAAACACAACAGGTCTCTAGTTGGGTCAGTATTTGAACTCATTATCTTTCATTAAATGGAACCACGCCCTAACCAACCTCATCACTGCAGCCTGTTTCTGAAATATAATTTTAATGGAAATAATATTAAATAATGGATGGGTTTAAAAAATCAATAAGCAATTTATATTATTACAAATGTAGTATACTAATATATAAATGTAGTATTAGTTACTAATTAACTATTCAAATACATAAATTGATGTCATAGATTCTTTGTGTTTCCTTTCTAAGCATCAGGGGTCCACAAAAAATGGTTAAGAACCACTGCTTTTAAAATTTTTGTCCTTTTAAATGTGTTTTTTTTTTTTTTTTCTTTTGTAGTGGATATCTAGGTTTACTACCTACAGTTTTGTAGATTAGAGTATAATAAGAGTTCTTACTTGCATGCATGGCATAACAAAAAAATGAGCTGTTTCTCAAAGAATTGAAAAGAAATTTATTCTTACAAAATTTGAATCAAAAACAATGCAAATTGAGGTATTGCATGAACTAGGACATTATGTATTAACAAAAAATATTCAGAATTATAAATTTTTCCATACTTTATATTTTAATAATTTTATATTTGTTATGATTTTTTATTCTTTGTTCTTTTATAAACTCTTCACTGCCCATGATTTTTCTTTTATAGCCATTGTGTTTTTTAATTTGTTGTTGATAAATTTTCTGAAACAGTTTTTCTTTTGTGTTGTTTAAAGGAGTAATGAAGAAAATTAACTTAATTCTTTTTTAATGTACATAATTGATTATAAACACATGTAATGGATTTTTTTGCTTAAAACCAATTAAATTTCGTTTATTCATGTTTTGAAATGTTTAATATTCTGTATACAGGATGCTTAAGTTTAAAACTATTTTATCTATTCTTTTTTAAAAAAAATCTGAAATTGCAAAAGATATAGACTGTTTATTTATTTTCAAATTATTCAATCAAACCAGATTTTTGTGTTTATTCTTTTTTCTTAGAAAAAAAATTGTAAACTATTACAGTAAGAAATAAAAATAAATTGTAATTAAAAATATTTTGTTCTTTATATCAAATACATTATAAAAAGTTATTGATTAAAAACTTTTATTTCTAAAGACAATTTTTAACTCCTTAGATTTTGTATTTTTACTCTGATATATTTTTAATATTGATAAAAAAAATTCTCCATGAATATATCATATGTATATTAAAAAATACATTTTAATTTATTTAAATAAGAAACAAAAGTATGTTTATAGAGCACTTGAAAAAATATTAATGTATTTTAATATTGCTTGTTTTATATTATCCTTTTGCTTCATAGCTGGTATTGTTAAAATTTTTATTTGCATATATTAATATTGAAAATATTGTAACATACTAGGCATTAATTTTGTTCATATAAGAAATAGAAATTTCTGTGTTATAAAGTGGGATATCTGCTTTGTAGTTAAATGCAGTATATTTTGCTTACAATCAATTAATAATACAGTTAACAGAAAAAATATATTTTTTCAGTCATTTTAAAGGGTTTTAAACTTTTTAAAGTTCTTTTTACTGAACTTTCATTTTTTAAGGCAACATTCTTATTTTACTGTGCTCTTAAGTTGTTTCTCCGTACCTAATTTGAAAAGAAATTTAATGCCATGTTTTCACTAAGTTAGTCATCCTTTTCCTTTATCCCTAAAATACTTTCGGAGTTAATGTCTGTTTAAAAATTATCTTTTCTATTGTAGTGTAATGAAAATTTCATTGTAATGGAATCTAATCATGAACTTCATTAAAAACAATTTCATGAGAATTTGAAAATCATTCATAGTATGTGATTTTAGCCTTATCAAAACTTCATTGTTATGGAATTGGCATTTAGTATTTTTATTTACTTAAAGTTAAAAATTCTTGTATATTTAGAAATGATTTGGAATATATCCTGATAGTTACCGGATAATTTCTGTTTTCCAATATGTCCAATATTTAAATCAAGAAAAAAGATCCACTATATTAAATTAAAATTTCACTCATGTATCCAACATGAGACATTGTGAAATACTTCGTCTTTCATACTGTGTCACTAAATAGCTTTTTTTTTAAATTAAAAATTGGGTTTTTACTTTTGGCTTTGTTTGAAGTTAAGTTATTGATTATTATAAAGATTATTACTCGCTCATTTTGAAATATCTAAATGATCATTTTCATTAGAATTCAACGTTCTTCTTACTTTTCTAACCTGTTGAGTGCATTTTGTGCTGTTATACTAGACAATCAACATTTTCACTATCTAGAGATGAAGATTCCATGTAATGCACTGTTTAATAATCCTAATGGGTTTACTTACCACCATCTTTTTTCCTCGTTTTTAAAGCAGCACATATCAAAAATTGTAAATTATTTAACTTTACCCTGGCTATACTACGAAGAATTCGATGTATGTTGCACTCTAATTTTGACCTTTGGGTGTCATTTTTTGACTTTAAACTGATATGAAAAGAGCCTGTTATAAATATATTAGTTACCAAGAGATTTATTTTAATGAAAAGAATAGGGAATATTGTAGAACAACCATAGACTTGATTTATAAATCCTACATTTTACCACTTATTATTTCGAAACATTGGTGGCGTCAAGTAAATAATGATAACTTGAAAACCAAGCCCTTCGACTTATATCATGAGAGCTAATAAGACAACTCCGATTGATGCGCTTTTGATATCTACCCGACATATGAGCATTAAAGCAGTTAACGGAAGAGAGGCCACTCATTATAGAAAAAGATGTCAAGATTATTTTCCCTTGTGGTTGTTCGGAATTTTTTTTTAAACTGCAGGTCTCGTACTAATTACCCTCATGTGCAGAAAATTACCTTTGAGGGGTAAATAAAATTAGTGGAGTAGAACTTCCTCCAGGTTCAATTACTTTTAACTACAGGAATTTGCATCGAAAGGTGAAAATGGGCATCCAGATGATTTGCTTGAGCTTTCAGATGAATCGGGCTTCTTCGTACAATACTTTGAGTAGAATTTAAAGAGGGCTTCTTCGTACAATACTTTGAGTAGAATTTAAAGACACCATTGATTTATATATATAGTATGCTGAATTTTTTTTTCGCATTATTGGTATATTTTTCTGAAAATTCTGTATCGCTGAGACCTTGAAACTCTTCCTCTATCCTTATTTTTACCCTGTGGTCACGTATGTTTAGAACAATACACTCATTTTACTCACATGTGTTGCAAACAAAGTATAAGTTTTGTTAGAGAAATACAAGTTGAGAAGAAATACAATTTGAAGGCACATATTCTTAGCCTATGAAATTATGTTTCTTCTCTAGCTTGCCTGTTCTAAGTACTTTTGCTATCAAATACAATTAATCACTAGGGAACTAAAAGCAACACCCGATGAACTTTTGTTGGCATGTGATGCACACATCAGTATATAAGGATACCAATTTACCAAAAAAAAAAAAAAAAAAAAGAACACGGGATTTAAATTTTCCACTTAGCTACATGATCTATGTCACAATAGTTGGAGAAATACATTGAGTTTTTATAAGTTAGTATTTAAAATAAGTTAATTAAATTACAATAAAAATAATGTGAAATAGTCTACTATTTGATATCATTATCGTGGAAATTTATCATTGTTTATTAGCTAAAAATTGATAATTTATACGTAGAATCTGATTTGATTATTAAATGTCATACAGAAGAATCAATTTACTTTCATTACTGTGAAAAGCACATACGATGTATTTTCAAAGATTCTTTACGATTTCTCATATTTATTAAAATTACTTACTATTGTATTAAATATTTAGTTTCAACTTTTTGCAGTTATTTTATCTAAATTAATTACATTGCTGAAAAATACTTATTCAGCTCTAGAATGGTAAATGTAACTATTAAACGCAATTATTATATTTAATGTGTGTTTTATTTAATATCAAATTTTTATTAATTTTAAGTAGTCATTAATCTCTCTACATATAAAACTTATATACAGGGTGATTCTAAATTGTGTTTGCAAATTAAGAGGGGTGTTAGTACTCATCCATACAAACAATAATTACATTGGAACGTAAGGTCGTATTTCACCCTGAGAGGAAGAAAGGTGGCAAATAGAAATGCTTCAGGAATCTATCACGAATTTACCGTATGCAAATTTCGACAGAGAAGATGCAGCATTTGCTGTTATTGGTTACCGGAGAAATCTAATCAGAGTAGACCTTGTCCTTTAAAAACCGCTCAACATCATCGCTTCTGTATTATTTGGATAACAGCGTCCAAAAATTCTCGTAAATGCAATCCCGCACGATGGAGTGGACTTGGTTTCCTCTCTCACCGGACTTCAAACCACTGAACTTTTTTTTTTCTGGGGGTACATGAAATGTTGAGTGTATGAGGCACTTTTGGCTAGAATCATTCCTTCCCTGGGCAAAACTAACACGACATCAGTAATCTTGGAGAGAGTGCGCCAGTCGTACCTTCGTTGGTGTCAATTGTGCAACGACACATGTGGTCGGCATTTTGAGAATTTATTGTGAGGTTTTCACTTAACAATAAATGATTGTCAAACTTTTGGTATTCATTCGCTTACCCAACGCTGTTGTATGTTCAGGTTGTATTCCTCTTTTCTGCCTCTCAGAGTGGAATGCGGTCCTATGTTTCTATGTGATTATTGTTTGTCTGGATGGGTATTATCATCCCGCTTACTTTGTTACTGAATTAAATTTTTTATAATCAAATTTTGTCTTATCAGAAAATATTTTATCCAAAAATAATAGTATTTTTTTTTTTCAATAATCATGGAAATTTTTTTAAACTAAATGAAAATTTAAGGTTTGGATGCAATTTTTGTAGAAAGGTGCTAATGTAATAGACCAAATGCCATAAATTTATTATATCCTCAATTTTTTCGAATAGATTAAGAAAATTTATATTTACAAAGTTTTTCAAAAGATTAACATTTAATGAAATTTAAAGTGATTGCGTGTGTTAAACTCTTTTCATGAATAATAGATCAAATATTCACTTTAAAGTCTATATAAATAAGGTGACTCATACAATATAGGGTATAATTGAGAAATAATCTTCTCACAATGTATCCAACAAAATTAAGCTATAAATTCTTGTCAGAAACTTTAATGTTGCATTATGTATCAATTTCTACTAAAGGGAACTATAATTTTTAATTATAAACTTATACACAGTCATACATAAAATTGAATAATAAATGTAAAGTAAGCAATTTTATTTTAGTGCAAGCTAAACAGGAAGAAATACTTGCATATGTTAAATTAATCATTCAAATTCAAATCACATGAGAAATTCTGATATGATTTTTTTTTATAATCTACTGTAACAAATATTACATCTTTTGCATGAAAATTTATATCTGTACACTAGTGACGTTAGAAATGACAAGTGTAAGAAATGTAAACTGCAATGTTTTGCTATACTTGTAGAATTTTTTGTTATTAAGATATGTTTGGACTATAGTTGTATAAAAACTAATATATACAACTTTGTTTCGAACTATGCATTCCATAAATGCTAATTTTATAACGACAGTTTACAAATTTGAAAATGATTGAAAGCTATATTAATTAATCTTTCCATTCTATACTACATACGTGATTTAATTAATAAAGAAGTCAGAATAGTTTTTAAAAAATATAATAGCTAAGTGTAACTCTTTCATTTCAAATCAAAAATAGTTTCCAAAACAAGCATGAATATGTGAACACTGCAAATTAGTATTGATTACTCAAAATCAAATCAAAGAAAAGTTCCTAACATAAATAAGAATTGAATCCTATGTTTTGCAGTGTTGGTAGCCAAATGGAACGATTCAACAGTTTGTGGGTTTGAATCCCGCCTTGGACTTGTATGTTTGAAGTGGTTCGGAAACCACTTTAAAGCATAGGTCTCTAATTATCGTCCGTGAGCAAAAATGACCATTGAATGATAAACCAAACTAAACCTATATTTTAAAGCATTTATTGTCTAGCATCCTTATAAGTTGTAAAAAGGTTATGGTATTTACATGGAACAACGCGTTTTACATATAAAAATAGTATTTACTCCTAATATTTTTGAAAAGTAGATAATATAAATGATAACTAAACGAAGACAAATGTTTAACCAGGCTAATGCTTGGGGGGGGGGGAACACTTCGATTACATGTAATTTCCCTCACACACAAGTTTGTAATGTAACAAGTACTATAGCTCAGATTAAACTAAGGGTATATTAGAAGCATTATAATTACGGATGACTCGGAATAGTGCTCTTAAAACTATACTGGAGCCACTTCTGCTGCTTAGAATTTGTGATCCATATTGTTCAGAAGCTGAGTTGGCTCCCATTCATTTATTATCAGAAATTAAAAGCTGAAAACAAGGCAGAAGAAGATTTTTCGACTAACTAAGCAAATCAATGTTTGGAGAATTACTTTTAATCACGAAATGCATAAAAATTGCCTATAATATTGAACACTATATACTGAAAGTGTGATAAAGGCTTTCGCATTAAGTAGTTGGGCTATATATTTCGATATGATAACATGTTTTCCACAAAAAAGTCGCAGTTTCAAATTTTGAAGGAAAATCCCCAATCAGATTGTTAAATGAGGTAGAAAAGGACCAAAGAAGTAAACCGATGGAAGGCCTTTGCCTGGGATCGAGTTTGGGGGGAGGGGAAATCACCGTGACAGCCTTGGCAGACTAGTGAAGCA
The DNA here is from genome assembly GCA_026290005.1 of Latrodectus geometricus. NCBI lineage: Eukaryota > Metazoa > Arthropoda > Arachnida > Araneae > Theridiidae > Latrodectus > Latrodectus geometricus. The sequence continues at coordinate 1,595,027 of JAPDSC010064003.1, forward strand.
TATTTATTGGTACAATCTGGAAATCAGTGATGTCATTAAATTTTAATAATTCACCTCTACAAAAAATAATAAATCAAGAAAAAGTTATGATGATTTTCTGTTTCTTCATTTTACATTCAATTTGATCGCCCTACTCAGTTTTGTCTGTCATTTTGTCAAGGTATAAGGAGATACAGTCATTTCTTGATTAGCGGGTGTCTCTATGTAAAAAGTATATAGAAATTTTTTCTACAATACTTTTAAAATAAAAAAAAATTTATATTTGTTATTTTCTTGATATAGATTTTGTAGAAAGTGTATCCTGAGCAATTTTTCTCTCAATAAATATATGAAATGTGTATTTTTATATAATACATGATACAGTTTACGTTGTATTTAGTGGTAGGAAACTATCTTTATAACTTTATAAATTATTAGCTCGTTCACCTATCATTCTTCTAAATTTTTAAATCAAATTGAGGATAATTTTTGTACATGTCAATGGGTGTAATGAAATTGAAAGCTTATAAAATCGCTACATTTTTAGTCTTCTGTTAGAGTAATAGAAAACACTTTTAAATGAAGATTTTTATTTCTTGCCACATGCTTTTTTGTGAACAATATTCGAACGATTAAACCAAAAAAATTAAGACATTTCTTGTTAGTTTGTACGACAACTGAGAAAAATCCAAGAGATATTGCTGAAATTGTTGTTTCAAATATACAGAAATGAAGAAATTGATAGTGTATGTTCTGTTAATTCAAGGTCAAGTTCTTGGCAATGACTATTAAACCTTTTTTTTCATGTTTAGCTCATGTTCGAACAAAAAATTTTACAGATATTGGTAAATTTTTCTAAAAATAATAAAAATAGATATTTTTAATGTCAAAGGGACAGATTTATTAAATAATTATGCATCTCACAGCACTAAATTCATTTTTTAAAATAAAATTTAACAAATTTTGAAAATGGGGAGTATAAATTTGATTTTACTGTGCTAATTTCATACCCGCATAAGATAATTCTTATTTTGCCTGTGCGAAACTTAACATCTAATTTTCCCTCTTATGAAATTAAACAAATTTTAGAAATTACAAAATATTTATAGAATTAAGCTATAAGCTGGTAAACATTCCAAAAGTATTAAATTATTAATTTCAAAATATTTTTTTTGTTTCATTTGAAACATACTAGAACGTAAATATCTCAAATAACGTCTAAAATAATGATTAAATACCTTGCTTTATTACTGTGCACAGTTCAACACAAGTTGAATAATTTTTTTAAAGATACAGAAAGAGTGTCATTTTTCTTGGCTGTGACAATTTTCTTTTTCGTGTTATATGAAAAATACTTTGTGTGTTTAAGCCTTTTAGTAACTAAAATATACTTGGAAATAAATTTTATGTGTGTGTAAGTTGGAAGTGTTTCATTAAGTAAGGTTTTCTTTTCTGCAATTTTTGTACATAAACCGATGTAAATTGCTTTTGCATTTTAAAACTATATACAACATGCATTGTTTACGGATCTAGTGGGTATTTTTTGTTGATAATAATAATCTAATTCCTTTTTTAAAATGTTATGAACTTTTAGTAGTTAAGAAATGAACTGCTTAATAGCTCGAGGATTCGTCTGCCTTTTTTTTTTTTTTTTTTTTTTTTTAAGTAAATTAGGATCATGAATGAAGAACACAAATTAAGTTAAAATCAATTGTTATTATACATGAATAAATAAACTTATGAAATATCAAGTTAGAAATTTTTTCCTATAATTCACTTTCTTTAGGGAATAAAACTGGTTTTGTAACTTTAACACTGAAATTATAACTAATACATTTTAATCTAACAGAAAGAGAAGGAACATGTAGCACACACACACTCACAAAAGTTAAATTAACGTATAATTGTTCCATGAATTGCTTACATTTGAAAGTGTTTGAAATAAAATGTTTTCTGTTTGAAAATAAAAGAAGCTAGTAATACATAAAGCAACTATTTGGAGTTTGCTGGAAGAAAAAAGTAATAGTATCTTCACATATTATACTCTAATTTTTCTTCTTGTGCATCATACAGCAATATAAACAAGAGAAATATAAATTAATTGTAAGGTATCAGTTGTATTACAAATATAAACAGTTCAATTGTAAGCTAAGACCGAGAGTCTTTGCTTACATCTGAGTAGTATACACTACTGGCTCTTAAAATTGCACAACTCTATGAAAGAAAGCTAATAAAAGATATTTATTGTACCTATACAGTATGGCATAAAAACAAAATAACATTAGCTAACTTTAGATTTACAGGAATGTGAAATTAGTAGAGATATTTTACTGCCTTGAAACCTAAAACAGACATTATCCGGTTAAGCATGGAATCCAACTAGTTGGTTGGGTTTTGTAGCGCAAGGTCCAAAAAGGACAAGCTGCGCAAGGAATCCAACTAGACTTGGATGACAAAAATGGGCAATTCATTTGGTGTTCAAACCTATGCTACACTTAACTATCCATAGTAACTAAAAATGGGTGGCAATCAAGTCTTAGTGACGCATGATCAGGGATGGTTTTAATTGTTAGAGGTCTGGAGATCATGCATGACCAAACAACAAATCAAATATCTTCTGTATGAGAAAAATCAGAGCACAGCGTGTTACATATGATCTTGTATTATCTTATTGAAAGAAGGCGTGTGTAGAGAACTCCCATTACTATCCACAGATGGCAACACCTACTCGCTGATTCGAACTTTCTCCCAAACTATAGTTTAGAATAGGTAAAAAAGAACCAGTTGAACTCTCGCTCGCGTGCACGTTGCGCACTAATCTAATTTTACTAAACTTTATCTGTATAATTATGTACCATTAATCAAATGATTTGTTAAATTTATGTTGCCTAAATAATCAGTGATCTAAATATATAGTAACAGATTAAATTAATTCTAATATACGGTAATTATAATTGGTGACCCTCTGTAAAATACTCTGCCGATGCTGCGCTTAAAAACTTTGAATTGCATTTCACGTTAATCAGACCATCTATTAGCAGAGATATCGAACTCAATTTTGCAGTTGACCATATATATTATATGTACAGTGTGTAGGTGGGCCAGATTAAAATAAAAAAAATGTACTGAATTATTATAACATTTATTTAATTTATTATATAGTACATAATATGGTTGTTAAAAATCATCAAATTTATTAAAGATGGTAATTATTTTGAGCTCGAGGATCCAGACACATGATTTCTCTTGTTTTTGACAAGCTTGTTGATGCCAGTTATAATATTCGTTATAGATATTTCAAGAATTGATTGGAGATGTTCCTTCACAAGTCTTGTGCGTTGTTTGTCCTTATTTATTTTCATTGCGGAAAACATCTGCTCACATAAATAGGTGCTACCAAACATAAACATACATAGAATGCGTGCTGCATACTTTTTTAATTCCAGGTATTTATCCAAACTCTTGAAATATTGTTTATAAAATGTAAGAATGCTTATCTCCTTAAATTTTTCTTAAAATACAATCCAATTGAAGATCAATCAATTTCATTTGCAAATGAACTGGTGCCTGTGAAGCTTCAAAATTGAATGCATTGTTGAAAATTGGGAATTCCATTTCATTCATTTTGTGGAAGTCTTCAAAACGATTGTTGAATTCCGTGATCAAATTTCGCAGAAGTTGAGAATATTGATCCAATTTTTTTGGTTCACTGTGCCAAATGATTTTGAATGAGGGAAATGATCCAAAGTTTGATTTTTTACCTGATTTTCCCACAGCCTCAACTTTGTTTCAAAGGCTTCAATACATTTGAGTGACAATCATATTTTTACCCTGTAACTTTACATTCAGATTAGTCAAGTGTTTATTCATATCTACCCAAAAGCCACAATCAATACACCAGTTCTCATAATCAAACCCATTGTCATAATCAATTGGGTTGCCTTTTTCTAACATGAAAGCTTGAATAGAGTCACGTAATGCAAAAAATCTTTCTAAAACTACTTCTCGATTGAGCCAACGAACTTCGGTGAAATAAGGTACATCAGAAAACATTTCGTCCAAATCTTGTTAAAACTCCCTTAACTGTCGATGATTTAGTCCTCTGCTCCTCATAAAATTTACTGTTTTAATTATAGGTTGTTTGACACGGTCCATTTTTAAATGTTTGGATGCCAATGATTCCTGATGAATTATGCAGTAAAATCCCACAAAATTCCCTGATGTTACAACACCCGAATATTTGCCAGCCATGCCAAGAGCGCCATCCGTAGTTGAGTTGCTAAGTATATTTCAGTCGAATTCATATTCTGCTATCAAATGCTCAATTGCAGAATAAATAATATCTGTTATTGTAGTATCTGTCCATGGGAAGCACTTTAATAGTTTCTCAGTTATTTCAAAGTTACAATTAATACCTCGTATAAAAACAGCAAGTTGAGCTGTATCATCAGTATCTGTGCTCTCGTCAACAACCAGTGAAAGTTTGTATATTCCTTAATTTTCTCCTTCAGTTGAAGAACCAAATTTTGAGATAAATTATTTATTCTCGAAGCAACAATATTTCTTGACAGCGAAATATCTTGAATTATTGACTTTTGAAATGGAAATGAAACAGCAGCACCTTTCAACATATAATCTTTAGTAAAATCACCATCAATGAAAGGTTTTGATCTCATCGTGATTTCTAATGCAATAATAAAACTTGATTTCAGGGCATCTTCGCTCTCAGTATTAGCTTTAGTAAGCATTGATTGTTGACCTTGAAGTTTAGATTTTAAGGAAGATAATGTGTCCATTCTTATTTTTTCAGTGTAACAATCGAATTTTGATATATGATTCGTATCATAGTGTCTCTTCAAGTTAAACTCCTTACAAACAGCAACTGTTTGATTGCAAATGAAACTCAGTAAGTGGTTTACCTTTCCATTCTATGAAAAAATATGCAATTTCCCATTTAGACTGAAAAACTCTTCACTCATTATCAAATTTATGTTTTTGTGACATTATGCCAAAATCATAACAATTATGGAACGCAAGACAACAATTTTGGATACCACACACGCACGACACAAACAAATGCACAATACCTTCACAATCACTACTTCGCAGAACAACTAAAATCCTTCTCAAACCGTATCGTTTCCATTGCTCGACTCCTCTGACTCACGTCGCTCTAACGCACTCGTTTTATATCGACAAGGAAGGCTCTAGTCTAGACTCGAAGTGCGTGGAAGATTCTATTGTTCTCAACAAAAATAATAGAGGATTTCCGTTTATTGCTAAGAGATGTCGTTACTATCTATCTATCTCTCTTGTTTATGCACGCACTGCTCATGAACTTACTTATAAATGAAGTGTGCGCATTTTAAAACTTCTGTAGAGGAATCGAGTGAAGTCGAAATGCTCTAAAAACCTTATTCTTCTTTCTGTGACACGTTGCGATCACAGGCCTTACTGATACGGCTTCGGGGGCCGAATGCTGCCCACTTGTCATATCTTTGACATGACTGATCTATAGAGTTTCTTTGTGTGTTTTTTGTTCAACCAACTTGTGCTTTACTGGTATCTACTGATATTTATTTTGAAAATATTTTTTGTGCTAGGAAGGAATAAATTTGTACGATTACGTGTTTTGTGTTCAAAGCCCTGTGAATCACGATTCTGAATGTGGGCTGTCCGTTTGCTGAGCTGAAGAATACTTTGCATTACTTTTTCAAGTTCCTCTTCGTGCATACATAAAATAAGATAAGCCTATCTCATATTAGATTAGGGAAAAAGTAATCCATTATTTTTTTGGTAGACGTCTGTAGTGATTGATATCTCGTAAGGTATCTATCAAACAATTTCAGATTTATGCTCGTTGGAAAGGTGACATTTGATACTAAAATATCCTCTTGCGGTTTTTTGTTTGATTAATTCAGTTACGAGTACAAGGTTTTAAAAATGGAAGACAACAAACAGAAAATTCGATACATTTTCGTTTTTCTCTTGTAACGGCGAAAAAGATGGCCGGGTGGCTAAAATTGTGAAAGGTGTTTATCGTCCTATATAAGACTGTAACAACCAGTTACGTACAATTTTTGTTTCGTCGATTCCGTTCGGGTATTTTTGATGTTAGAGATGCACCTCGCGTGTGGATACAGCATAGTCGAAAATGTCTATAAAATATCAAAAATGATCGAAGTTAACCGCATGTCAGCAGTCGTAAAGCGCAAGACCTAAAATTCTACATGAAAGCTGTTTTAAACCTTTTTACAAAGCGAATCCAAAAGAAGTTACATAAAGTTCACGTAAAAATAATGGATTTCTTTTTCCTCAACCTAATATAATTTTTCTCACTTTCCCTATCTCTGCCATAAATACGTCAGCGTTAATTAGTCCTTTACGAACATAGTATTTTTTCGTTATTTTACTATTGATTTATGTATGTGTATTTTTTTGATTTTATTATTGATTTATTTACATAAAATTTCTCCCCACACAATATTTTTGGTCGTATCATATATTCTTAAACTTTTATATATTACTTTAAATTCAAATATGTCCCAATCTGACAATCAAAATAGTGTACAAATTTCACGTGTAGCAGTAAAACCACCCGCTATCTGTAAGTCGAATTTCACATTATGGTTTAAACAAATCGAAGCGCAATTTCCTTTTCCTGGTATCTCAACAGATTCGACCAAATTTAATCATGTAGTGTCTGCGGTTGAATCAGAAATTCTAAATTCGGTCTGTAATTTGGTTTTGAATCTTCCAGAATTTGGCCTATATGATGCCCTCAAAAGTCATTTAATCAAATTACACTTAGAAAGCTAGGTTTCCATGATTCGTACCTTACTGCAGGGATTAGAGTTTGGGGATTTACGCCCATCCCAACTACTAACACGTATGCGTGGACTCGCTGGAGAAGGAATTGGAGAATCGTTATTAAAATTATTATGGCTTGCTAGACTTTCCAGCTCAACACTGAGTATTCTGGCAGCCACAAATGAAAATTTAACTAATTTAGCTACCGTAGCTGATTAAATTACTGATTTGACATTGCGCAAGTTTTCATTCATTTTTCAAACCTCTCAATTAAAGCACAGAATAGCTCAGTCAACAAAACAAGTGAGCGAACTTTCTCCTATTCAATTATCGAACTTTCTCCTATTCACCCCAGCACTAACCACTTTACTCAAAATTTCACACGAAGTAGATCCCGTAGTCGATCACGTGGACGTTCTTATAAGAGCCAGCAAATGACATATATTTCTATTAAATTAATTTCAGTGCAGCCACTCGCAAATGTAATTCTCCATATAGTTTTCAAAATTCGAGAACTAGATAGGTGATCTCCTCACGGCCATGATAACGACCGCCGTATCTTCCTAGCAGACTCTCCTAGCAAAACAAATTTATCCTTTCTCATTGACATCGTTGCGGATATTTCCACACTACCGAATTCTCACTATACACGAACTATATCTTCTGATGACTTGGTTCTTTTTGCTGCCAATAGAATAAAAATACCAACTTTCGGTACTAAACTAACTACCCTAAATTTAAGCTTACGGCAGACATTTACGTGGTATTTTGTATTCACAAATGCCAACCAACCTATTATTGGATGTGATTTTTTGACTATTTTAATCTCCTTGAAGTAAAAAATAAGTGTCTTATTGATGCTGTGACAAAATTGTCTTCTAGTGGAACGATCCCATATTATTGCCCTTTAAATACTAACACAAGCATATTATTCGGTAAAACAGCTTCTGTTACTGTTTTTCACCATATAGAAACGACAGGTTCTCTTGTTTTCTTGAAATCCCGCTGGCTTTCCCCTGATATCCATCAAGCTGAGCGGCAGGAGTTTGAATGCTTTATGTCCCAAGGCATTATTCAACCCTCAAAAATCTCATGGGCTAGTTCTCTTCACATGGTAGAAAAAAGCAAATGGAGAGTGGCGACTTTGTGGAGATTATCAGCATCTTAATTTGGTCACTATCACTGTTCGCTGTCTTATACCGCATATCCAAGATTGCATCCAAATTTTTCATGGAAAATCCATCTTTTTTATTCTGGACTTAGCTCGTGTCTGCCATCAGATCCCAGCTAATCCTGATGACATCCCAAAACTGCAACTGCTGTCACAACTCCTTTTGGATTTTATGAATTGATCACAATGTCTTGTAGTCTTCGAAATGCAGGTCAGACATTTCAGACGTACATCCATAAAGTATTATTAGGTCTCAATTTTTGTGTACCATATTTTGATGATATTTTAATTGCATCAGCAGATGCTGAAGAACACATGCAGCACCTCCATGAAGTTTTTAAACGCTTAAAACTACATGCATTAAAATTTAATCCTTCAAAATGGTTGCTAGGTGAGCAATTGGTCCCTTTCTTAGGTTGTCTTAAGATATCTGAAGGTGTAAAAGCTCTTTCTAAAAATGTCAAAGCTAATACCGAGTTTCCCAAACCACAAACTATCATAGAACTCAGACGTTTTAAGGCAACGTTAAATTTTTATCGGTGGTATATCCCTAAAACAGCTTCTTTACAAGCCCAATTTCACGAATTACTAAAAGATTCTAAGAAGAATGATAAACATCCTGTGATTTGGTCTGATACCCTCTAGTTGTTTCGAGAAATGTAAACCTACCTAAAGAAATGTCTCGCTGCCTCTGCAACTTTAGCCTTTCATGCTCCCGGTCAAGAATTTTCTTCAGTGGTTGAAGCCTTGACTCTGGCATCGGAGCCGTTATTCTTGCTGAAACTAAAACTTGCGCGTAGCCACTAGCATTTTTCTCTCGTAAATTAAACCCCACTGAAACAAAATACAGTACTTATGACAAAATTATTAGCAATATATTCGGCTGTAAAATATTTCAGACATAATCTCGAAGGACAAAAATTAAAAATTTTTACTGATCACAAGCCTTTGACTGATGCTTTCACAGAAGAATTCAGAATCCATTTCTCCCAGACAACTTAGACAACTGGACCTCATTTTTCAGTTTATTACGGATATCAAACATATTTCTGGAGCTGATAATATGGTGTCTTTTACCTTATCACGAATTGACAGTATAGATTCTTAGTCTGCTATCGATTTCTCAGTAATTGCTTGAATTCAATATAAGGAGGATGAATTGAAGCGACTGATGTGGTATTCCCAGTCTTCCTTAAACTGAAACCCTTAAAACTTACAACTAAGATCGAAATTATCTGTGATACAAGTGGTGACAAAGTGCTCCCTTTAATTTCTGTAAATTTTAGTCGTAAAATCTTTGACATCCTACATTGGTTGTCACATCCTCGAACTCTTGCCACCAAAAAATTAATACTAGACAATTATGCATGCCCTTCCATTGGAAAAGATGTGACTAAGTGGACTCGTGCATGTCTTCAAGGTAAAAAATCTAAGACTTCAAGGCATACGCACAACCCACTTCAGCAGTTCCTTCCACCATCTCATAGCTTCGACCACATCCATATAGATCTGGTAGGACCTCTTCCATCTTCAGACGGTTTCTCATACCTCCTCACGTGTATTGATTGTTTCACACAATGCCCTCAAGCTATTCAAATCAAAGACACTTCTGCAAAAACAGTGACTAGTACTTTTCTAGACCAATGGATGGCTCGTTTTGGACTTCCAGCGGTCATTACTACTAATCGAGGACTTCAGTTCCAATCACAGCTGTTTTCGTCTCTAGTTTCCTTTTTAGGAATAAGACAAACCAGAACATCACAACAAACTTTCAACCAGACCATTGGTGCAGCATACCATCCTGAAAGCAATAGCCTGGTTGAACGTTTCTGCCGTTGACTTAAACAAGAACTGAAATGATATCAGAACCATAAATGGACTGAAATCCTACCATTCGTCCTCTTTAGACTACAGTCAGCATTCAAGGCTGATCTCCAGTGCACAAGTTCTAATTTGATGTATGACAATACCCTACGGCTTCCTGCAGAATTATTTCCATCTTCTAAAGTTCCAAAAATTGAGACAATTGAGTTCCTACAGCATCTTCGGATTGTTATGCAATCTCTCGTCCCAAAACCAACATCCGCTCATGTTCAGCCTTCAGTATTTGTCCATCCAGCATTTGAGACATGCTCTCATGTTTTTGTACGACATGATGGTGTAAAGAAAGCTTTACAACAGCCGTACAATCCCTTATTCAAGTGTTGGAACGTACTCCCAAGCACTTTACTTTGCTCATTAAAGACCAGCACAAAGTCATTGGATAAGACCGGCTCAAACCAGCTTTTCTTCTGACAGACGATATAATACCGATAACTCCTTCAACTCTTCCTGCACATACAAGCGTCTATTCCATAAATACATTACCTCCGACGTCATCAAACAACGTTCTTGCCCCAGTAACTATACGTTTAGGTCATCATGTCAAATTCAACCAATGGTACCTCTAACTTCTCGGACTCTGGTACTTGGGAGGAGGAGTACTTTGGGGAATTCCCATTACTATCCACAGATGGCAACACCTGCTCGCCGATTCGAACTATATCCCAGACAGTAGTTTAGGACTGGTAGAAAAGAACCAGTTGGACTTTCGCTCGCGTACACGTTGCACACAAATCTAATCTTTCTAACTTTATCGGTATAATTATATATCATCAATTAAATTATTTGTTAAACTTATGTTGCTTAATTAATCAGTGATCTAAATATATATAGAAACCATTTAAATTAATTTTAATACACGGTAACTATATGTGCAACCGGTTAAGATGTCAGAAATGTGCCGATTACCGTACAAATTTCCCTCAATCCGAATTAAAGATAATGATGTCGTGTACACAAAAGCTGCCCATACCCTCACATCAGGTGCAGTGTTCTTATGATGATACCAAATACAAACAGATGACGAGCGTTTTTTGGAATATCCATTCACATATTCGGCCATCAGAATGCTGCGCTCAGAACCAGGACTCGTTTGCATAGACATTGGCAGTGTGTCACACTTGTAGCCAGTTTTGTAGCTAGGGCTCACTAGAGTCACCGTCTGTGTCTTTACTGCAATGTCAAGAGCAGTAGTAGTAATAGTCTCTATGCTGAAAGTTCTTTCTACTTCAAATATTGTCGCATGAGGATCTCACCGTGACCTAGTGGTAGGACAGCGCTCTTATAAGTGTAAGGTATCAGGTTCTAGTCCATATACCATTGTAAGGAATACGTGGCGTCAAAATATCATTGCACAAAAACGATGCAAACAAGTCTATTTTCTGACTAAATGGTCCGTGAAGTGGTTGTTCAGTTTAGCAATGCCATACTCGCAAAATGTTTGTCCTTTCGGACATTAGTCAAGGAAAGCCGTAAAGATCCTGCATGCCAGTCAATATGATATTCACAGCCCATCGATTCTATATTTGCATGAAACTGGTTGAATTTCAGCCAGTGAGAGTAGTAACACCATGGAACGATAATCCACACTCTCAACAGGCAACTAACCTGCCTCTGTTGAATTTAGACATTTGCAAATGAATAATTCTTATCCGAGGTATAATATGACATTTCTGAGAAAAATCCGATCTTACAAAGTGATTTTTTTCAAATATTCGTAAACTGTAAAAACTGTAAAACTGTAAAACTTTTCCTTGGTGCAATTCTTTAGATTTTGTTTGTCTACTTTGCGTTGTCCAAATGTGCTGAAACGCCACTTAGCTATAAATGACAACTTCTTCCTTTAATGATTTTGACGTTTGTAGGGTCATTTTTTTCCGAAATTGAGGTTGAAAGTATAATGTGAACAGTATATTTTGGTAACAAATTTTAATAACTGTCTGCATGAGAGTTAAAAAGTAATCCAATTGCATAAATTCTATTCATTTTGCATAAAATCGGCCTAAAAATATTTATTTTCTAAATAAATGTAGGTTATTAATGCATGAAAATTGCTTAAACACGAATGTACATTTTTGAAAATACTTATAATTGTTCACGAAAGAGAGTGGATAGTTTTCTGTTTTCCTTCCTTCAATTTATACTGATTTTATAAATAAGACAGTAGAATCTGAAATCAAAAATGCTTGAAAGTTCATCCAGGATGGCTCGTTGTTTCTTGATGCAGTCCACTAGGAGCTCTGATCTGACATCTTTTGAGACCACGTAGTAGATGACTTAACTGTCTAAGGGAATTATAAGGCATTTATATATCTACCACGTACCTTAAAGACTTCATTGATAGTGGGCTGTATTCCTGAGTCACAAGGGAGGTTAACCAAAAAATTCCCAAGCATCCATGAGATGTATGAGCATGAAGAAGACTAAAGCGCAACATCCATATCCCATTATTCAACGGTATCTGCGGTCGGACATGGGACCTTATGCTCCGAAGATCATTGGCTTACCACACACACACCTCGCTTAAGTGATCTGGCATCTTATGACTTTTGACTGCAAAAATCCTTTAAGTATAGCTAAATCAATAGTTATCTTTTCCGATATTGAATAATGCTATACACCAGCGTATATATGTAATAATATTAAAGATGCTTCTTTAAATGATGTGATGCCTTGTCTCGCAGAAATATTGCTGAATGATCAATGAAACAGTTAACACTTATCGGCTGACTTTTAAGCAATGTTTTACGTGTAACTTTCTACATGGCTGACGCATTCAAGATGCTGCCAAATCTATTGGATCATTCATTTTTGCTTTTGTCACATGAAATCCGGTTTCTTATTTGTCCTTAAAATGTAAACCGTATTATTTTTCTTAATTCATTTCCAATGTACAAATTTTTCTTGGATTTTAGATCATCCCATATAACCGAGTCGAAAGCTCCACATTTAGTTCGTCTGTTTGATTCGTATCTCAATTCGGTATTTTTGAGAATTGACGTAGAATGGAGAAGCTATATAATTATGACAGAGTGAGTTGGAAAATTGTTTGTAGAGAGTGTTCTTATATGTATTATGTATAGTTATTTTACATAGTAATATCTATGGATAATAAATAATTGGCGTTTAATAATTGCTTACTGCAATCAAAAATTATATTTTAATTCTAAAAATTATTAAATTCTAAAAATTATATCGTTTTCTTTTCCCAGGTCTTTTAGTTAATCAAACATAAAAATAATCAAAGTACTAGTACATTTAATTTAAAATTCTGTTTTGCTTACATAAAGTATTTACTAAAATAACAATGCTAGACTTTATTTTACATTCAGTAATTTTGATCACATTTTGTATTTTTCACTAACTTTTACGCCAGATATTATGCTATTATCTAATGCATCTACCTATTAAAATGAACGTACGATAGAGTCACTGTTATTTAAAATTTTAAATTGAAAGATTATTTAAGTTTTATTCTAAGTCATCAAGATGTTCTTCAAATTCTTGAGAATGAAATGTTAGTATTACTTGAAAATATTTATTTTTCCGAATTAAATAATCTTTATAAAATAATTGGAATTTATCACATTCCCCATAACGAGTTAGGTATTATGAATAATCACTGTATTAATAACCTTTACCGTAACACACGCACACATATATATATATATATATATATATATATATGTATGTTAGATATGATGGAATATGCCAGATGACGCTTCTCAACATCGTAACATCATCTTACGACTTGCTGCTCCCATAGCGATCCTGGTGTCAAGCGTTGGAAAAAGAACTGATGAAGGCGAAAGCTCTGATGGTCTATTAAAAACGTATTGAAGGCTGATGGTCTATTAAAAACGCATTTTGAAACTTAACGGTTCGGAAACCAATAATGTTGTTATCGCAATCCTTTGTTGTAATTGTAAACAATAAATATAATTAATAAACTATACTTAAAATACCAATTACTTTCATTATTTAGTTAATAAATTAACCCCCCCCACACACAGATAT
>JAPDSC010064003.1:1622052-1639255 GCA_026290005.1 Latrodectus geometricus
CTTCTTCTGGAACCAATCTACCGTGTAAAAACAGACTTAGGTGTACCATTTTTAAAAGACAACGTCTGCTCTGACAACCTTTTTCTAGTCTGTACAAAGAGTAAAATGCTCTTTCTTTTTAGTAGATTTGCATAGGACAAATTTTTGATTGTCATAGGTGTTATACTATGTTGGCAAGTACAAAATGACTTCAGAAACCACCTTGTATATATTGATAAACTTAAGTTTTAGAAAGAAAAATATTACAATTTTACTTTTGTTATAGATCAGGCAACTAATGCATTGGAGCGAAGACTCAATCTATTGAATAATCATAAAAGATCATTGAATTCTTATGTGATATCGCAAACTTAATAAAATGTGTTATTGTGAATTGCTAATACATTTTGAAGTCCTAGGAAACATCTTTATTTAAATGGTGATTCCCCCGATCTGAAGTTTTAAAATAAGTTGACGAAACCTTTCTTCCTTTTCCCTTTTAAAAAGGAAAGAAGATCCAGTTGATGTATATATTATGTACGTTATATGACAATGTCTAATAAGCATTATAACTAACTCCAATCAATGTGATTATATAGTATCTATTGAAGTTTACGATTAAGACCATACTGTTGCCAAGAATTTTACTCTATTACTCAATTGTGGGCCGTGATGACCTTCTTGGATAGGGCGTTCTTCTCACTACCGGAAGGTAGTGAGTCCGAATCCCGACCCAATAGAAGATTTGTCGTATTCTCTAATGGCGGCAGGGGCACGTTAAATGCTTCGTGGTCGCAATTCTCTCAAAGTTTTTGTAGTAGATATGATACCTTTGGGCATTCCCAGAGGTAAGCCAAGTATTGGAGTCTTCTGCTTGGTTACTGCTTCTAAATAAGGAAGACTCCACCCGGCTGCTTCTGTCTGACTGGTAAAGCCCAGATCAGGGCTAGGTGCTGGGAAACATGCAGGTGTAACAACTACTCAATTGTAGCTAACTATGAAATTTAACAAATTATTTTATTTCAGCATTATAATATATAATTACATTTGATAAATACATTTAGTAAAATGTTCCAATCATCATATAGTATGATTCATTCTATATATCATATATCATATATTTAATCGTCATATAGTATGATCATATAGTATGATTCGTCATATAGTAGAATTCATTGACTCCACATGAATTATCATCTCTATTCGTGATGATCTTCATTCCCGGTACGTACGATCTCTATTCATAATGCAGTTTAGACGAATTTGTTTTCACGTCTAAAACAAATAAATTTTATAAACTAAACTAATAAGACTCACCGTGGTCTGGTGATTGAACAACGTTCTAAATGTTTAAGGTTCCAGGTTCGACCACATGCACTACTGAACAACGGCAGTTGCATGTTGGGCTTCTGCTTTCTACATGCACGACAGTAGTATAAAAATGCCAATTCCAGGACAGTGGAGGTGAAGCAAAGTGGAGAGAGGAGGGGAGTGGTGAAGAGGGGAGCAGTGGAAAGGGGATAGAAAAGATGGTTGAAATCAAGTTGGATTGTACTTGTACAAGTTGGAATCTATCCTGACTGACGTGGGTAATCTAGTGTATAAAAATGCCGATTCCAGGACAGTGAAGCAAAGTGGAGGGAAGAGGGGAGTGGTGGAGAGGGGATGGAAAAGGGGGTTAAAATAAAGTTGAGTTGTACTTCTCTTTCTTCAAGTTGAGTTACACTTTAACTGTAAAAAGTAGAGTTGTCTACTCCTAAATGATGAGTTGTTTAACTCCTGCTTGTAATAATTTTGAAATTACTATTATTTGAGTGGCAACATTAATATTACAACTGAGTGAAAGTTTTTTAGTACAATTACAAAGTAAAGACGAACAGCTTAAAGCTGTTGATAGTAAAATCGAAGATTTCGTAGACTACTGAAATTGAATCGGAAATTGAGCAGATTGATAAATACAATGAAATTATTATTTTGAACTATAGTTGACAAGTAATATATACAAGTAATAGTTGAAATTTAAAATCATTACAAGTGGTCTACTCCTAAATGTTGAGTTGTTTGAGTCCTACTTGTTATAATTTTGAAATTACTATTATTTGAGTGGCTACTAATAATACTTCTGAGTGACAACAATAATAAAAAAAACTCAAAATAGGTAAATTTCATATGAATTACAAGTTGAGTTGTTTGACTACTACTTGTATTAATTTCAAAAACTATAATTGTTTGGATGGTAAAACTAATTGTGTTATAATAGGAAATATTTACAAGTGGAGTTATTTACATCTTGATGCATAAACCTTAGCAAAATTTATATTATGAACAATAGTTTAATTTTTAAAATTAAATTAGCTGCGATGGCAACTTTGATTTTATTTCAGCTAGTGGCAGCCACTAAATACATATTTATTCTTGTATAAACAGGATATTTCTTGCACGATCTTGATTTATCTTGTAAAACCTGACTCCAATGCTCGTAGATAACAATTTTACTCCTCTTTTCTTTCCCCTGGCGGAGAGTTTCATTATTATGTTTTAACCAATGAGATGATTAAGAAGAGAGGGATATCATACTTCTTAACCAATGAAGAGTTAGTAAATAAAATCTAGTTCTTAAACTCAGATGAGGATTTCTTTTATACTTGCCATTTCTCTACTGGATTCCTACCTCCTTTCTTTCTGTTTTCGTTTAGAAAGAAATTGATTTCTTAGTTTGCATTAAATTTTTAGTCACATATATCAATGAAAAGAGTGTGTAATTTTGATAAGCCCTCCTGTGTTAAAAAGCTTCGTTTTGATGATGAAGTGAAAGTTCATGAAAATGAAATGCCACCTAAATTTCCACACAATTATTTTTACCTGGGAGGTGAAAATTTCGTCTTTGTTTCATACTTTGACAACCAAGTTCACATCCATCTACAGAAGTATATACACCATGAATCTGAATATCTTCAGCCAACTAGAATAGGGGTTACTCTTTGACCATGTGTATGGGTATACCAAACTAAAGAAATGAATATTCTTTTATTTGACTTTACATCAACATCTAGCCCTGTGTTAATACGAGACAGTATTTTGGTCGCACCAGTGACTACTGCTGAAAATTCTTTCAGCATATCTTTGCAACGATATTTTGTGAAGAAAGACTTTTCCCGATGTTTCCAACTAGATATTAGCCTACTGACTGAAAATGAATGGGAAAACTTAAAAAGGATTCGTAATGATGTATTGACATGTGTCACAACTCTCCTTCTCGATCATTTGTTTTATATTCAATTATGAAAGGAGTAAAAAAAACCAAGCTCCGATGTCTCCTACAGCTCTTGTGTCACCAACAAATATTCCACAATCTGATGTTGAGTTGATTCTTACGACATCATTAACTGAACTGCTTCAGACATTTAGCTGAACAAATGAAAAATGTGTTTACCTGTTACGGTTGTTCTTTAAATTATGAAAATCAACTTGGTCATAAATGTTTGACCATGAATTATAACGATAGACTCATTCAATATGAACAACTAGCATTGTTTTCTATTGACTTTGAAAAATTTGCTCTTGACTATGTAAACCATAATGCAGATTTTGTAAACTATATAACCAAAACTTTTTTGTTGAAACTTAATATGAATATGCTATTAAAGAATGCTAAGGATTTATTCATAACATCTGATTCTACTTCTGTACGCATTTGTTAACAATAAAATAATTTTTTTGTATTTATGTTTCAAATTATTTTTAAATATCACAACAGAGTTAATATTATTTTAAGATTATATAAATGAATTTTATAATTCTTAGAGCTCTTTGCTTTTAAATAATTTGATAAATATTTTCTGATACAAAGTTGCTATATATATTAGGAAATAATAAATTTCTTTTAGTTAGTTTACTTGTTGTGAATGTGAAACAAACTACCTTTTTTTCTTTTAAGACTTATATTAGTATGGAAATTGAATTTGCTTTTAAAACAAAACCACCCCTGAAGCTTAGGTGGTATCGATATTTTTTATCGTGCTACTAATAAAAAAAATATTCTAAGCTCAAATCGTTGGGGATATTCTTGCTCCACTTCTGAAAATAGTGGTAGTAGAGGGAAAAGATGATGAAATTATAAATGCTCATTATACTCGTCCACTTTATATTCCAATTATTAGTCAAAATTTTCAGACAATTGAAATTAGTTTAAGGCTCCATATTGGTGAGTTAGTACCATTTGAAAGAGGAAGAGTTATAGTCGTAATACATTTTCGAATGTAGAAAATAGTTTAAAATATATTACATCGTATAAGATTTTCTCATTTAGTTGTTGCATTTTGAAGAAGATGTATGTCCCATACGAGTGTTGTGTGAAACAATTCAAGATAATGTTTTCACTGGGCAAATGCCTAAAAGATTGGTGTTAGCTTGTGTTGATAACGATGCGTTTAATGGAGACTAAACAAAAGCTTCCTTTGACTTCAAACACTACTTTATGAATTTCCTGGGAGTGTACATAGATGGTCAGCCAGTTTCTCACCAGTCTTTAGAATTGGATTTTGAAAATGAAGGATACCTAAGAGCATATCAAAACTTATTTTTAAACAAAGACGGTTTATTTATTTGAAGAGAGGATTTTGTAAAAGGATATGCACTATTTTTATTTGACTTGTCTCCTGATCTTTGCGAAGAGAACATTTTAATATAATTCGTCATAGCAATTTAAGGATAGAAGCCAAATTTGCAAAACCGTTAAAACAGACCATCTCGTTTATAGTTTTTGCAGAATTCGAATACTTAATTTAAATCAATAAATCTAAAAATATATTATTCGACTTTGGTGAATAATGTATGCTTCGCAAATACATCAGATTTTAACCGGAGATAATTATACATCACGTCATTCCTCTGGGGTGTTTCCAGCAGATCAACTTCCACCAGTAAAGGACAATATGTCTATAGCTGTTAATACTGATACTCATGATAAGGAAAGTTCTCATTGGCTAGCTATGTTTATACAAAATAAGCAAAAATTGGAATTTTTTTATTCTTTTGGACATTTACCTTATTATTATGAGTCATATATATCAAATTATGCTAAATAATTTCAGGCAGTGGAATGGAATGAATGTCGCCTTCAAAGTATTACTTAAAATGTGTGTGGACAGTATTGTATGTTTTTCATTGTAAAATGAAGTCAGGGATTTACTCTGAGATATTTACTGCAACAAATGTGTGAAACTAAGAAAAATAATTTTCGAATTTTTAAAAAAAGTCATGGTGTAAGTACGCTTTAAAGAGGGCCGCGGTGGCCTGGTTAGTTAGGGTGTCGTTCTCGTTACCAAAAGGTGGTGAGTTCGAATCCCGGCTCAGCCGAAGATCCGTCGTGTTCACTAATGGCGACTGGGGCACGTTAAATCCGTCGGGTCGCAATGTCCTCCATGTTCCCATAATAAATTAATTCCTCTGGGGGTGGTTGGAGCCAGGCTTTGGAGCTATACTGGTTTCAATCTCTAAATTAGAAGTTTCAGGTGGTGCTGCCATCTATGAGCCAAAAGTCGTACTTCCACCTTCGAATGAGGGTGCTCTATCAAAAAAACGGAAGACGCTCCCTCTTTGACTTCATTCGCCTAGTCTCTGCGACGGGCGGGCTTGGCATCGCCAAGTGTAATTAACAACAACAACGATTTTCAGAAGTTGAATAAAAAATAAATTTCCTACATGTGTGTCTTTTCTAAGAAATTTTTATAACATGTACATTAAAAAATGAAAAAAATTTGCAGAGAACCATTTACCTGTTAACTCAAATGGATGATTTTTATGATTTTAAAAATTATCATTATTATAATGTAAATTAAAATGCATCAATGAAAGCATTTCTTCAAAGTTTAATTTATTATTTCCTCAAACATTTATTACAAACTTATCTAAGATATTAGTTTGTCATACATTATACGTTTTTTCAAAAATTTATTCTTTACATTCGACAAAGAAAAATTATTTTTTAACATGCATCGTAGAACATTTGACATTCTGCAGGTTTCACTTTCCTGTGTCTAATCAAATGAATGATAAGGTCAACAAAATTCGTATTTGGTATGACTTCTCCACTAAATACCATCTCCTTTTTAGATGACCAGAATATATTGCTTTGATTATGCTTAAAAAGTCAATTATAACTTTCACAATAGCTTTATGATTCGGTGGAGCAGCATTTAAAATTTCTTTTTCGATGAAGTCCAATTTGTATCCCTTTGAATCAAAAGTCATAGAATCTTCCATACTCAACCTTTCTTCCTCTTCTTTCTTCATGTTGTTCTTTTCGAAAATTACGTCCAACACATCACTTTTCAATTCTTTTGTACTGGGTATTTCCTCTACGTAATCACTGTTTACTGATTGTGAATCAACAAATGACTTCTGCATAGAGTTTTCTGAATAATAATTTTCATGATTATTTTCAGAGTTTTTTGGAAGAATAAAATTAACATACTTTGGTAATGCCTGTAGATATAAAGTTGTTTTTTCGGAATCGCTTAAATTCTTCTTCTTTAAGATATCATTCAATTTCTTATCTAATTCTGATAACTTCGATTGAGAGAAATTTTGAAATCTTTCTTCAAGCAAAAGGACAAAATTATTAATTTGCTCCATTGAATATATATGATAGAGCTGTTACTGCAGCTTGTAAAAGAAAACTTAAAAATCTTCTCCCTTTTGGAGTATTCTTCTTCTTCTTCTTTTTTTTTTTTTTTTTTTTTTTGTAAAGTGAGACGGATTTTTTCCCGAATTGACGAATAACTTTTTTGAAAGGAATAAGTTAATATTTTTATTTTTGGACAATCTCACATTCTATCTCAAAACATTAACTATGCATTCACAAACAGATTTAATTTCTGAATTGGAGCAATTTTTTAAAAAAAGTTTCGATTTTTGTTGCTTTTAGTTATAAGAGCTTCAGAAATTTGGCAGTTTCTTCAGCAGACATATTTAACTAAAATGAAGTTTATTTTGAGATCTAAGCCCTTTAATATAAATCCTAAATGTAATAGTCTTTAATAAAGAACAGTGCTTGAAAAGCAAAGGATGTAATTGACACTTTTCAAAATGTTTAAGTAGTTGCTCAACTTTTGGACAGCCGAAATCTTCCAAATTGTAAATTTTACAATGTAAAATCTTTTCCAAAAAATCTTTTTTTCTAATCCCTTTACATAAATTTCAGCATGATTTTCTATCTAAGAATGCAGTATGTATTCAAGTTTTTTATGTTTAACTTTCCCATACTTCCATGGTATGTGGTGAAAATTGCGCTCCACTCACCAAAAAAAAGGAATATATTTCTTTGGGAAATACTTCTTGGGGGGTAGGAAAATGTAGTGATCAGTATTTTTACTTTCAGCGGTACAAAAAGCTAATTCTTTTATGATAAAAAAAATTGGGTTTCAGTACAAACCCCTCAAAATCGATAACAAGAGCCATGTATATTCAACGAAATCAGGAAAGAGAATGTCTATAGTGGTAAGTTGACAAACTGTTTATCACCTGGAAAAATGCCACTACGCAAGCACAGCCTCTCATCTGTATCAGGTTTTAAATCAATGAATAAATACCCATAGACTGGAGTTGTAGCATCTTCAAAATTTTTCATGAAATATTTTGATTTGAATGGATACATTTGCTTAGCAAGACATGCAATTTGCATTTTATCCCGAATATTTTTAAAACAGCACATGTACGAAGAATTTAAAGAAATGTTTCGCATTTCTTTTCCTTTATGAAACATTTTAAATAATAAAAATGAAGCCATATTTTTATGGGAACTTCTTCTAGTAAATATATTAGATAGAGTTTTATCATTGCCTAATTCCGACATTAAGTCATCAATAACTATTAACGAATCTGTCAGATCATGAATATTGGAGGGTAATCCTTCAACAAATTATGCACCTGTCATTTCATTTGGTATACATCATAACACCAGATGGTTTTGGTTTGATAACATTAGAATTTAAAATTCTCTTAACGAAATAAGTTTTCCCACTGCTTGATGGGCCGCAGATTAACAAGGAGAAAGGGTGTTTCAAATATGGATACTCCATGTCTAATGATGAGAAATTTAGATTCATAAAGCCGTTAGATTTCGATTCATGATTCCGTTTACACATCACCCAAGGGGTAGGAATCACGAGGCGTTTTTTATAGAGTTTCGCCAAGAGCCCTGATCCTCTTTTTTTACTAATTAGTAATGTCACTACTAATTAGTAGTTCATTAGTAATGTCGCAATGTCCATTTGCCAAAATTGTTATCCCGTCATCAACAATAAATCTTTTGTCATCATAAGGACACAGAGAAATTTTATTACCCTGTACGGTTTGGATATTGTGAGATTTGTTCTCAATTCTCTTGAAGACAGCATGATCTCTGTGCTTCAAGAATAAACATCTCTTATAATTTTCTTGTTTCAATTTTCTTTCAAGGACACATTTTGGTACACCCTTAGCAGTTTTTTTCTCAATCGCCTTGGTCTTTAGTGAGTACATTTTTGCTTTTAAGCCTACAAACTCTGTAATTATTTCTCCATTCATTTCATCTTACCTAACACTTTTTTATTTATGTTACTGTGTAAATAATGGTCCTTGTCTGAAGTATCAAATATCTGGATATTATTCTTCAGATCTTCATATATATTTCCTGTTTCTATCTCGTAACACAAGGAATCCGTGTCCGTAAAAAGCAACAGAGCCTTGTTTCCGCATTTTTCTTTAATAAAATTATGGTAAAAATCAAATATTAATATTTTCGAGATGTCTAAAATACTAAAACCGAGATATATTGGTCTATTCAGTAAAAATGATATGATTTTTCTTTCTACTGCCACCAAGCCATTTTTAAAACACTTAAAAGCATGAAATGATGGAGAAGCTACTAACTTCTTCGCTTTCTATTCTATTTGTACAAAGTCTATTTTCGTTAGGTTTCTTAAACTTTCCATTGTTTTTCCAAATACGGATTTATTTAACAATTTAAAAAGATCTTTTTCAAAATTACTCTTGGCAATTTTTCTTTGCTCAGTATTAAAATCAATGTATTTTTTCATTTATCAACTTTGCTTGAATTTTGAAATTCTGTGAATTCTTATTACTTTCAGTTCAATGTAAACATAAAGTTTTAGGTTTCGATAATGAATAACGTAATTTTTTTTAGCCATTAAATTTGCAACTTATTTTTCCATTTTGGGAGTTTTCATATTAAATGAAAAAGGTTTTTTGAATAGTCTGTTGTCACGATTTTACGCGTATCCATTTTCTCGGGTGCCAATGGATAGCAATTGTGCAGATCGATCAGTTCAGAAGGGTACTCCAAATCCACTTATAATATATAACCTATATCTGATCCCTCGGATATGCTTAGGAAGTCAATACTAGGTGGCTCGATCCATCAAAAATTTCCAGTCGGTAAATACTGCGACTTCCTCCAACCGTACAGATTATTGACATCCAAATAAAGAATATATTTATTTGGTTTCTCTGGGTCATAATCGTTTGAATCAAGGAAAGGATTGTTTGCTTTATTATATCGATGACTATCATTTCAATGCCACCTCTGATTTCTTTTTCTAAAACAGATGCATGTCTGGATATGTTAAAAACTTAATTTTACATTAGTCATTTTAAGACATGCTTGTCATGCTAACCCTGGTGCTATAAATGAATGGCAAAGGTCTAAATTATAGAAACTTTGACAAACATTTCTAAAATTTTGAAATATGTCTGCTACTACAAAAACATCACTTAAGATATAGAAGCTATGATAGTCACCTAGGGTCTTTATATTAAATATTTCCTATACTTTTTTTACTCCATACATATTCTTCTTCTGATAAGTCTTCTTCACTTAAACTATTGTGAAAACATTCTTTCCGTGGTATAGTTCGTTGTTTCTTTAAATTTCTCAAAAGAATTAAAATATTCATAAAGGTAACAAACTTTTTTTAGTAAAAGTTCTACATTATCACCAAAATAAGAAGCAGCAAGAGAGAAGTCGTTTTTGGGTAAAGCTTCAACAAGTTTTTCTAAAGAAGCATTTAAAAATTGTAGGGAATCTAAAAATCTTAGACTATATATTGAAAAGGATATGTATTTTTTAGAATTGGTTGGAATACATTTAATAGAATTATCCTTAAACTTCTTAACCGAGTTCATTATGAAATGACTATCATAACCTCGAAGATTATGAAATATTACTCGGATAAAGTTTTCAATTTTAAGTTACACTGATTATGTGTGTTATTCCCCAGTCAAAGGATCGCGATCACGGACCTTATCATTTCTAAGAGCTCTCTCACATATGTGACATATTTCAGCTTTCGCAAAATTACTCTCATCTTGTTTAGACACTAAAATTGGAGTATTTTTTGTGATAATTTTCATTAATGTTTCCTCTGTCTGGAATGCATCTGTTAAAAATAATTCAACAGCTTTTTCACTTCGATAAATTTATATGGCTGAAAAAATTTTTCTTTTGAGTTCACTATGACATATACATATCCGCATGGTACATCCGCAAGATATTGATGTTAAGAAAGATTTCTTCTCCTCTGGCATGCAGGTATAAACGTTTGGGAGAATGCATTCGAAGTCTGCATATATAGTATATAGGACAGTAAGCTGATGATGAAAATTCTGAAATTGCAAAAGTTTATTTTCCTCTGTAGGCATTTTTATTTTTTGTGGACTGTTCGGTTCACATACTTCAACATGAGCATCAGGCGTATCTTTCTGGGCAAAACGGTGCAAGCAATAATTGCAGTAAAATAATTCATGCTGGTGATTTGATAAGCCCCCAAGCAAACGACTCATATTTTTAATCATACAATGATGGTTTTGATCATTATCTGAAATTAAAATAAGTTTTACATCGAATTTTCCTGTAGTTATTCGAAAGGGGAAAATTTCTTTTTCCCAACCGAAAACATTTACTGAAATTTTATTATTTTTTTAAATTGGATGATTTTATTTACTAGTACAGGAAAAGTGATGGCCTCAACATTTAATTCTCCTTCATAATGTGTAATACGCTCTGCATGATTTTCTGCTGGTGAAGAGAAGCTAAAATCCTCTATATTAAACACTTTTGATCATTATTTTTTATATTAATTACAGCATTTTTTTAGCAATGGAGGGTGGTAATTTTAAATAATAATTTCCTACAAGTGGTTCATATATACATGTCCTTAATTCAAGAAATTGAATTTTATCAAGTTCTCAACCACTGCCACGTTCCATAAATTCTTCAAAAGAGGAATAGATTTTTGAAAATTTTTTGCACATTTCCTCTTCTTCTCCAATTTTACTTCTCATGAATTTAATTTTCACATTGCTATACCATTTAATACCATGGTAAGAGCAAACTTCGTTTTTAATAACACTCTCAGTTTCTACTTCTGCATTTAGTAAAAAAAAAACTTTTAGCTCTTTCTCATTTACATGAGTAGGATAAATGATATGCTGCCGCCTACTCTTTCTAGTGTTCCGCGTGCCTGACTGCGGATAGGGAGGTCTGGGTTCATCTTCTCGAAATGTTGAATCATAATTTATATCTGCAAAATCCATCAATGTTTTAATTTGGGTGTTCAATGGAAATTCTGTATTATTTAAGAATTCTTCATCGAAATCCATTGTTAAAATAAAAAATCAACGATCTTCTTTTTAATTAAAATTGTATATTTTTGTCATCGAAATTCGATTCAATTTTTATAAGAAAGTAAAATGCAATTTTATAAAGTACTTAGAATTAAATATCACAATACTATAACCTTTCGGCTAAATAAAAGCACTCATTAAATCACTTTGGTTGCCATTAATTCACTGTTCATCACGAAAATGATTTCATTTTATTTGATCTTTTAAAAAAGAAATCCTATAATACGGGATTTTTGACAGCGAGTTACACACTTCACAAAATAAGAATTTCTTAGAGTCACTTCCACTAATCAAATCAAATAATGTAAATGAAATGTTATCATGCAATATCAAATAAAATGCCACATACCATAAGTCAACAGAAGCTGATGAAAAATCAAAATGCACAGATTTAAATTAGAAATAAATTTAATTCTTAAAGAAAAATTTCTTTCTTAGCAGAATGAAATGGTAAATGGTATGTATCCAAAAGAGAAATGGTAAATACGAAATAAAAAACTCAAAAACATGCTTAAATGCTATTTTTTTTCATCAACTGGCTATTGGTTAAAAGTTATGACATCATTTTCTTTGAGTCATTCCATTGGCTGTAAAGAAATAACGTAACACTCTGCATACTAAAGGATTAAGGAGTGAAAGGGCCCCCTATGGGAATTGGGGGAACATGACCCCAAAGCCCATAGCCAACTATAAACATAAATAGTAAAATTCCCAAACAAACAGGGAAAGGAGTGACCAAATTTAAAATTTGGTTCTGCTAGGTACATCCTGATCATACAAAATTAAACATGTGTTTGAGCGATTGCCACTAGCTAAAATAAAATCAACGTTGCCATCACAGCTAATTTAATCTTAAAAATTAAACTAATGTTCATAATATAAATTTTGCTAAGGTTTAAGCATCAAGATGTAAATAACTTCACTTGCAAATATTTCACTTTAACACAATTAGTTTTACCATTCAAATAATTCTAATTTTTAAAATTAATACAAGTAGTAGTCAAACAACTCAACTTGTAATTCAAAAGAAATTTACCTATTTTAAGTTTCTGTTATTATTGTTGTCACTCAGAAGTAACATTAGTATAGCCACTCAAATAATTGTAATTTCAAAATTATTACAAGCAGGACTCAAACAACTCAACATTTAGGAGTAGACAACTCAATTTGTAATGATTTTGAATTTCAACTATTAGTGTTGTCACTCAGTTGTAATATTAATGTTGCCACTCAAATAATAGTAATTTCAAAATTATTACAAACTGGAGTTAAACAACTTAGCATTTAGTAGTAAACAACTCAACTTTTTACAGTTAAAGTACAACTCAACTCTATTTTAACCCCCTTTTCCATCCCCTCTCCACCACTCCCCTCCTTCCTCCACTTTGCTCCGCGCTCCACTGTCTTGCAATCGTCATTTTTATACACTGGATTACCCTCGTGAGACAGGGTAAATTCCTGGGACTTTTCTTGGTTTTTTTCTTTGTGACACGTGAATACGACCAATTAACTACGAAAAATCTTTCCGGAAAGCAATTTAAGTAGTGAGAAGGCTGACTATTAACGACGTACAGCTGCTGCAAGGCACAGGAATTGCCTTCCGGATTTCTGGTGGATATTAGAAAGGCAATTTACGTTACCTCACTACAGCTTTAAGATCTTAGAATGTCCGATACTTGATATCAAAATTAATTAAAGTTTTATGACTTGTTTTTCAGCAAATTTCAAATGACCAAATACATTGTTTTTACCAGCCCGCTTCTATAACTATTAAAAATTTTTTTTTTTTTTTTTTTTTTTTTTTTTTTTAGTAGCTTAAAGAATTTTAGCGCAATTTTCAAAACTATATTAAGAAACAATGCAATGATATACAAATTTAATAAACGTGCATTATTCTATAATATTGTGACAAATTTTATGTGATTTTCCTATTTTCTGGTTTTGTTTTCTTAGATTTATGATTTTATTTCATCTTAGGATTTCATATTATATTTTTATAAGCATTTTCAATCACGCCTTTTAACATATTTTTGAACATAATATCAATTTCTATTTATAGAATATTTCATTTATTTTCAGGTAATATGTGTGCAAATTATGTACCATATATGAAGATACACAAAACATGTAAGAAAATACTTCTGGTGTTTCATTTAACGTTTACTAGATTGAACTTCATAACTGAAATGTAACCAGTAATGTTAGTGTTAGCTGCATTCCTTATTTATTCGGTATGGGAAATTATATTGTTCCTTTTGTCTTCTGAATTATATTTCTATTGGGTATGGAATTGTTATTTTGATCTTTCTTCGTATCAAATCTATGCGAAGCACTCCAAATATATTGATTATGTGCTTAACCATCGGAGATTTCTTAATTATTGTTGGAACTATGCCATTCATTACTTACGACAGTTCGCCATACGGTGTGTAAATTGAGTGAATTCTTAAAAGATTTATCTTCCGGTATAACAGCGTTTACCATTACTTTATTAATAAGCTATATAGCGATAGTGAATCATTTTAGAAAATTAGATGTGATCGAAAATTAACGATTTCTCTGATTGCTTTGGTGTGGGTGATTGCAATAGTTATAGCCATTCCTGGTGCATACTATTCCTTCGTATGAGAAATAAATGTCATTCAAGTTTGTTTCCTTTCAAACTTGAATGACATTTATTCCTCATTTAATGATTCTTATAAAATTTATTTTACTGTACTCGTCGTCATTAATCTTAATTTAAATTTTTTACGCAAAAATAGTACCCAAATCCGAAACAAAAAAGGTCAAATTAGAGAGGAAAAAATCATACTTGTTTTCACTATTTTGTTTGTTTATTCCCAATTAACGTTTTCACATTCTGGTTTAACTTCAATATCAATGCCATAGAAAACTATGAAGGATTTAACATTCTTGGAAAATAATTGCTTATTTTCTTATATTTTCCATTGGCTTTGTATTTGATCAGTAGTGTTTAAATATAAGAAATACTTGATTTCTTGCAGAGGAAATCTCTCTGATACACGGCATCCTCATGCAACAGTAGCAGATAAAAGTTATGTACTAAATGTGTTATGTACTAAAAATGTAATTATGCATTGTTTCTGTTGCCATCCCAAGGTCTATATAAATATTCATATTGTAGTAGAAGAGTCAATAATCTATAAATGTATTTTATTTTATTTTTGTAAATGATAAAAGCTTTTGATTATTTTGTTTTAATTGAGTGATAGCTTTCAATAGTTTCTAGTAATATAATAATCTTAAAATGAATGTTTAGTGCTTTTATTGAAAAACTCAATTAGTTGTCTAAATTATAAATAAAGAAATTATTTTCTTTTAAAATCATTATCTTAAAAATAATTGAACTGATAAATAAAATTTAAAGAGCAAACAAAAAATAAATCGAAATACAAATAAATCAGCTCTTAAAGATCATAAAATGAAAGACGTTTATGAATTAAGGGAAAATCATATAAACCTCAAAATATTACTTTTTAGTTAGCTTAAAATTTCGAAATTATGTATATGTTACCGTGGAAGACCGAAATCAGAGAATGTCGACATTCACCGGTGAATGTCAACACATACCAAAAACGTTGGTGAAAGACCGTACAATTGATTACATTTCTTGCACTTTCGGGCCATCGCCGGTATATGTCGACAATCACAGACAAGCTTTGGTGGAATTTGAAAAGATGATTAAAGAGCTCGAAAAGGAGATAACAGAAGGCAACGTCAACAAAGAGGTGCGGCCTAGAGCATTTAATTTGTTTGTAGTCAGGTTTGTCCCGCGGGTTAAAAATCCTCTACACTTCCTCTACTCACCGTGATTGGTCACTCCTCCTTTCTAAGAGAAAAACGTCACACATGTGACGTTTTTCACGCCTGAAATATTGAGATAAGAAAATGCAAATCTGCATTTCTCCTCTCCGGATACGGAGAGATGAAACGCATATTCAAGATTCACCATTAGTGCATTGTGGATGTCGACATTTGCCGGTGTAAGTGAGAAATGAGAATATCTAGCAAATATTTCGGACATACACCAAGCGACTACGTGAATGTTGACATTCACCAGCGAATGTCGACATTCTCCAGATTTCGGACTTTCACGGTAACATATACAACATGATAAGTACTTCGATGCATAAACAGAGATTCCTCGAAAGGAAAAATGCACATTTTATGGAAATAGCTGAAAATCTTAATAAGCTATATATTTTCTTAAAAAATTCAATTTTAGAAGTCTTTCTTTTTTCGCAGACTTTTCTTTATTTTCTATAAGAATTATTGTATTTATCAAGGATATTCTGTGGAATTTTTTTCAGAAAATATTCATCATCTGCAATAGTTAAATTGTTTAGTAAAGTACGATTCTTGATGCAATTTGTCGTCCGAATATTTAACAGACGTGGTTAGTCATATTTGTGTCAAGAAACATGCTCTTGACGTTTTCACATGAATCCATTTCAAATATATGCCTTCCCAAAAAGAGAGAGAGAGAAAACATGCATTATCATCCATAAAAATAAAAGATTCTCTAATAACTATAATAATACATACATATGACAATTATTTTCTGACATCACGTTTTGGACTTCCTAAGCATATTTTAATGTCTATACCTAAATTACTTTCCATAAAAACTTTTCATAGATAATGGGCCTTATTAATATGTTACAAAGGAAGAAACCTGGAAAACTTCTAAGCGTCCACCCTGACAAACGTTCATGCATAAGGCAGAATCGCAGTTTCCATCCCTCGTTATTCAACAGTGGCTACGATCGATCCCGGGAATTTTCGCTCTGAAGATCGGTGTCATTCCCAAAGATCACGTTGAGTACAAAGATTAAATTATTTTGTCTGCATAACTTCTATTTAATTTGCTCTTTATTTTTGCATCATCTTTTGGCACCGCCAGTTGCAATTATAGAAGCCATTCTCTTTCCTCACGAATGAAGACCGATGTTATGTTAGTTTTGAACAGTTTAGAATTATTTCTATTTATCAGTTAAAATATACTGTCTTTTTTTTTTTTTTTTATCAAAAGCAACTTTGCGATTTCGGTGTCAAGTTCAGCAATTATATAACAATCATCAACTGGATTGCTTTCTCCTGGATAATTTTATACCTAACATTGCCTCGTGACTATCTATTTTGCGAATTAAGTTTATATAACCCGACAGTTATTTACTCTCAAATTATTTGCTAAAAGTCATCTATCTTACATTGGTTTTATGTAATCAAATTCTCACCTGTTCTGATAAATTATTTCATTAGAAATGAAATTTCTCCACGAAACATTGTACAAAAGTGTAGATAAAAAAATGCTTTAATTAAATTTCAAACTTTTTTTTTATCTTTTAGTTAACTTTTAATTTTAAAAAACCTTGTCCTTCCAAAATTCAATTACTTATAAGAAATCATTTTAATTATTTTTATAAATTCTCTGTAAAATAAACTTTTCTTATTAATTCGAGCAGTTAATTTATATATATATATATATATATATATATATATATATATATATATATAT
>JAPDSC010064003.1:1639265-1758609 GCA_026290005.1 Latrodectus geometricus
TATATATATATATATATATATATATATATATATATATATATATATATATATATATATATATATATATATATATATATATATATATATATATGTGTGTGTGTGTGTGTGTGTGTGTGTGTTTCATCGGTCTCATTGTGTACGTTGCTGATCATGCCTCAATGGTTTCCATTTGAATCTTGACTGTAACGCCTTTCGAAGTCAGATTCTACAAGTTAAATGTCTACAGTCTTTCGCAACACATAGACAACATTGTACATATTCTAATGAAAATATTAAAAACTATACCCATAATTGTTTAGGAAATTTCCTATAATAGTATTTTCATTTCTCATAATAATAATAATCCCATAATTACATTCAAGTATGACAAAGAATCTGTAAATCAGCGGTAATAGTTGATAAATCCTGATTTCAGGACTCTACAAAAAATAATTTTAAAAAGAATTATAAACAGAGGGATAAAATTAAATTTCGTTTCAGGTTTGAAAATGTCTCTTGGAGGCCCATAGCTTAACAGTAATATCACCAGCTCCTCTAATGCCAATCATGAATATTGAATTATCTCCTCCCTCTACTTCTTACATTTCTATGTTTACAACAGTTTTTAAGCAAACTTATTGAGAAAAAAACTATCCTAAGCTACACAAAAAAGAAGGAAAAACTATAGAACAACCGTCTGTAAATTTTGAAAAATTGCTGCTCTATTTACTGGTTTTATATTGCCTTTGAATAAAATTTTTTGAAGCATTCAATAATTTTCAATAATTAAAATGATTTTTCATTAATTAAAATAAAAATATTTCTAATTTGTGTTCGGTGGTGTTTTTACTCATAAAAATTAGTTTGAAACATCTGCTATTAAACAATGAATAATAAATAATGTGTTGCTAGTTTATGCAAGCATATGTGTAGAGTTGGGAATCTATGAGTTTGTTAGGTTTCCTCCTTAGGGACTCGTGAAAACAACCCACTATCTATGAAAATTCATTTCGAAAGGCAGTGGTTCCTAAATATTCAAACACCTTGCAGCAGCTTTCAATTATTAGGTTTATCTCCTTTGTGTTGCCAAATGTTAACGGAAACAATTAAAAAAAAATTGGAGTTTGTATTTTTTTGGTAAGAAATTCTTATCAAAAAAAAGTCAAAGAAAGAAGTCACATAAAATTTTTTAAATTCTTTCCTACATTCGTCAAGAGGAGAGCCTAAAAATTCACATGTTTGCGCTTACACGGGGAGAAAAAAGTTTCAATAGATGGCGCTATCACCAATTACTTTTATGATTTCATGCACTTAATATTTTGATTTGATAGAGTGAAGTACTCCCCGCTTGTCGATAGAATTATAACGTCATTTAGACTTCCCGAATATATAATTGATTATTTTGAATTTATGTAAATTGTTTTCAGTATGTACTTCTTATGTTTATTAAAAAATTGTATTTGTCATAATATATGATCTTATTTACTTCCCCGAGCCATGTTTTGAATGCACTATTTCAATTTTTGATTGGTGCATCGGCCGGTAAATGATCATATATTATTTTTGGTGTACACAAATGATTATCAGATTTCAATTTTTAATTGTGTTTTGATTCATTGGATTATTGCATTTTACACCGCCTGTGCAATTTGCGAAGACTGCCAAGGTAGGACCTATACTATTATATTCTTTGCATGCAAGACTGATTCAAAATAAATTGAAAAACTAAAAAAAATAAAATAAAAAATAGATACTTTGTACGAAGTTCTAGTACTAAGTTAGTGAATCAAATTAAAAACTTGATAAAAAGTTATGCTTTTAATTTGTTTGAAGAAGGTGTTAATCAACTTATTCTTAGAAGAGATATCATGAAAGATTTAGGTAAACAAATTGAAAATTTATTCAAAGTAGAAGAGTTCTAAACTTAATTTTCCCACTATTCTAGAATATGGCGATAAAATGCCACAAGCAATTTTTCGTGCTCCAAAAAGATTAAAGCAAAATAACATTTTAAATATAAACCCCACTGAAACACAGAACTCTCACTTAAATCAATACTTAAGTATCGAAAATAAACAAGTGGAACTCCCTAAACTGAAAATTGCAATATCTTTTTTGTGATATAGTACATTTTACTAGTTTTTAGAATCTTTTCTAAGTTTTTATTGATAAGAATAATGAGAGTTGACAAAAACTGATAAGTTTAACTATTTAAAGTCATATTTAGGTGGACTAGGCGTTAAATGCCATTGAAGGTTACTGAATATCGGATGATAATTATGATTAAGCTGTGAAGTTTTTTTGAAAGGAAGATTTGGTGGTACAGACCTATAAATAAATTATAATATGAATGAAAACTATTAAATCTCTCCCCGTCTATAAATCGAATGATATTTTGAGCTTAAAAAGAAATCATAATGAAATCGAAATTAATATGAGAAGTTTGTAATATTTTGGAGTTGAATCTAAATGTTACAGTTCAATGCTTATTATTGTTATATTAAAAAATTTCCAAGCGATTTGATGGTGGAATGTAACAGACACATTTTAAAAGATTCATCCGAGTCCTATATTCGTAAGTTGTTTAATTTTTATCAAATTCGAAATAAAAAAATAGGGAAACACTTCCATTCGCCTAAGCCATTTGAAAAACTCAAGACCAAATTGCGAGCGCACCATTCAAGGACAAAAATATTGAATCATCATCCACACTTATGACTTTTCGCTTGTTTCTCAAACTCATAAATCTTGCATATTTTCTAAAAATGATCACTCGGCGGAGAACTGTAACTTAAGCATCGAAAAAAAAATTAAAAGTGCAAATGTTATTAGTATTTTTTTTTTAATTTGGTGTAAAGCATAGAATTAAAGATAGCTAATCGACTCTGATTTGTAGCTTGCGAGGAGGGAAACACAACCAGACTATTTTTAAAAATCGCCGAAGAATAAAAATAAAGAGATTCCAGGAATCAGAAGTTGAGCCGTCATTATTTTTTACCGTTTCGCATAATGAAAGCAATAATATATTTTTGCAAAGTTGTTGCGTAAAAGTGAAATCGAAAGGTAGTAAGTGAATTAATTATTCGTTTATTATTAGATGGTGTCTCAGTGCGCATTTATTTTTCTAAAATTAATTGAAAAATTAAATCCCGTGAAAATGAGAGAAGAAAAATTATCGGTTTTAACTTTCGGCAACACAAAGGCTATAAATAAAATTTATGATGTAGTTCGAGAGACATAAGAACACAGACTTTTCCCAAATTCGAAAATATTAGAAGCTTTAATTACAGATGAAATAACAGATTCAGACTTACTACCCCCCCTCCCCTGAAACAAAAGAAGTAAATGAAAGTTTAGAATTAAGAAATTATACCCTTGTTGACTCCCCTAATTGTACTGAGTCTATAATTGTTTTGATAGGAGCAAATTACAATTACAACATTGTGACTGGTAAAATCAAACATTTGAATAAAAATCTTGTAGTCGTTGATAGTATTTTTGGTTGGTGTCTACGAGGTCGAAAAACGGATAATCATACTTCTCTCATATTTAATGTAGCGGCAGAGGAAAATTTAATTTCGAAGCAAATAGAAAAATTTTGGGATTTACAAACTAAGTTCGACATTAGTAAGGAAGATAATTCTTTCAACATAAGATTTAATTGACATCGTTATGAACATAATTCTTTCGAAATGAAGTTTGAACCAATTTTGAGTCAAATATTAAATATGAAAATCCCAGATACACTGTTCGATTGCTCTGATAACTAGGTAAACAAAGATAACAATAAAGAAATCGCTGAAGCAAGATTTGACAGTAAGGAAGAAGATTGTTTAGAAATTTCAAACTATTTGAAGAATACAGAGAATTGTTAGATGATTACATAAAACAAGGAATTATTTAGTTCCCAATCGGAATGAAGCTGAAAACGTTACGTTTTATCTACCATATGGAGAAATCATTCGGAATGGTCGTGCAACCAGTAAATTACGTTTGCTTTTTTATGCTTCTGTGTGTTAGGTTTCCAAATTTTCTTTCCTTGAATTTTGGAAACATATGTCCAAATATATAACCAAAAATTTTTATTCTTTTAAGATTTAGATTTAACTATAACTCTTTTAAGAGACTGACATGCAACAAGCCTTTTTGAATATTTTAGTCCACGAAGAAGGTTCGTGATTTTTTTCTTAACCAAGGACTCTAAAGACAATTTTAAACCACATACAGTCTGTAAATTTGTTAGCGTTTTGTTCATGATAAATAGTAGCCCTTTTTACAGGTGGTGATGATTAAACATCATTTAATGAAGTATTTTGAAAAGTATCCTGAAACTGTTGTGTTCTTAAAATATATCTATGCGGACGATATAATCGGTAGTCATGATACTGTAGAAGTAGCTTTATCCGTACAATAGAATTCAAAGAAATTTTCAATGAAGCAAATTTACAGTTACATAAATGACGAACAAATTCTGAAGATTTACAAAAACTATGGACAGAAAGAGCAAATTTAATTTCAGTTTGTGATTCCTAAACCAAAGGAAGAGGAAATCTTCTATACAAAGTTTTGAACAAAGCGTGGATAACTGTAAGACTTATTTTATTTTGACAAACTTCGATTAATTGAGTTTGTGTTTGAGAGAATAGACACAGTAAGAAATTTATACTATTAGTTTTAGGACGAATACGCATTGGGATTTCTGGGACCATTTATTTTATGAAACAAGTGTCTGAGGCAAGATGTTTGGTTATTAGGATAGACTGGGATGATACCCTCAACTGACAAATGTTTCTGTTGCCATCCTATTATTTTGCTAAAATTGAAGTTCATAATATCAAAAATCGTTTGACACTAGAGTATCTTAATATTATATAGGTATTCAAAGTGCATCTCCTTAAAAACATTTTTAAAAGTTTTTGCGTGGCTTTATAGATATGCTCTGTTTTTTTTAAAAAAAAGTAATTTTTTTTATAATTGTTAGTAATTAAAATTACAAAAATCAAAATTATTTTATCTTATGACTAATTTGAAGCTTTTTTTCACTGTGTATGTAAGCACTTTTTCACATATATGTAACATGATAATCTGAGCATTAACTGTAAAAAATGTTCTTGTATTTATAATAAATAAGTGTAAATGAATTGTTTAGTTATGATGTTTACTAAACAATGCATTGACAATTATTCCTTAAATTAATATATACATTTATTCGAAGAAAATATGTTCTAAAATGTAGAGATGTTTGTAAACTTTTCTTTTAAAAACGTCGTACAATTTCTTATATCATTTGATTCTATAAGACAGTTATTTCACTTTATACTATTCATCACTATCACTTTGTACTACATACACCATTCATATTTGAATGGTGTATGTAATATAAAGTGATAGTGATGTAGCAAATTTTACTTCAAAAAATTACTTTTAATGCGAAATGTAGAAAGTTTTTTATGTAAAATTACTTTTCAATATATTTAAAAATGAAAACAATTGAAGAAAAACATTTTTAGAAAAAATTTATTAACTTAATTAAAAATATTGAAAAAAATTATTTTAGAAATTTATTGTCAATGATACTATTATACTTAATTTATTTTTAACTATCTATTTTTAGGCAATCCAAACTTCCTTTGAAGCAGTTTTTATTATTATTATTATTATTATTTTAAATCTAAAACCAGTTTTTTTATTTTTTTGGTGTACAAGTGTTTAACTGATTCCGATAACTTTAGAGTCTTCACTTATAAGTGTTTAAATATTATTACCTTTGTCATTGCTTTTTTTTTCCAGATTGCTCATTAAACAGAATTGCTTTGTTGAATTTTTTTAACTGTGTTTTCATTTGCTTTAAATATATTTCGTAAGTCAAGAAACTTCTTTACTAATAGTAACGTCGCTCGTAATACACTGCTCAAAACAATTAAAGGATATAGCGGTTTTAGGAGGAACTTGTGGCTGGGAAATTTTTTAGCTGATTGATGCATGGTCAAAAGACGTAGTAGGTTATATGAGAATAAATTACACATGTTTGGTAGAAAAAAAATGCATTTTATTGCGCATTTGTGTACAAAAGGAAAAAAACACAATTTGTACATATGAGAAGAAAAGAATAAGAAAAGGTGTTTTCTTCAAAGGAAATCATCTTCAGTAAGGGGTATTGTGGTATGGTTTCCACGGATGGCCAGAAACATTGAGCACCTTTGAGGCATGGAGATAATGTGGCTATTAATCACGAATGGGGTATTCTGTCCCACTCTTCCAGAAGAACTCTTTCCAGTTCTTGGAGAGTTTGTGGGGGCGGTTGGTAGCCAGCAACTCGTCTTCCTAGAGCATCCCAAACGTGATTTATTGGATTCATGTCTGGAGAACACGTTGGTCATTCCATTCGTACGATTCCTTCATCGAAAAGGAAATCCTTCACCGGGTTAGCACGATGTGGCCTGGAGTTATCGTCCATTAAAATGAAGTCATCTCCGATTGCTGTAACTTAAGGGACTACAATAGGTCTGATGATCTCGTCCCTATATCGGGGACCAGTCAGAGGTCCATCTCGTATGATACAGAGGTCTGTGCGCCCGTCAATGGAGAGGCCACCATACACCAACACTCCCCCACCTCCAAATCTGACACTTTAGTGCAAGAACGCAGTATTATTCCTACTACCACAGTCCCTCCAGATGAAAATACGCCTATTATCAGAATGAACAAAAAAAGGGACTCGTCAGAAAAAGAACATTGCTCCATTCATTTCTCCTCCAGTTAACATGCTCTGTTGCCCACTCAATGCGGTCGCGATGATGCCTTGATATTAGTTTAACACATACCATCGGTCGGCGAGTATACAGACCTACACCTTGGAGCCGGTTTCGGACAGACTGAGTTGAAACCGTGGTGTCCGTAGACGAGCGAAGGTATTGTTAGAGAAGGGTAGTGTTCATATTTCGGTGTCTCCGAATCATTAACACTAAATAACGATTTTCCTTGGGTGTTGTTGCCCTACGATTGCCTTGGTCTTCGGCCTGTACTTTCAGTCTCCAAAAAACGGTTCCAGATCCTGGAAATCACACTTTGTGACACTCCAATGGCTTGCTTGAGTTTTGCCCCTTTCTGACCTACCAACAACTCTCCAAGTTTCTGAATCAGTTAAATGACTTCGCTGAGACATCGTACTCATCGAAACAAAACAATCACCGAATGTCAATCATCCTTGTCTTCATTGTCTTTTATTCAGTTGAAAGTCAAATTTCATTCACTGCCGCTGAACTCAAAATTAACATACTCCACAGTTTGAAAATCAGAAAAATTTGCACTTATGATTCTCTTCTTCCATTTTGGTAAAACAATTTCACTTATATCTTTATTGTATATAAAACTTACAATATCCTTTAATTGTTTTGAACACAGTGTATTTTTATTACTCAATTGCTTCATTCTCATTCGGAATACCAATATTTCATATAATATTCTCGAAAATACATTTTTGTACAGGAAACAGTTTTTTTATAACATGTATATACTGAGTATGTATGTGATTTGTGGAAAATGCATTTGTTTAAATTAGAAGTCACATTAGAAGGCGTTTGTTTAAATTAAATAAACATTTAAAAAATTAGACAAGAAGAGTTAATGTCACTACTAATATTATACAACTAAATCACTTTTTCTTCTTTTAAATCCTGTAAATAACATTTGAAATAATCTTTTTTGTTTCTAATTTTATTTTTCCCGAATAAGGAATTCTTCAAGTTTTTTACTTTACTCTCTGGAACTTGAAATTCGTAGTAAGAAATTTTCAGTGAAATCAAATTTACTAAAATTCGATCCCTCCAGTTAATGGTGACTGATTTTTATTTCAGAGCTGATAAAGTAGATAAATCTAGTGAATACAATCTTTCAAATACTCACTGTTTTTTGAACTAATGGCTTGTCTCTAACATGGCCCCATAAGCGTAATAATCAAAAAGATAAATAAAGAATATATTTAACCAAAAAGATAAATGAAGAATTACTTCCTGATTTTTTATTATTAAAATTATGATAAAAATAGATTTTAAGTATGAATTTTATTTTGCATGTGTTTCTCATATAGTGCATATTAAATAATTTTTATAGTTATTAGTTTATTTATTATTTTAAAAGCTTATGACCAAAAGAATTGAACTTATTTATACTCTCATAAAATTGAACTGAAAAGTAAATGTATTTGATTGAGTGTAGAATTTATTCTTATCATTTTATAAAAAGTTCTTAAATATAAATCTAACCAACACATTTATCATGCATATTCAATAAATAGATTATACATGAATGACATTTATTGTATGGTATTAATATGTTTTATTTTCTGAAAGCAAAATTAATCTCTTTATCATTACTTCTATAAATTCACATACAGAGTCAAATGATAAAAAGTAAATTGACTTGCAAAATAAAAATAAATTACTAAATTTCTTGATTTTTCATCAAAAATAAATTATCTTCATTTTTGATAAACTTTTTATATGTGCTTAAAATTTCAGTGTTTACTATAAATCAGTTTGCAGAGGAGTACTTCTAAGGCACTCGTCAAAACTATTTGTGTGTATGATTAAAATATTTAAAAACCTTCTGACTTCTTTTTTAGTTTTGAGGAAAAAAGAAGATAGCTGTTAAATTTAGGAAATACTATATATATATATATATATATATATATATATATATATATATATATATTTGTCAAAACTCTAAAGTTTACAATTGAATAAAGAAATACATATTATTTTTCCAACTTATTTATTCAAAATGAAAAAATTATTTCTCTAATAAATGCCTATATCCTTTAAATTACGTTTAATAAGAGCACACTTTTTTACAGTGGACCAGCAGACTATTGAAGTTTATCACACTTATGAATACCTTGATATTTTTATACAAAGTTGAGAGCCAACCTTATTAATTTATCTTAATAATTAGTAAAAAATCTTGAGGTGCATACATAAAATTAATTTTCTGATTTATTTATGCGTCTATTCAAGAGCCGAAATACGTGAAAAGACTAAATTAATAATGGCATAAATCAGTTTTGCATCATTTTTTAATGAAAGTTTTTACTTTGTTAACACTAGATATAAATCTATATTATGCTCAAACGGAATCTGTTATTTTTAATGGATAAAGTAAAGCACTGACTTGCCTAATATTTCTACCTAATAGAGATGGAAATGTTTAAAAATAGAAATATTAACTCTATAACGAAAATAAATTGACTGATATCGTAGCTTTCGGTACAAAAACATACATAATCAAAATCTTTTGCATACGTTTCAAAACAATTTTTTTATTATGGATTTTCTTACTATATTTTGTTTACTATAGCTTCGGATTTATTTTCTAGTATTTTATAAAGACAAAAATTTGTGTTATCTTACAATTTTATGCTCTAGTATTTAGTAAAACAAAATTTTTCTTAATAGACAATTTTTAAAATAGTTTTTTTTTCATTTACAATAGATATTTGAATACCATGCTTAATTGATTTAGAGGCTAAAAAGCTAGAGTTCTAACCTTTAACTTAAAGATAGTATGCGCGAATCCCAGCTTGGACTTTCACTTTCGTAGCGATGCATACGTGCAGCTCTACACAATTTACATAAATTTCATGTGATGCTAAAAATTTTACATGACAACAAAATTATAAAAAAATTACATCAGTGAATTTCAGTTATTATTTATTCAAACAAAGTAGTTATTATTATTATTATTAAGTTTTGAAACATGTAATATTTGTTTATCACAATTATAATTTTATCAAATGTGAATTACTCGCAGAAAGATAAAATATTTTTTCATAATTTTCATTTGATTATTCCAATAATGAAACAAATTATTTTTTATTTAACATTATGAAAGAGATCAATGAATAAAATATGCTACTTATCATGACACAACATAATTGCCGAACTCGTCTACAGGACAATTCTCACTAGAATACATAAGTTGAAACAAATAAATTTAAACTTATGTATTATAGAGAGAATTTTTGCTGTAAACATGTTTTTTATACTGTTTAAAAACATGTTGAATTTGCATTAAAAAAAGAAAAAAAAAAAAAAAAAAAAAAAACTAGTAACTATAGCGCCAGTTAAAAACTGTAATTTTTTTTATAGAATAATGTGATTTTTAGATGTAAATAGCTGTAATTTGCACAAAAAACTGTTTTATTTTTTATTTTCATTTATTTATTTATTATTTTTTTTTGCAGGGTTATTATTGTTTTATGCTAAAGAAACTCTGATTTAAACAGAAAAAATTGTTTATTTTACTAAAATAAATGTAAACACATAATAGAAAAATATATAACTTTTACATAAAAGAAATTGTTATTTAGAATGAAAATAAAAATAATTTTTACACTTAAATTTGTGATTAATATTGTACTTATGGAAAAAATTGCGAATTTTAAAATTAAAAAACAGTTAATTGTGAACAGTGAAAGACTGTCATTTTAGTAAATTTTCTATATTTAGTTTATTCTAATATTAAACGAAAAATTATACCTTTAAGAATAGAAATTTTTAATTGTTAAACAAGGTAAATAATAAGTAATAAATTTTGTTACACTTTTATAAGTTTAAAGCATCTATTTTTAAACAAGATTGCAGTTACTATTTAAACAAAATTGAAGCATGTCGTGTAATATTTTGTTTAAATGTTACAATTTTTTTTCTTTTTTATTTCAATCTATGCACTTACACATAAATAATTAATATGAAAAACCTTAATATTAAATCTATTAACTGAAAAACCTTAATATTAAAGGTATATTTTTATATTATTTTAGTTGTAAAAAGAACAAAACTATGTCTATTATTAATTCCAGAATAAAGTTTAAAATTCAAAACAAATTTTGTTGGGGGTGAATAGAAAATAGGTAAAACAATTTTGTATAACCCTAAATGAAAAAAATTAATAGATTTATTTCCAATCATTTTGAAAAAAATAAACACATATTTTTTTTATTCTTTCAATAATACTACCTTTTAGGATAGTGAATATTCAATACGCGAAGCACACACAAATGCGGCAATAACGTCAATAGAATTCACTATCTGGTCGACTGAAAGTTTCTCATCGATAACTGAAGTAAATAAATTAACACGTGTAACATTTTCTCCTGAAAGTATAATAAACAACACAACAATAAAATAAAACAAGAAAACAAACTTTATAAATCTGTACTCGAAATACATCTTTTTAAAAATTTCTTGTTGACGGGAAATGCACGAAATGAGTTATGTTTCACAATTAATATATTGTTTATCTAATAAAAATAAATAATACATTTAAAAATATAACGACAATTTTTTTAATCACATGAAAAGCTTCTCATGTTAAGCGAAAAATTATGATTTATTTTCACAAAACAAATAAGACATAGTCACTAAAATAACGAAAAATGAGTATGCTATAAATATGAGACTACGAAATAGCCAACTGTTGCAAGTTAAATGAAGTTTGATATTAAAATTCTTAAAAAACATGTTTTGCTTAACTGTGTGATTTTCAGACTGTCCTACGTAAATTATAGGGAAAAAATCTACATAAAATAAAATCTTACATACTAAAAATTA
Organism: Latrodectus geometricus; assembly: GCA_026290005.1. Classification (NCBI taxonomy): domain Eukaryota; kingdom Metazoa; phylum Arthropoda; class Arachnida; order Araneae; family Theridiidae; genus Latrodectus; species Latrodectus geometricus. The sequence goes on from JAPDSC010064003.1 coordinate 1,650,854, forward strand.
TAAATCCACGTGAAAAAGTTAATTCATCCACAAAAATCGATTGCTTCGAATATATTAGGTTAGTGACATATTAAAATACCACTAACGCAGAAAAAACCTCTGCACCTCACTCTTAACTTAGGCTATTTAAAAAAAAAATAATAAAATAAATAAATAAATAAATAAATTGGCTTAAGAAAATAGACCCCGAAAGTGAATTTCATAATAATCGGAAATAAAAACAATTAAAATCTGTTTTTCGAACAAGCAAATTTTAATTGGAAAAAATATGGAATATAATTGTAAAACCATCTGTAATTGCTTACAATGTATGTTTTCCACCCTGGATAAGAACCTAGATAATTCTTCATAAGGATATTCCACTATTTTTGCGGAATCTACTTTAAACTACAGATCCTGCTCGAGTTAGCCCTCGATTGCAAAAATTAATAAACCCAATATAATACATTATCCAAATAAACGATTATGATTCAATAAAATTTTATATATGAGATTGTAATTATGAAACAATTGCATCTGTAAATTCCCAATTCTGAAATAAATTATTGCTTGATAAATTAATAATTCCGGGTTTTTCCCTCCTTTACAATATTACTGTGGTTTTCCTTTCATCAATTTGCAAATACGAATTTCTAACTTGGGAATGAATGTTCGTAATAGTTCGGAGTCCAGTATGAAAGTCCCACCTTTTTAGCACAATATGTGTAAAAGCGTCTTTAGCACAATGTGTAATAATGTAGAGCGTCTACCAAGCCTATTTTTAGTTCTTTAGAAATACGAATATGCTGGGCTCACTCCGCAAATAGTATTTGAAAAGTATTTTACTGTTTAGTTAAAGGGAGTAATTTTACTTATAGATTTCGTAAAATATTTATTATTTTTGAGTTTGTATATAAAAAATTTATTTTACTTGATCATTAAGCAGAATAAACTAAATCTTAAATAGCAGATTAACATTCATTTTATTAGAAGTTAACTGTCAAAGAAAATTATAAAATTCAAACACTTATTTTAGTTTAAAGTCTTAAAGATAACTTATTATTCTGAATTATAAGTTTGAGCAGCTTATAAAAAAACTATTTGCTTGAAATCTACGATATGAATAGTTGATAGCAGATTCTACAATACCAATAGTTGATTAATTTATCTAAAATTAATCAACTATTGATATTAATCTTACCTGTACAATAAATAAGAAAAATAACTTTAATTCTACAAATTTAGAATTAATATTTATTCAAACTGAACTTCATTTAATTATTATTCAATAGAGTAGTAATTGTTACTATAAAAGAGTACAAAATATTTTGTCATTAGATAGTGTGTAAGCTTTTAACCCTTCAAATATTTTAAAGTTTTCTTTCAAAATGAAAAGATTCTGCTTTGAAAATAAAGAAAGAATTTTTTTAAAAATATCTTTGTAATCAGCATTTGGAACAAGATAACTTTGAGAGGCAATCATTAAGATTTTTTTATTTGCATCTTAAATATATTTAATATATTATGTTTAATATAGAGTAGAATCCTCACATAATAAATTAATATAATGCTAAAATTGTTATTAACTAAGCTAATCCTTGTATATGTGCATTTTTGTGAATAAATAGAAACCATTATGAATAGCAATTTAAAATGTACGAGAGAAAACTGTTATTCAAAATGCATATTTTTCTATAATTCTAAAATTAATAAACGAGGAATGAGTTCTCGGAACACATTAGAAATGTACATTTTTAAATGAATAAATTAATTACAACTCAAGAATTTATTAAGTTATGTTATTTCGAGGAATGGAATTATAAAACTGTCAGTGATTGTAGTCAGTGCTTATACTTTCCACTCAGAAATAAAATATGTATTTCCTTTATATAAATATGTATTGCTAGAGTAATTGCTTACACAATAAATTGCAAACCATCTTCTCAGTTTACGACTTGCCGAATGGGTAATTATGTAAATGAATAATAGACAGAGAGAGAACGAGAGTTGTACTCATGCAGCAAACTCTACTTATACGTTGAAAGCAACCAATTACAGTGTTCCGATGCGTCTTTTCCCATTTTTATCCTCAATAAATGAAAGAATATAGAAATATAACGTTATGTACTCATCTAGGAAAGAGTTGTTGTTGTCGTGTGCCAGCCAGGCTGGCAATATGGGGCGCGCTGCTCCTCTTTTCCAACTGAACCATATTTGGTGTGGAGTCCGACTTCCTCAGTATACACATGCCATAGGTACCCATTTATAGGGTAGGCAACCATTCACACACAAAGAAAGGACAAAGACAAGAAAGGGAGAGAGAAAGTACATCCATGCCCGAGCCAGGATTCGAACCCAGGTCCTACCCATCTGTAGTCAGGTACGCTAACCACTAGACAAGTTGGGCGGCTATGAAAGAGTTAATTCTGATTATTACTTATTATCAAATTAAATTTTGTATTATTATTTTAATTAATCGATTTCTTCTTGTACTTAGGGTTATTTCGGTATAAACTTTTATCGAAGGACAAGTGGAAAATTTGTGACAGTAACTATAATTATGTGTTTATTCTCTCTCTCTCTTTCTGCCAAGCCAAATAATACTTAAATACCTATTGTTATTCAAATTGAATATTTTAATCTAAAAGTAATAGTTTTGAAAACTTTTTATTAATATAATAATGTTTTCATTTATAGTTTGTATCACTAAATGCATGCATAATTATTCTCTATTTATTTTATTACATTATCATTATAGAAACAACTGTTAATCAAGTGACGATGAATTAATTCATACTGAAATCACGTAGTGCGAAGATTCTCAATCTGTGAGTTCAAGAAACATTAAATGAGGAGTAAAAAATGGAAAAAAAATATTTTTGAGAAAAGATATTATAATGAGAAGAAAGTAGAAAAAAAAATACATTTTGATATTACAAAAAGTAAAATATATATTTACATTGATAAGATAAACTGGTAAATAAAATACCAGTACCGCATAATGTACTTAATAATTAACTTATTAATATTATATTAAAAGAAAATTTGCAAATTCGTGACAGTCTTAGGCCTTTCTTTCAGGCCAATGTTTTTCGAAGTTGAATGTTCAATATTAAACGTAGATAGATACTCGTTTTTTTTTTTTTTTTTTTTTTTTTTGTCTCGTATTGTTTTTAGCTGAAAGGTGGATTTTTGTTTTAAATTAGCCATAATTTGTAATATGGTTTCACAAGGGTAAAATGTTGAAAATAATAATAATAGTATACAAAATAATCATATTTTGAATGAAAAGAACACTTATCTTCTCTGTGCTATATTCAAAAAGGGACATTTTTGATACATTGTCTTTATAATTTCGCCATTAGTTGTGAAGGACATCTACAGCAATCGAGTAACTTTTTAAGGAGTACTTAGAAATAGATTCACACATAATCTACTAATAACTTGCAATCAAACTATAATTAATAATAAGAAATACTTTTTGAATTTCTTCACTGATAAGATTTGATAATCTCTTTATATATGTCAAAAAAGTAAATCAAATTAATTTATATTAATAATTTTCTTTGTGAAATATGTTCACATGAGCTGCTTATGCACATGAACTAATAACATCTTACCAGTGATATTCACCCAAATAGAAGGCAAAAGTTGAACCCATGATTTGCTGAATTAAAGAACAAAGCGCTGATAAAGCAATCACTTCTTCTTCTTCTTCTTCTTCTTGAGCTTGTCAGATATGTGGCACCTCTGCATTGTTGCATTTTGTACCATGCTCCAAGCCCAATTTTTTCCTAGTTCCATTGTCTTGGGTCACCTACTTTGTTTATAAAGTCTGATAGGCCCTCAATGCAGTTTAGGTGTAACTCTTTAGAATATGGATTTATGGATTAACTAGAGTAGTGAATCTTATAAGGGCAAGAGCATTACACTCATATAGGATATGATGAGCTGATTCTACCCCTGCGTGGCATTTCCTACAAAAGGGTTTCTGTTTAAAAAGTCCCATTGTATGAAGGTGTTTCCTGAAATGATAGTGCCCAGTAATGAAGCCTACAATTGCTTGAGTCTTCAATCTTGGGAGTCTAAGAATTTCAGATGCAATTTTATCAGATGAGTTGAAAATCATACTTTTTGCATGTTTCTGTCCAGGAGAGTCACGCCAAACTTTGTTCATCACCTGTTTTTCCCATTTTTGAATGGCCTTCCTTGTAGTCTTCATGTTAATCCCACAAAAGGGTTCCATTCCTATTGGATTGAAAGAGGATCCCTGTTTTGCAAGTTCATCAGCTCTTTCATTACCTTCTATTCCTATATGCCCTGGCACCCAAATAAGAATAATTTTATTCCCATTTGCCAGTTCCTTAAGGAGATTTTTACATTCCATTACAATTTTTGATTTGACTTGGAATGAGTAAAGAGCCATCAATGCAGCTTGACTGTCGCTGAAAATAAGAATACGCTTACCTTGGTAGCTCTTCTTTAAATTTATCTGCAGACAGTTGGTGATAGCAAGAACCTCCGCCTGAAAGACAGTGGCATGTTCCCCAAGCCCTTTATAAAGACTGAATCTTGGTGCCACGCCACAGACCTCCAGTCCTGAGAGGTTGTCCTTTTTTTTTATCCATCAGTAAACCAGATACGATCATTACTTTTTATTTCAATCGTGCTGTTTTTCCATTCTTCCCTGGTAGGAAAAACTACCTCGAATGGTCTTTCAAACACGTATGTTATTTCCATGCTGCCCGAAGGCATTTGGAGAGTTGGGTGGTTGATTTTTTTGGTAATAGTAGTATGACCTCCAGAAGAGGGCTTATCACACCACTGATTTTGCAATTTCATTCTATATGCAGTTATTCTGGCAGCGCTGCATATGAAGATATTTAGTGGAATCAGGTCCAGAATTGCCTCTAGTGCTCTGGTAGGTGCTGTGGACATTGCACCTGTGATACACAAGCAGGCCATTCTTTGCAGACTTCCTAGCTTGTCCTTCACAGTTTTCTGATCCACCTTACACCACCATATCACAGATGTGTATGTAAAAGTAGGCCTGACAATTGCTGTGTACATCCAAAACATCATTTATGGCTGTAGACCCCAGTTTTTACCAAGCATGCGTCTGCATGTCATAATGCATTTTTTTGCCTGATTGATTTTGTAGTCAACATGTTTATTCCAGGTGAGTTTTAGGTCTAGAATTAAGCCCAGAAATTTCACCTCAGAAGCAACGTTGATTTCAACCTCAAAAAGTTTTGGGATAAAGAATCCCTCCCTTTTTATTTTTCTTGTGAATGGTATAAGGTTGGTCTTCTGTGGATTTATATCCAGATTCCTTTCCTTACACCATTTGCCTACATAACTTAGAGCATTTTGCATTAGTTGACAAGTTATGTTAAAGTCTTTACCAAGGATGAGTATGACAATATCATCAGCATACCCCTGGGTAAATTAACCTTTAGAATTAAGATATTTTTATAGGCTATTTACAACCAGATTCCAAAGTAATGGTGATAATACACCTCCTTGTGGACAGCCTCTGGTTGTCTTCTTTTCAAATGTCTCATTGAAGATTTTCATTTGTATAGTTCTATCCGAAAGCAGGGTCCTAGTCCATGAGTAAATTGCATGTTCAATCCCTGTATCCCTTAAGGCATTAAGGATGGATAGATGAGAGGTGTTATCAAATGCACGTTGGATATCTAGGAAAGTGGCTAAGGCAATTTCCTTTCTCTCCAGGGTGTCCTCAATCTTAGATACAAGCTTGTGTAACGCTGTCTCTGTAGATTTGCCAGGTTGGTAGGCAAACTGTAGATTATGCAAGGGACTATTTCTACACAGGTAATCTCTGATGTGCCTAACAATGATTTCCTCCATAATTTTGAGAAAGAATGAAGATAAGCTTATTGGCCTAAAAGACAGCCTGGTCATAGTTTTTTCCAGGTTTAGGAAGGAAAACAAACCTAGTCTTTTGCCATAGCTTTGGAATACATCCCAGTGCTAAGCTAGCTCTGAATATTCTAGTTAGCACAGGGATAATAAGATCCCCTGCCTTCTGGATCATTACAGGCATGATTCCGTCAGGTCCAGGACTCTTGAGAGGTTTGAAGGTGGAAATAGCCCACCTCACTTTATCATGATTGATAATGCTCTTAGCATAGGTCCATTGATTTCTTTTAATTCTTTTTACAGAACCAATGAAATGCTGCCCTTCGTTGCTATCAATATCAATGGCTCCCGGAAAGTGAGTTTTGGCCATAACTTCCATTACTTCTTTTCCGGTACTAGCAAATTAGCCATCCTCATCCTTTAAGGTTCCAACTATTATAGGTTCATCCCTTCTAAGGATTCTTTGGAGTCTAGCTCTTTCAAAGATTGAATTCACCTCTTCACAGAACTTTCTCCAGGATTCATGTTTGCTTTTCCTAACATTTTTGTTATAGTTAGTGAGTGCTCTCTTGTAGTTATCTCATTCACCATGTTTCTTTGCTTTGTTAAAAAGTTTTCTAACATTTGCCCTTTCAGTTTCCAAAGAGTTATTCCACCAAGGACACTGTGGCTTTGCTCTTTTGGTACGGATTGGGCAATTTTTATTGTATGAGCCTAGAATTTCACTCTGCAGAGTTTCTGCTGTGACTTCTAGATCATAATTGTCTCTAATATAATTTCCCCCCAGTTCAGTTAGCCCCATGATATCCTTTTAGAAATTCTTCCAATTGGTCCTCATGGGGTCCCTGAAGCGACGGTCAATATTTATACTGGAGTTTATTTCGAAGTGGATGTTTTGAAGGTCTGAACCTGATGGTCTCCCATCAACTTTCCATTTCGTGATATTTTTACTAATAGCCGGTGTTGCTAAAATAATGTCGATTACTTCAGATCAATTAGAAGTTATAAAATTCGGATCGTTGCCTTTGTTTAAAATATCCAAACCATAGTTAAGAATAAATTCCAAAAGACACTCACCTCTTTTGTTCGTGTCTGTGTTGCCCCAGAAGATGAGAGTTGCAGTCTAGCCCAAGGACTTCCTGCAATTTGTGTTCTGCACAAAACTGCAAGAGTTTGTGCAGTGTTGGATCAGGTGGAGCTTTCTCTTCATAGGGTAAGTAGACAGAGCCAAAAACAATTTCTTTTTCTTTTCCCTCTATATTGAGTCTGACTTTCACTGCTATTAGGTCCCTATGAATAAACTCGGTTAGAGGTAAAACCTCAATATCTTTATCTATAAGGATGCAGGTTCTAGACTCACTGTTAAGATCATAAATGAGCTTACCTTTCGTTCCTTTAAGGCCACTGACTCTACCCCTGACAAGCCAGAGCTCTTGAATCAGGGCCAGGTGAAAATACTCACCAAGAAAATTCTTAGCGAGGTTTGTGGTGCCACTTCTATTGTGGTGGATGTTGGCTTGAAGAACCTTTACCCCCATCAGTTTTTGAAGGTTTGTCAAGGACTTTGGCTTGAACTTGGTGAAGTCCAATATAAAATTTACATCCCCTTCTCCCAAGTGTAGCCGCATCCATTTCAGGCACGCTAAGGACGATGGTCTGTCCTGATGGTTCATTCTTCCGATGGAGTATATTCCAGTCGGTAGAGGTAAGCCTATATTTTGTGCCTCGATTTTCCTCAAGAGCTCTTTGGGCTCCAGTTTGCTGCAGACTTTTGGCAGTTTAGCAATGATTTTAGTGGTTCTGTCAAGCTTCCTTGCCTCACCCACCAAAAGAGTTTGCTCCTGCCAGGGGTTTATTTCATTGACAATCTGTTCGAGCCACTTAGAGCTCTCTAGATCTGAACAATTGATAATAAGTGCCCCATTATCTAGTCTGCAAGAAAGAGAAGTGGGGGTGAAGCCCTTATCATTTCTTGTAATTTTATTGGTTATCAACAACTCCAGGTCTGAAGCCTGTTCATTTGATAACCGCTTTGAAGGATGTCCCCCGAGAATCACCGCCATTTTGACCGCCATCAAAGTCTCCTTATAGGTAGTACCTTCAGGTCCTTTTTTGGCAGTCTTAGGGGCAGTGTCTTGTAACATCCTTGGACATGATCTTTTCTCGCACTGTTTGTTTTTGCTTGGGTTTTTCTACCCAAGTGCCCTCAGCGATTTTTTTCTCTTTAATGAGTTTCTTTCTTTATGCTCCAGAAAGTCTCTTTTTGAGTTTAATTCCCTCCATGGAGGCAGTCATACTACTAATGGCTTCCTGCCCCTCTTGGGATGTTGATGGTGTAGAGGTCGTTTCTACCTCTTTTGAAGAAGGTCCCATTTCTTCCCCTTCAGTTGGTTTTCCCTTAGTATCCATTTCTTCAACAGAATGGCCTACTTCGGGCTTCTTACCTGCAGAAGCAGTAATATGAGTTAAGTTTTTGTCTTCATCAGCCATAAATTAACTCAAAAGAAAAGCTCAGGAACAGAAAAGGTCCACCCAGTATTGCCTGAGATGCTGGGTAAGGCAAAATACTCTAGAGGTTCGCCAGTCGCACAAGAGGCTCCGTTAAGACACTATAACCGCAGTGCCATTCACCCAAGGCACGGATCGCATAACACCTGGGTTACGGGAGTTGGTTCGCGACTATTTGTTATTCAGAGGTTATCCTGTCATCGCTACAGGATGTTCGGCTATCCACCACCTGCCGACGCGCCTGGTAGCCACTCAAGCTGCAGGAAGCAATCACTTACTAGACTTGTTAAAACATAAAGTCATTGTAACTTAAATAAAAAGAAAAATAAGTAATATGTGTGTGATGGATAAGAATTTTAATAGTAATATAAATGCTTTACAACTGCAGTGAAAAGAACTATTGTAACTTTAAATTTTATTAAATTAGAAGAAATTCAAGAAATTTCAAAATTCTATATTTATTATTAATATTTTTATGGAACAAATAGATGGCTGGTCAGTACTTTCAGTGGTTCAGCAGTTCATGGATTGCAATCTCACCTAGCGCAAGGATGATTATTGTGGATCAAAATCTATCATAGGAGTAAGTCCAGTAGAATTTGTGTCATGTGGATGAAATATAAACTTAAGTCGAACAAAACAAATTAATGATCATTTAATCGATTTTGATGATGAATTATTATGAATTCATCGTATATTAAACTAGAGAACATTCATTAAACCAATGTAAAAGGCATTTTTACAGTGTTTTGAAATAACGATAAGCATTCAACAATACATTCAAAATATGTAAATATTCTTATGTGTAGTTTTTTTTAACAATTTGAATTACAATAAACAGTTCTATTACTTTTTTTTATCTTAGTATCTTTGGATATTAATGATAAAACTTAAAATTTTTATGTAGTAAGATATCACGTAACCCAGAACAGGTATATATGAACCAGAATATGTAGCATCTGTGAGCAAACAGAAAATTACACCCCCTGGAGAGGTCGCGATAAAATTTTGGGGAGAATTGCTAAATTCAAAGAAATTTAAATTTATTGAAAATCTACGTTTCAAAGAACAGAAATAATGCAGGCAAAGTAACTAACAATTATTATTTTACGAGCATGATATCAGCGATTGCTATCACGTGGTTTCAAAACCCCATTTTGGTGATAACTCAATTTACCAAAAGTAATCAAATTGTAAGAGAAAATTTGTCCTGGGATTCAAATTCAAGAATGTTCCACTTACATTCTAATAAAAGATTTATCAATCACAAAAAAAAGCTCTCCAATATCCATATTTATCTATTTATTATTACAAATATTATAGGAAATATATTTACGAGAAATTATTTAAAAGATTAGGTTTAGGTGCCCGCTCATCTATAGTCCTTACGGATCAAAGCATTCTAGTACTCTATTTACTTTTCTTTGCATGAGAGTATAGGATCTTAATCAGACTTAACCTGATCTGAATATTTTTTTGCCAATTGAGCAGTGTAACCATTGCTCAATTGGCAAAAAAAAATTACATTATTTTCTGATGATGGCCAAGATTTTCAACATCCTCCCACTTTTGATTTTACATCTAAAAAAATTCAAATATAATACATAAATTATAATTAAAAAAATTCTCAACATTATATTGCAAATTACGAAATTTCAAAATAAATCAATACACTTCAGATTATAAAAAAATAACAAAATATTGCAACTATCAATAAAATTAACATACAATTTTTTTTCTTATTCACATTTAATTTTTTTAATTTAAGATTAACGTTAAATCTTAAATTAAAATTTTGAAATAAAGCTCTTATGACATTATATAAAGTTCAAAAGTAAAGAGTTCTTGATGTAAAAAGAAAAGTTCTCTTCTATAACACATGTCTTTTTTTTACCTGTTTTCTTCCTACCATATCGAAAGGTTCGTTCATCAAGTTCAGTCTTGTAGACAAGATCTTTTTTAGTTCTACTATTATAGCAGGTAAACTTTTTCACGGGTGTTTCACTTTCCTGGAACACTTTTTTTTCATTCTCACCTACTTCTAGTGGACATACTCTTAACACTGGACGTATAACTACTCAATTTTTAGTCTTCAATTTTACAAATTCCCATCAGGTGACTTAAAGACTTCAATCACTTTTCCTAATGACCTGTCCAGCTTTTTCCTGTTTTCACTGGATTTAGAACATCTCCTATATTTATAGGTGGTGAACTTCGCACTTTTCTTTGAAATTGCATGAGTTGTCCCAAGTATTCTGAGCAAAAATACTTCCGAAAATCCTGTCTCACTCTCTGACGATAGACATACCTTTTATTTAAAAATTTACTACATAAGAGCTCCATGTCAGGTGTAGCAGTTTCTTTGATCTCCTGCAAGAAGATCGTGGTAGTAAGAGGTTCTAAGTCTCTTGGATCCTTCTCACATATGTGAGAGGTTGTCCATTAACGAGGACTTCATAATAGCATTAAACAGTGCTTAGTTATTCAATGTTGAGAAACGTGTGTCCTAAAGCTTTACACGAAGTATTCTTTTGATTATTTAAATAAAATGTTCTCAGTAACCACCCTACCCTGGTACAGATTCAATTGATAGTGCTGTATTTTTCTACCTCACATCCCAGTTAATTCTTTTAATAACATTGTTAGCTCTAACAAAGTTTGTTCCAATATCTGAATATACAATAGCTGGTCTTCCTCGTCGTGCTATAAATCTTTGGAATGACTGCAAAAATTGTTTTGTGTATAGTGAAGTGGTCAATTCCAAATGAATTTTTTTAAATGGACCTCAAATATACACTACTGGCCATTAAAATTGCTACACCTGGAAGAAATGCAGATAACAAAATGATATTTATTGGACAAATATATTATACTAGAAATAACAAGTGATTAAATTTTCAAAAAATTTGGCTGGATAGATCATGAGAAATCAGTACCTAGAACAACCACCTCTGGCAGTAATAACAGCACTTATAAGCCTGGGCATTGAGTGAAACAGAGATTGGATTGCATGTACAGGTACAGATACCCATGCAGCTTCAACACGATTCCACAGTTCATCAACCGTAGTGACTGGCGTTTGGTGACGAGCCAGTCGCTCGGCAACCATTGACCAGACGTTTTCTATTGGTGAAAGATCTGGAGAACGTACTGGCCAGGGCAACAGCCGAACATGTTCCGTATCAAGGGAGGTCCGTACAATACCCGCGACATGCGGTGGGGCATTATCTTGCTGAAACATAGGGTTTCGCAGGGCTCGAATAAAGGGTAGAGCCTCGGGTCGTAACACACCAGAAACGTAACGTGCACTGTTCAAAGCACCGTCAATGCGAACAAGAGGTGACCGAGACGTGTATCCAATGGCACCCCATACTATCACGCAAGGTGATGGGCCAGTATGACGATGACGAATGCACGCTGCCAGTGTGCGTTCACCACGATGCCGCCAAACACGGATGCAACCATCATGATGCTGTACACAGAACCTGGATTCATCTGAAAAGATGACGTCTTGCCATTCATGCGCCCACGTTCGTCGTTGATCACACCATTGAAGGCGCTCTTATTTATGACGCAGTGTCAAGGTAAGCCGCAGCCATGGTCTCCGAGCTGAGAGTCCATGCTGCTGCAAACGTCGTCGAGCTGTTCGTACAGACACTTGTTGTCTTCCAAACGACCCCGTTTCTTGACTCACGGCTCGTGACGTGGTTGCACGATCCATTACGGCAATGCGGATAATATGCCTATCTTCTCGGCTGCTAGGGATAGGTAGCCGTTGAGATCCCGCATGGAGTTCCGTATTACCGTCCTGAACCCATCGATTCCATATTCTGCTAACAGTCACTGGATCTCGACCGACGCGAGCAGCAATACTGCGATAAGATAAACCGCAATCCCGGTATGCTACAATTCGACCTTTATCAAAGTCAGAAACGTGCTGGTACGCATTTCTCCTTCTTACACGAGGCATCACAATATCTTTTCACCAGGCAACAACGTTCAAATGCAATTTGTGTATGAGGAACCGGCTGAACAATTTCTTCATTTAAACACAATGTAGGTGTTACTACTGGCGCCTGCTTTGTCTGAATGCGCTGAAAAGCTAATCATTTGCATATCACAGCACCTTCTTCCTTTCGTATAAATTTCACGTCTGTAGGATGTCGCCTTCTTGGTGTAGCAATTTTAATGGCCAGTAGTGTAAATTTCAATCCAGAATTTCTAATTTCCTCAGAGGATAAGTGGTCCAGCAAAGTCAATTACAATTATTTTGAACATAAAGGCCACTCTGAGACGATCGATTTGCAATTGAGCTGTTGGAATTTCTATTGGGTGTGAATCAAATTTTCTGCAAGTAAAACATTTTCTGATAAACTTACGTACAGTTTATCTATATTTCACAATCTAAAATTCTTATCTCAGATAGTCATTACTATGTGAACACTGGCATGACCAAGAGAACAGTGTTTCCATCGAATGAGTTTTTCAACAATTGGATCTTCAGAAGTTAATATAACCACAAATTTAAAATTACCTAAGTTTTCTTTAATGAGAGCCTTGTCTTAATTGGGAAAAAATTATTTTCATCCCAAAAATTTGAGATTTCTGAAATCTTTTATCTTGCAGCCCTGTTAAAGACTCTAGTTGTGTTAACTTTAGCAATGTAATCCTAGATATTTTTCTTCTACAGTTATGTTTCAAAATTTCCTAAACTCTTATTTCAACTTTTTTATCAAAAATCTGTAAATCCACGATATAACCAAGAGAAGTTTAGGATGACTTGAGAAAATGTTCTAAATCATTTCTTCTTCACTTTCTGTATTTATGATACTAACAAGTTTTTATTCTTTGAGCATTGGTAATTCCTTCATCAGAAAAAATGTCAGTTTTAGGCCATTACTCAGAAGAGTTTTTTAACCAAGCATGGCCAAGCCACCAAATAGATTAGGCTAAGTTTTCAACGCTGCATCCTCCATATGCAAAATCAGCTGGATTTAACTGTCCATAAATGTGATGCCAATCTTTTAGATCACGTAAAAGACGAATTTCTTTGACACGATTAAAAACAATAGTAGTCTAGTTTTTATTCTTCTTAATCTAGTATTACTTAAACAATAAATATTACTGCAATTAGACCAATATTGTGTAATCACTTTCTCCGTTCCTAGGCTCTCTTTCACATTGACAAGTTCTTGCCCCTATATTAGATGCTTGCAGCTCTAGCTTAGATACTGATATAGATTCAATGGGAGTGATCTTTGATCTATAGCAGGGGTGGCCAAGATGTCGACCGCGGACGACTGGTAGACCATGAAGACATTTTAGGTAGTCCACACGACCATCCCGATAATGATCTCGGATATTAACAATTTATTTTATGATGAATTATTTGAAATAAAAATTATACGATTTAAAACCCAAAACAAACTGTGCAAAGATTTATGATTAAAGGTTTACGATTTAAAACCTAAAACAGACATGATGAGCGCGATTAAAACATTAAAAAAAACTATAGAATGGTATGCATCTCAATTAAGAAAACATGAATTGAGAAACTTCAAAAACATGGAGGAAGTGTGCATCCATAATCCAAACCGAGACTTCGAAGATTTCGCATAATACTTACTTGTTTTGTTTGAAGAATTTGAAAGAAAATTCGCTGACTTAATTAGGTTGAAAGAAATACTCAATTTTATGATATTTCCATTTAATGAAAATGTCAACATTGATGGAGTATCTGAAAAAATAGGGCATTTAATAGGTATCACATCAGTCATGGTCGAAGAAGAAATTATTAAATTAAGATGTGATATATTTCTTAAATCCAGAGAATATTTAGCGATACTGATTTTTTTAAATTAATTTCTGAGGAAACATTTCCAAATATTTACAAATTGATTTTGTATTTGAAATCATATTTTGGATCAAGGTATCTTTGCGAATCTGCTTTTTCAACCATGAACATAAAACAAACATTGGTCGCATTTAACAGATCAGCATTTAATTTCGTGTTTATGCAGTGCAATAAGCTCGTACCAGCCACAATATGATAAACTTGTTACAGATATACAGTGCCAAATTTCAACTAAATGAAATGAATAGTATGATCAGTTTTTGATATATGAATACTTTGATTATTTTGTCAGTAAATTTTTGTAAATATTAATATTAAGCCTTTTTTTTTAGAAAAATTACATAATTTACCGTTTTTTCTTGTTACCGAAAATAAATATGTATTTTAATTTAGCTCTGACATTGGTAGACCACCTTAGATTTTTTAAATGTGGAGTAGACCCCGGATCCCAAAAGTTTGGACACCCCTGTTCAATAGCTTGTACCATTTGGTAGTCTAGAATTTCCCTTCACACCTTAAAAATGCACATGCAGCATAAGTCTTTTCTGATGCATGCAAAAGACCTGCAATGCTATACTTCTATTTCTTTCATTTCTGTCTAAACATCTAAGTATTGAAATGCCATTCAAAATTTTGAGTTAATTTTTCCACTTTTGAAATTTCTTTACCATCTGAAATCCAAATCAGTATCTCTAGATAATTTTAGTTTCCAGCATTCCTATAACATCAGTTTTCATATTAAACTTAAGATTAATTATTAATGAACTTTGATGTTAAATTTTTTATCCCATTGGATATACTTGTACAAGTATATCCAATGAGATAAAATAATTTTTTGTCAACACTTGATAATCCTTTTAGTTATTGTTTGACCTTCTAAAATGGGATCAAATTCTCTCAAATCAATAGAAAAAGTATCATTTCTATTTTCCCATTTCAAACCCAAAACTGGGACAGCTTTGTTTTCTTTTAAAGCAGATTCACTTTTTTTGAAAAGGGTATGCTTCTATCTTAAATTAAATTTTGCTGTGCTAAGAATTTCTTGGGACTCCTGAATAAATTTCACTAATTATTTTTCATTATTCACACTATAAACACAACTGTCTACATTAAAGAACTTCAAAAGTTTTTCTTCAGTTTCTTTATATTCAAAAGGAACTTTATTCCAATGAAATTCTATAGTAGCTCCTAGAAAGGAAGAACTTGAACAAATCCCCAAAACTACCCATCGATGCCAAACAGTTCTTAACTGTTCTTTCTTTTGATCCTGCCACCACAAAAACTGTAAATATGGCTTATTATGCTCATGAAACCCAATCTGCAAAAACGCTTGTACAATATCAACAACCACTCCATATTTTCTTATTCTAAATCTGTTTATGATAGAAGGTATTAACTCCATTAAATTGGGATCTTTTTCTAAACAATCATTGAATGAAGGTGAATTTTTGCCAATTGTAGAGCCATCGAAGTCTGGCCTAACTTTCATTGTTGAATTTTCTTTGAAAACAGGCCAATAAGGCAAATAGTGTTCTGGATCCGAACTACGCACTTCTTCTATAATACCTTGTTCAGACCAATCCTTAAAAATACTTCCGTATGCTGGAATCTTGTCTAACTTCTTCAAGGATTTGATACAATTTACAAGTCTTTACACAGAAATATCCTTACAATTTGTCAAATGGGAAAGTTCTTCTTACCATGGTAATCGAACTTTGTACGCCCGCCTGACGGTACGTAGTAACAATTTGGAAATAATTCTCTTTCACCAATTATCCTACTTCTTCTCTTTTTCTTTCGATAGGACTTTTAATACCAGGTGTATCTAACCTCCATAAACCTGAGATATTAACATCTGTCACATGACAAGATAAAATAGAATTTGTACTGTCATGATTTTCCATTTCTTAACTCCTTCTCATCAGAGTCCAGCTTAATCTAGTTCTTTAACAAATTAATCCTGATCTAAGTTCTTTTATCCATCCACTGAACAGTTTGCCCTAATTAATAAATGAATTTCTTAGGAAGAAAATTGATACAATAATTGATCATCAAATGTATGCATATTATCAGTTATGAATATTTTATGAGACTTAAGTTCCTGTGCATAAGGGGGCACAATATTACTCTGGAAATATTAGAACAAATTATTTCTTGATCCAGTATATATACCTCAGAATTAGAATGATAAGTATCATTTATTGTTACTTAAGTGTGCCAAATAAATTATATTTTTTTCAGTTTCCCCACATAAGCAAAATAAAATCGATTCTTCCTTAATAACATCATATTCCATAAATTTTGCATCATTTTTCGAAATGTATGATCGCTGCGAACACGTATCAGTGAGAACTCATGAATAAAATAATTTTTATTATGAGTGTGAATTACTAAAGTTTGTAAATAAACTCTCTGCATAGGTGCAATATTAAAGAGCTCTCCACAGCAAATTTTTCTTCTGAAGCCTTTATATTATTTTTATTGCCAAAAAATTGCTTATTCATTTTACCCATTACTAATGGATGCTGCCCACGATATTTCACACAACTTTTTTTGTAATTTTTACAATTACGCGCATTATGTGAGTTTAAATGTTAAACAACGAAATGAAATGATTTTTTCTTTTATAAATATTTCTTTCTTTTTTCTCTCGTACTGGAAACATATAGCATATCTACAATCCTGACTCAAATATGATTTTCTGTAAAACACACTCTCAGTAACATCCTAGTTGGCAACATAAGTGATTCTTCTTGTCTTATTCTATAAATCAGAGGCAGAAGCTTTACTCTTCAAAGAATGAGTCCACAACTTTTTGTTTGTATTTTCAAAACCAAAAGGGGAGCGTACAACTGTCAAATTTTGTTCCCATTCAATTTCTTTTTTTAAGGAAAGTTTAGAGACGTATTCGTTACCTGTACTCTCGATGATGATTAATTCACTCTGAGTATGCTCACATATTTTATAATAAATCTCTTGGAAAGATAGAGGATGAAATGAAATTGCTGAAAAACTACCCTTTGCAACATCTAAGAACCTAAGTGATCTCAATTGTCCATCTAGAGTATCGTACAGTCTAGTAGGTGAATATTTTTGAACTTGATGATTCGAATTATTTATTACCAGAGTAAGTAATTTTCTTTCGTAGACCTCAATCAAGAAATCTTCTCTTCCGAAGAGCTGTTTCAGGCATTTTATGACTTCTTTTCTTTATGACTTTTTCCCGGAGGAGGAAAAGATTCTACTAATTGTCTGGCTGCGGAATTTTTTACCGTTGATTGAATTAATTACTATTATTTATTTCCTCAATATCTATATCGTGTATATTTTTAAAATGGCCCCACCATTTTAGCCAATATTTAATATTACCATTAAACTGCTTTAATTTTAATTCTGGCAATTTAAATTTCCTTGGTTTATTAATATTTTCAAAAGTATTTATGTCGGATTTTCTATTTTAAGTTTATTCAAAATATTTAGTCGTCTTTTTAATTTCATAGTATTTTCTAAAAACTTATCTTCGTAAGCAGTTATTGCTTCATATTCAGAATCAAAACTATCTTGCTTGCAACATTTATCATCTTGTAAAATCATTAAAATCTGTCTATCCATTTCTTTTAAGTCATTAAACTTCTGTTCTGAAAGAACCATTTTTATTTCTATTATATCTATCGCATGCTCTTTATTTTCTAATATTTATAAAGTTTATTTAATGCTTTAGAGAAATTTTTTCGCATCGGTTTTCTTAATTTATGAATGCTATCAATTTCCATTTTAAATTCTACATTCCTATCTAATTCTTAAATAATTCAAATAATAATAACTGAGCCTCTCCAAGAATGCTAAATTTTGGTAATAACTCAATTTATTAAAAGTAATCTAATTGTAAGAAAAACTTTACTATTATTGGTCACGGGATTCAAGTTCAGGAATATTCCCCTTACATTCTAATAAATGATCCATATTATACAAAGAAAAATTCGCCAATATCCCTATTTTATTATTACAAATATTATAGCCGGACAGATATATTTACAAGATCAGATTCGTGAGCACGCATCTATATTTCTTAATGATTAAAAACATTATAGCATTCTATTTACTTTTTTTCGAGTGGGATCATGGGATCTTAACATGACGTCATCACTGATCAATTGGCAAGAAGGTTTTCATTATTTTCTGATGACCGCCAAAATTTCCAACACCCATTATCATGCAGTGAAATGCGGTATCAATTGCTTACTTTCACCTACAACAAATACCAGCATTCTCGCTTACTCCTACATAAAGCAAAGGGTAGACAGCAAAAACATGAATTCCCTATTTAAATATCAAGAACCAATATGGCTGCCGCACAACGCCAGAGACCATTCACTGCTAGCTAATGAATTCCCTATCTCTCAATAGCAGGAAAGTGTGGATCATAAAAACGAAGATTCCAAGCTTGACAATAAGAATTAGAAAACATTACCAAAGAACCTTAAATCCAAGACTTAAAACTGCTGTTAGTAAACTCAACAAAAATATTAAAAAACTTTGCTCTGAATTCAGATCCTACCAATGGCAAAATAAAATCGAAAGTTGATGCACCAACAATAATTCTATTTGGATGTTTGCTTTACAACTTACGCAAAAAAAGACTATCAGCCATATCATTACTGGACCAAATGGACAAGTTTATTCAAATAATGAAATATTTAACATTTTTGGCAATACATTATATTATAAATTCCAGCTGAATACTAATATTAATAAAATCTTCACCAAAAATATTTCTAATTATGTTTATAATTATATTGAAAACATCAAGCCCTATGCAACCATTCCCCCTACTGATATAGAAGAAGTCAGCTACATCACTAAAAAACTGAAAATTAAAAAAGCTTCAGGAAAGGACAATATTACCAACTGCATGATTAAATATCTACCGATAGATTATTTGCAAAATATTATTAACATCTACAATATATGTCTTAACATATCTTACTTCCCAACTATTTGGAAAAATGTCACAATAATTTTATTTACTAAACCTGGTAATGTCCCCGGGAAACTAGGGAATTAACGCCCCATTAGTCTTTATCTAACTCTTGGGAAAATCTTTGAAAAAATAATCTACAATAGAATCTAATGCTAATTACATCTTATTCCAAATCAACAGTACGGTTTTCGTAATAACTTATCTATTGTCAAACAGTTTATTAGAATTACTGAAATTATTAGACACAACATACATAGAAATATTTATACTGCCATCGTCATGTAAGACATTGCAAAGGCATTTGGCAGAGTATGGCAAGAAGGTCTCCTATTCAAATTAATTAAACTAAACTTAAATCCTAATATCATTTTACTTATCACTTCATACCCAACCAATAGATTATTTCATATCAATTATAATAATGAAAATTCTCTCACGCTTAAAATAAACACTGGAGAACCACAAGGAAACATCCTTGGACCAGTTTTACATCTATTCTATATTCATGAATTTCCATGACTGAATAATAACTCAATCAAACTGCCCATCTATGCTGATGATACAGCGATCATTTCTGAATCAATGCAACCAAACATTGCTATTTACAATTACAACTTGTATTGACTGATATAAAAATTGGAGCACTAATGGAAGAATTTCAATTAATGCAGATAAATAACAACTTATAATTTTTAAAAATCAAAAGAAAAATAAAATTAAACTACTGAAACATGATAAACTCTACTTGTTTGATTAAGTTATTCCCGAAGTAAAATCTTCAAAATATCTTGGCTTAACCATTAATACACAACTATCACGGTCTACACATATTAATAATGTTCTAAAAAAAGACATATCAAGCTTAGGGTTCTTTATACCACATTCTGGAGAAGAAATCATGCTTATCTTTAAAATTAAAAATGTTTATTCATGGTATGACGTATCATCACTTATGCCTCGCCTGTTTGGAATTCTATTAACAATAGAAACAAACATAAGATTAATGTATTTCAGCAGAAGCAATTAATAATTATTACTAAATCTCCATATTTTATTCACAATAAAAATATTACAAAGGACTTAAAAATCGACAATTTAATTGATCACATCGCGAAGCTTAATAAAAAGTTTTATGATACTGCAAAAAACTGTGATGCCAGTGACTTTAATAAAATTTTCCACTATGAATATTTACTTGAAGACTGTTAACATAGACCCATAGCCAATAATTCTTTTATGCATAATGTGGCTATGTTTTCGCTTATGTATATTTTTGCATATAGTTTTGAAAATAGTTTATTTAACCTAATTTCTTCTCTTATATATTTAAGTTTTACTTTATTTACAACAGTTTTATTTTTTCATTATATTACTCATTCTTCATATTATAGTGGAAATTTTGAACTCTATTGTCCCGCCTATCAGCTGTCTCCTGAAAGCTCAGACTCACACCGACAAGTCCTGGTTCCATGCACTTCACTCTCAGCGCTCTCTGTCAGTACTGAAAAGTCTTCCAACCCAGAACTATCATAGATGAAAGAGTAAAAGCCAGCTTCTCAGGCCAAAACTCTCTATTTTCACACGATACAAGATGACAGTAAGATAAATCAACTGCATTCTGTATTTGTGTTTTGGTTTATATACTGCTTTTGTTAATTATATTTAATTTACTATCAGGTATGTACGTAACTTATTTTTTCAGTTTTAGAGAGTTTAGTAGAGTGTTTGGAGGGGAAAAAATAATAACAATTAATTAAAAAATTAATATAGATATTAAAATGTAAATTTTAATAGCTGCATTAATTTTTGGGATTTTCTAAAATATTTTGCATGTAGTTTTGTATAATGCTTTTCTATTTTTAATAATGTTATATAGAAATATTGTTTATTTATAATTTTGCTTAAGTTTTAATATCCTCATAGTAGATAAGTGGTTAAAAATAAGTACCCAATGACAGAACATGAAAAAAATACAAATGAGAACAAGAGACAAACATCTATTAAACTTAGAAAAACTGTGCATGAATACACAAACAAATATGAATCCAGTGACACTACATCTTCTTAAAAAATATCGAACGTAATATGTTATCTAAGAAAAAATTGATAAAATATTAAGAAGAATTTATTAAATATGGATTTGCATTTTGCATTGTTTATGGAGAAGAGCGTCTGAGTTAATTTATAGGATAAATTAGCAAATGAAAGTTTTAAACATGCTAAATTTAAAAGGAACTTAGAAACTAAACATAAAGAATTTGCAAATAAATCTGAAACATGTTTAAAAGACGCGCTGAGCATATAAAAAAAATCAAAGTGTACTTATGAAAATATATACAACAATTACTGAGAAAGCTTTACGGTCATCTTGAGAAGTTTCATATTTAATAGTGAAAAATTTGAAACCACTTACTATTGGAGAATACCTTATTCTTCTTTCATCAATTAAAATAACATCAAATATGCAGGGAGAAAAAGGAAAACTAAATGATGTTGTTATTGCAATTAATTACATTAAAAGCCTAAACAGTCGTCTTTTTCAATACTCTGTAATCAGATGAGTTCTGTGTATGAAACATTATTTCTACATACCGAAGTCAGATGGCTCTCACGAGGCAAAATATTGCGACTTATTTTTGATTTGAGAAATGAAAATTACATTTTTGTTGTTGGAAAAGAAACATACGAGGGTTACTCTGAAATTTTTGAGATACGCACAGATGATAATTTACAAAATAAAAATAACGGTTTAGTTTTAAATTACAAAGTATTTTAATACAGAAGACGATTTTTTACTGACTTACTTCAATTTATTTGGCGTAGAATAAATTTTAAACAGAAGAGAAAATGTAGTTGACGCGAGAACATTTTCGCGATATGATTTTCTACGATTTTAAAGCAGGATTAAATCAAGAAGAATGCTTTCAACGGTTGCAATTAGCATTTGGTGATGAATCACCAACTCCAATCTCCAACTACTGTATTCAGATGGCTTAGAGAATTTAGAAGAGTTCGCAATTTTCTTCAGGATGAAGAACACACAGGAAGGTCGCCGTCGACAGTAATCCCGGATAATGTGTTTGCCATACTAAAAATATTAAAGGATGATAATCGCTGTACCTATCAAATGATACAGAAGGAACTTAACATTGGATCCGCAGCCATACACAAAATCATTCATGAAGAATTGCATATGAAAAAAGTAGTTTAAAAAGTAGTTTAAAAGTAGTTAGAAAAGTTGGGTTCCCCATAATCTAACTGAGCACCAAAAAGAGGAGCGTGTCAAAATCAGTAAAGAAACTCTTAAATTGCTAAATGATGGTGTCAACCGCATCATTTCTAATATTGTAACAGGTGATGAAACGTACATACCGTTTTTTTAAGTTCCAACATATCAAGAAAGCAACGTATGGGTCTTTAAAGATGATCCCACGCTGACAATGGTGGAAAAACAACGCGCACTGAAAAAAGTGATGTATGCCGTTTTTTTCAGAAGTACGGGATTGGTCAAAGCCATCAAGTTGGAAGGACAGAAGACAATAACAGCTAACTGGTATACTACTAAATGTCTTCCAGAAATTCTACAAGAACTGAATGTTAGGGGACTAATGCTTCACCATGACAATGTATCTTCACATACTGCCGAATTAACAGTTGAGTTTTTTAAACAAAAACAAATTAAAGTGATCGAACATCCGCCGTATTCACCCGATCTAGCTATGTGCGACTTTTGGTTATTCTTTAATCAAAAAAAGAACTTACGTGGACGTAGTTCTCATTCAGAAAAAGAGATTAATGTGGCTGTAAATGCCTTTTTTTTCATCTATATCAAGAAATGAATGGCTTGAGGCATTTAATCTGTGGAAAATTCGTCTACAAAAGTGCATTGATGCTGGAGGAGACTACTTTGAACACACCTAAAATTTCGTAAGTATAACTTTAAAAACCTAGTTGTATCTCAAAAATTTCAGAGTGACCCTGGTATATTGGCACATTAATTAATTAAAAAAGATTGGCTCTGAAAACTCAGTTGCATGATTGATATTTTTGAAAAATTTAACGTTTTAGGGAGTGCAAATATTTTAACGTTAGGCAGTAAAATAGAAGCGTTTAAGAAAACGTTGATACTTTAGCAAGAGGAATTGAACAAAAACCACACAGGCATGTTTTCCATCTTTTCAGAATTTACTAAAGAAAATAATATAGAATTCTTGTCATATAAAAACATTATTTCCCGTCATTTGGAAAAATTGGTTGAAAACTTTACGAAAAGGTACGAAAAATTTTCAGAAAAGGAATTAAATGGAATCCGTGATCCATTTTTCGTTTGATATTATTAATTACAATATCCTTTTAAATGAAGAAAACAGTTAATTGATGTTTCAAGCGATGAACACCATGCTTTCAATTTAACTCTCTGATTTGCTAAAAGCTTCATTTATCGATTGGAAATGAATAAGCCGATTTGAAAAGAATAACAATCAATATTTTGATTCTGTTTATATCGACTTGCTCATGTGAATCTGGCTTTTCAAAATTAATTGCCTTTAATACAAAATATCGAACTCGTTTGAATCCACAGGATGACTACTGCTAGAAATTTCCAATACAGATACGAACATAGAAGCTATCAGCAGCTTTTTGCGAGCACATACCTTACTTCTTAAGATTTAAAGTATTTTAAAAGTATTTTTTATTAAAAAAGTATTATTTATGCATATGAAAATATTTATATTAATATGCATAAATTAATCATTGCTTAAAAAGCATGTGTTGATTCATTAACTGTTTCTTATGATGGTAGATTTTTTATAACATTTTTATGATGATTTATAATTTTGGTGTGCTATTTTTGAAAGGCATTAATGGATGAAGTCACAACACTCTTTTAAAAACGCCATGTAATAGCAAATCACAGAAAAATTTTTTAGATATCTTCGTTGACGATTAAGCAAAACGTCTATTCTCTATCAAGGGGTCGCAATCAAATTTTACACTAAATAGGGAGTCGCAAATCGAAAAAGATTGTTTACCTCTGACATAGAGTATGCGATTAGTGTAAAATAGCCCTGTAACTATAAGGTTTCTGCATTATCTTTCACAAACTGCGACAAACCTTGCTTAAGGCTTCCAGAACTTAGGTGCTGTTTGATGTTCATTTTTATTGATCTCGAAGAGAAGACAAACTAAATGAATTTTTTTTTCAGTCAGAAAGGAATCATAGACCTGTAATGATCCAGGTAAGTTGTTACTACTAGTTTAGGAGATCGCTTTCTATCTATTGCTTTTATCAAAACTTAATAAGTATCTTGAACTAATTTCATTTTATTATCTTTGAAAATAAAGATAATAAGATGGAATGAATGCAGGATACTAAAATTAACGATTCATTTATATGTATTTGTCTCTACATTGATAATGTATTATATGTTTTTATTATCAACTGATGGTGTTAATGAATTTTAGGTGTGTTGTCTGGTATCTTTCATCTTAACACAGCATATAGGAAAGCTAAAAATTTATAGGAAAAATAAAATGAAGAAAATTTTTGCTGTAGAAATTTGTGCTCTATTAAAATTTATTTTAAATACCTTGTTCAAACACTTTGTTTTTGTTTTACTCTCTGTAGCTTACTGCCTATTTTCTTAATAGTGATTAGATATTAATTAATATGATAAAAGAAAACTTCTTAGCAATGCAATTTGAATAATAGCAGTAATTTGTATCATATGAGGGGATATTTTAAAACAAAACAATGATCATCAAAGAAATTACAGGAATGTGTTAAACACCTTCTGTGGAAAATATGTCAATAAACCTTTAATGGTTGTGTTTTGTGAGAATAATGCAAGTATTCAACAGAGAAGTAAATCGATCCTGAATTAGGAAGATTAATTTGTCTGAGATTAGAAATCTGGTATAGCGAAATTGTAACAATTTCATCCAAGCATCATGTGACCAAACAATTTCGATATCAAGCTATTGGGAGACTAGAGGCAGGACAAAGTCAGATCAGATAGAAGATAGGCGAATGTGAGTCGGCCTGTGATTCATAGACTTTGCAACAATTTTTAAGCACGAATTCAGCATCCAGGGGAACCAACCAGGATGGCCACGTGCTACCACAAGTGCCGAGGACTGATATATGTCATTATGGGCAAGAAGTATAAGAACTGCAACTCCGGCTGAAGTCAGACACTCCGTCGCTTCAAGCTTCGGAAGGCTGATATCTAGATATTTGCGTCCAGCTGAAGTCACGCCATAGACGGGAAGGCTTGCAATGGGAACGTCAACATGTAAACTGGACGGGTGATCGACGGAGGGCTGTTCTGTTTACGGATGAGTTCAGTTTTAGCTTTGAAAGTGATAGTAGGCGCATTTTCATTTGGAGAGAACTTGGAACTCGTTTTCATCCATCAAATATCCATGAAAGAAATGCGTACTAATCAGGAGCGTCTGTGTTTAGGGTGGTATCTCTTTGGGTGGACGTACAGACCTCCATATGTTTTCCCGTGGAAATACTGATGCTCACACTTATAGAAATGACATCCTGGAGTTTAAGTGCCCCCTTATACCGGGGCAATAAGTGATGCTTTCGTGTTAGAGGATGATAACGTGAGACCATACAGGGCTCGCATCGTAGATGCTTATCTTGAGCAGGAAACCATTGAGTACATGCTATGACTAGCTCTATCAAAGTGCATTAATCCAATCGAGCATGTTTGGGACACTCTAGGAAGATGTATAGCAGCTCTCAATGTCCCTCTTAGGACCTTAGTGACGTTTTCAACTGCTTTGGATGAGCAATGAATGCACTTCCAGCACAATTAATAGGCCACATAATTGAGATCATCACACATCGCTGTATGTGTTGTATTGCTTTTCGGTGGGGGGGGAGCATCATGCCTCATATTGAAGATATTTTTCTTATACTAAACTTACACCTTCCATTTGTTCATTGTTTTCGTATGCTAATTTTTTATAACACCATAATTGTCTGGTGATTTCTTTTTATGCTATTTTGTACCTTTCTATGTGTTGCATTATGTGTATAAGTTTCATTAAATTCCACGCATAATTTTTTATGTTATCGTCATTTTTGTGATTTTTCATTAATTTAGGATAACCATAGTGTTTTAGAAAAGTCTGTTGGATGAAGAATGAAGAAAATCTTAAAATTTTTCTGTTAGAGCTCCATAAAAGCTATAGATTCTGACATTTACTGACATCATATTTGATGTTTCTTAAACTATTTTGTATTCTTTGCAAATTTATTAAAAACATTTCTTTCATAGTTAAACATTACATAAAAAATTACTTAACAACCTTGTAGGATAATAATGTAGGAAATGTAGGATAATAATCTATAATTATAGAAAGTACATGCTTTGGCACTATAAAAAGCATTAATTTCTAATTAATATGCTGTGCTGTAAGCTTCAAATCCAGAATATACAAATGAATTAGCTGTAATATATTCAAAATAACAGGTCACTAAGTAAAATTTTTAAGTTAGTTTTTGTCTTAGTAGGTAGGCTTAATTAGTTGAATTTTTCTTATCTTTTCCTGCCAGTAATGATTGAGAAATCTTCAATTTAAAGACAGGGGATTTATCTTTACGCTACTCTCTGTGTGTGTGCTGTTATTATTGAAAGACAACTCTATTTTAGAAAATTCCTGCTTTTTCGAATGTAGTTATCAAAGCGTGTTAGCAGTTAAACCATACGATAAGTAGTTATTTGAGAAGATTTCTTACATCGAGCTGTACAGTGGCATTTTCTAGAAGTGAGAGATTGAGAAAAGAGCGTTGTGTGTAAAATAACTGTGTTAAAGTTAAAAAAAAAAAAAAAAATAAGAAAAAAAAACTGCAAGAAATTATGTCTACTGACAGCGTTTTTAAATCACGATTACAACATTTTAAAAATAGAGGAAAAGATCAGGATGTAAGCAATTTTAGTATATTTTTTAACTACTTTATTATTTAATGTATATTATTTATTATGAAAAAACTGCTTAATTTGATTGTAATTTGAAGAGAGCCGGTGTGCTTTCAGGAATGAATTTGCTAAGACGGACAGTTGTATAATTTATTTTAAGAAACCTACAATTGTTGAATAAAGTTTTTCAGAATGATTTTTTCAAATATATTTACTAATATATAGTAGTTCTGTTGCTCCAAGTATTTTTGATCTTGATTTGATTCGATTTTGTCCCTCGTCATTGATACTGAAACACATGCTGCACTTATTTTCCTTAATTTTTACACTAGACTTCATTATGCATCGTATGAGAATGTTTAAAAGTTTTATTGAATCTTTAATTATTGGTCGACGTTTTCGAATAATTATTACTTTTCATATCATTATTGCCTAAAGGAGTTTATATTTTAGTAAGATGTTTAATGTAAAGGTTGGTATGTTTCATAAGAAAAAAAAAACTAATTAGCATATATCAATGCTGAATAAAAATTAGTGCAAAACGTACTTTGTGAATTAAAGATAAATGGAATTAGATATAATTTATTCATTATTTTAGTAAATCACAAAATATAGGTTTATTTCTTTCACATAAAATCTGAAATTATGTATATAAATATCTAGAATTTTACAGATCCATATAAAGTGATTCAAATGTAGGTCACTTTATTAATTATATATCCATGACAATAGAAAATACAAATTCAATTAAGGATTTTTCACATCTAAAACTAAAATGTTGACTCTCATAAATAAGTGGCTAGTGTTAAAATTGATTTAATTTAGTTGGATATATAATTGCAATACTTTTCTTTGATCTTATATCATTTAAAAAATGTTAAAAACTCATACAATGAAATTTTTAAATCTGATTTTAATACCAAAATTGAACTTAATATTTATCAATAGCATTTAAGAAACTGTTTGAAACAATTTGTGAAAAGATTTATCAGTGCTTAAAATTAAATGTAAATACTTGGATTAAAAATTATGAAAATTTTTAAATTATGATTTTTAGTTTGGATTGCAAAATTATATTTACTCTTTTTAGAAAGTGTACTAGTTAACACTTACTAATTTAAAAGATTCAGAAATTATAATGAATCCAAAAATGTTTTCTATTAAGTGATTTCTGTGAAGAGTTCTAAAATTCTTTGCTGACAAATACAGCATTTAATCTAAAAATAATTATTATATCTATATGTTATATACAATTATTGCTTTTCAATTTTGACTATAAATAATTGTTCTTAGTTATGAAATGATATTCTCAAGTGGTTAATAATAAAGTCTTTTAGAAGTTTGCCTATTTAGAGATGTTTACTGGATTTGAAAATAAAGAATCTCAATTTATTTGGATTGATTTTATTTGAGTGAAAGTTTTAATCAAACTTGTACTAAATTTATACTTTAATTTTATATTGATATAGTTATGTAGCAGTGAATATTATGATTGAAAAATGTTGCTTGTAATCTTCAACATTTGCTAATAGTATGTTGTTTATATTAAAGAATTTATTTAATTTTATAGATGTTAAAAATTCCACTTGAAATATTTCCTTGTTACAAATTCAGAAATTATATTTCATACAAGTCCTTGGATTTCTATGATGGATCTCTTAATAAATATTTTTCAATGTTAATACTTTTTTAAGATCAATACATAGAGTATTAGTAGACTATTCTGCATTTTTTTCTTTAATGAATTTATTATCTACTTGTCTTTTTGTTATATTTTGCTCTTCATGACAAAAAATATTTCTAAACATTTTAGTAAATATTAATCTAACTTAAAATACTTTTGTATATATTTAACAATTAAGTTCAACTCTAATCTTAAACATTGTTGTTTACAGTAATTTGGAATCTTCTTCAAAACTGTAGATCTTGGTTAACTCAACCCTTGTTCATAAAAAATTAGACTTGAGCAACAAACAAACCAAATCTAAAAGTTCATTAGGAAAAGTTTCTCACTACCTAATGCCTTGTCATTTTTTTAATCAGTTATTTCCAATGGTTCTACTGATAAGCTAAATGTATAAACTGAAAGATTGGAATTCAGAACTAAGTTAGGAAATTAATTGACTAAATATTGCATTTTTTTTTCTAGTGAATTTTAGATTTATGTATAGCATGTTGTATAGTTATTATCTGAAGTAAATATGTAAATGTTAATTGTGGTGGAAGGAAATAAAAATGATATATATATATATATATAATGAATAAGAATGTTAAAATTTGTGTATATTAGTTTTTTATGATATACAGAAGTGAAAAAGTAATTAAATTTGTTTCTATATGAGAATTTTATTATAGACTTTTTTTGCAATTATACAGTAAAAAAATAGATATGAAAAGTATATACTTACATTGGGATTCACACACACACTTATTTTGGTGTACATTCCTGGTTGTTAATGGTTTATTATGCATCATACATAAATGTTTATTTATTTGCATGTCATTAATATTTGGAATACAAAATTCTGAAACATCAAATGAAATTTGAATTTTTAAGTCATATGCTCTTCTAACATTTATTTTAAGGATTTTTTTTTTAAATAGTTAGAATATTTTTAGAAAATCTTAAAATATGATTTAAGTGTAATGTAGTAATGTATTTGGTAGTAGATTGATTGCTTATTCTCTTAAAAAAAATCTTTTGAAATATATTGCTAATTATTTTGTTAAAAACATAACTCTTTTAATTTAAACTTTAGTTTTATTTTTAATTATACTGTTATAAAATTACTATTATTATAATAAAACTATTATGAAAATGTAATTATAATGACAAAAAACACTAATTATATTTACTAATATCATATTTTTATCAACAGTACTATTAACAAAATGAATGAAATAAATGAATTATCTAAACAAATTATACTGCTTACTTTTTCTTGGCAAATAAATGAATTACTTGTCTTAATGCTATAAAATAGTGACAAGTAATTGTTTTAAAATTTATATAGTAATCAAAGAGAGCTGAGATAGTAATTCTTAATTTTGATTATTTTTAATTTTAAAAGTATTGTCTGATTTTATATCAAATTTTTTATCAAATGTAATGCCAACAGAGCAATAACAATTTTGTTCTAATGCACAAGTTGTTTATTAATCAAATGATGTCAAACAAAAAGGCAGTTTGTGAAATAATGGTTAGAATTTATGATAAAATCTAAGTTTGTTTTAGCTTTTTATTTTTGTTATTCTTTTCTCTTTTGTAAAAATTTTGTAATGTTTCTAGATATTTGTTTAGGATATTTTTCATGAGAAATAAAAGAAACCATTTATAATGAATGTGTAAAAATTTTATTACCTGATTAATAGTTATAAAAACACTTTCAAGTTAATTTCTTTCAGGATTTGAAAATTGTTATTACACATGGCAAATGTTAGTCTTATAGAAATATCAAAACAATTTTAAGCAATTAACATAATACTTTCACATGAATATAGACAAATAAAAATCATACTCTGACAATATGATACTTAATATAATTAGAGTTAGAGGGACTAAAAAAATTTTACGTAACTGATTTTGTACTACACTAGTGAAATATTGTTTTCTATCAAGAGTGAATTACGAATGTGCTAAAATTACATTTGATGTATATGCTGAAATTACATTATATAAAAGCTGTGTGAATGAAAATCATAAAAATTGTGTTATGTTTATTTTGGTTAAGTTTCTGTATTTAATTTAATAAAAAATTAACAACTCTTAAATAAATTTAGTGACTAATATATGTATGTATGTATGTATATATATATATATACATATATAATCAACACATTAAAATGAATCGCTGGAAATAATTACTTAATGGTGACAAATCAATGTTTGAGAGGAATAATGTCAGGGTTTATCAATGTGGCAGATGAAAGATGTAAAGATGACTAGAAAAAGATTTCCCTAAAACAAAAATGTAAATTAGTTACTGAGAAAAATTCATTTAAACTTTGAAAATGCAATGAGTTAATTGCATTTTAAAGGCAGTGTATTCTGAAAATACGTCTGCCTCTTTCTGTTATTTTAATGTAACTCACATGTTTTGAAAAATAAAGTAAGCATTTTAAACTTGTCACAAGAAAATAATGCTTTGAAATGTTAATTAAATCAATCTAATTATTTTACATAAAAGTTATTTAAAATTAAAGGAGATTTAATAAAAAATATATTTTAAGTGTATTTATGCTTGCTACACCACTGGTGTAGTGAGCATAATTGGCATCCAGGTATAATATCAATTTTGGTGCCTCCCCCACAAAAATATAATACTCAGAAAGAAACTCCTAATAAGAATGAATAAGAATAGAATGAAATACCTGCTTTAAAATAATCTAAAATGTAGTTAATTTTAATATCTTATGTTTTAATTTTAAATTTGTGACAAATATCTAGGAAAAATTTTAAACCTAGAATTGGATATGGAAATGTGTCTTTAAAGTAATCAGACTTCTATTGTAGTTCAGAATTTGTTAAAAAGATATTCATTTTACATATTATAATTATTTTAAAAACACAATTTTTAAGCAATGAAAGATATTAATATGTATTGCATATGTAAATAAATGTGCATTTATTTTAACAACAATAGAGTAATCTGATATATTAATTATACTGCATACATTTTCCTTGCCTTTACTGAACCAAATTTATCAATCACTTCTAAATTTTCTTGTTCTATACTAAGAAATGCTAAGTGACTTAAGTGATTTCATCCCATGATTGATCTTAAATATGTTACAATTAATTTTAGTTTACTGAGGAACGTTCACTACTAACAGTCAATATTGAAATATAGTAAGAATATCATGTCATATTAATGTTAATTCCTGGTGAAGTACCATTCTCATATTTTGAAAAACATCTTCAGCATACAATATTTTGAATGTAAATAGCTTCAATACACAGTTCAATTTCTCTGAAGCAAAGTCATCTACTTGTATCTTTTAGTAAAATCAGAATATAAATTTACACTGTTTGGCTGAGAAAAATCAGCCAAACAGTGTAAACCTATGAACTTATATTTTTGGTTTTTCTTAAGCCTGCCAAACACGATAGGATTCTGCCATTAGATTTGGTAAGGTGGTAGAAAGTAATTAAGCACACACACAATACGACTTGTTCTTACGACCAGAGCAGGGAAAGCACATCTGGAAGGGAAAGTTATTTTTAAGGGTGTTATTTTTCTACATTTATTGCTTTTGTCTGAAAATGTATACCTTGCAAATTGAAAACCAAAGTCCCCATAAATTTCATAAGTTAAAAGAATTACTTCAGTTTTGCAATTTGACATATTTACAAGTCTTTTTAATATTTATTGCTTCACACATTTGTCTGCTTGTAATAGCTTGTCTGGATATAATAATGATTTTATGTTATGATATATTTTACACTTTTCTTATATGCCTGAAATATTTTTTTAAAAAAACTACCATAACTTTAACATGAGCAAATTAAGTTGACTTGCTATTGCTCTGGATTTGATGGTGCAAAAATAGCCTGATACAGCATAAATCTCTTTCACATCTTATTTTGATAAAAGGAATGCCCTTAGAAGATAAGAATTTTTACATTATATTAAGATGAATAAAAAGTAGCCGAAAGATTGTTGGGTAAGGTAACACATTTAATTATTAAAAGAAATATATTCATGAGTTCTTTACAAGACCTCATAAACAACTAAATGTGACTTTATGCTTTCTGGCAACAGGTAGAATGTATGAAGATTTAGAATTAGCAACAATTATTTTTTCTAACTTTGGTACAAATAATATTGAAAATGTGAATAAATTATAAAAGTTCTCCATAAGAAATATTTCAAAATGAAAGTAATTTTTAAAAATTATTAATTGATTTATTGTTACATATTATTAAAATATGGTTAATATAAAAGATTAATAAGTATAATAGGGATTGAATAAATTAAATTTAAAATGTTCATATATTTTTTCATTTAATTAAAACAAAGTATAAAGATAATCTCTTAAATTAAATGGAATTAATAATGGAAAAATTTAATGCATTCATTAACTAAATTATAATGTTTTATTGTATGATACAGTTGAATTCAAATAGTTTTAAGCATTAATTATATTTCTTAGTAATATTTCATTATATGATCATATAATAGACATAAAAATTTTTATTTCAATTTTTTTGTCCTTTATTGTAGCAAATTTTCAACACTTAAAAATATCTTATAATTTTTCATATGCTTCCTTTTTATTTGATTCGTACAATCAATGCTCATAACTTACCACAAATAAGACTAATCTTTGTATCTATTTATCAATTCTTGTATTATTGTTTTATAGACATTTTAACAAATAAAACTTTTACTAACTAAAATTTCTTAAATTTCAGAATTATATAAAGTTTCAGTAAAATTATGTTATCCAAGTGCCACCAAAATTACTTTACAACCCTGTGGGAAGAGACATGTTACAGCAGGAAACTACTGTTTACTTTCTGTAATTAGAGTCATATTGGAAGAAAATTGAGAATGGTTCTGAATTTTCTTAAACCTGTCAAACTGCCCTACAAACATTACATTTTGTCACGTGTCATACAGATGTAAACAAAGAAATGTATCATGTATAGCAAGCTTAAAAGTAATACACTAGACTTAATAATAATATTACTTTTTCAAATTTTTCATTGATTCAAATTATCATTAGGATTTACAGACTGTACTATTGGTCCAGGTTTAATAAGACTTTGTAAGCAATAAATGACCATTGGGCGACAACAGCCCTAAATATTTTGGCAAAGGCAATGTTAGTGAGAAACTTATTTTAGTATAATTTTCTCACTAGCTTAATCAGATTCTAAACTGAGGCTATAACAAAGCTTGAAATAAAAACGCAGAGTCCCCCCCCCCTTATTTTGTTTGCTCTATGTAGATATACAATTTTACCAGAAAGTTTTCTTAAGTCTTAATAACAACTAATATTTCAATTATACTGCTTGATACTAAAAGTGATTCTTATATTTTTAATGCTATGAATGCATTTAAATTATTTTTAAGAAATGAGATTGAGAGCAAAACTGATATTTTTAAGTAAATTGATCAGTTTTTACATTTTACTTTTCCTCAATCTTATTGGATTCTTTATTTACTTGGTGAGGAGGGACTAACGTGTGTAAATTTAAAGTCAAAATAAATAGAATATTTTATGCAATTTCAATTATTTTATTTTTTTAAATGAAGGTTTCCAAAATTTCGAATTACTATCATCCAGTTTTAGATTTGCTGAAATCTAACTATTGAATGTTAATTATATATTTAAATAACTTATTGAACCTTTTATATATATGAAGGTTTCCAAAATTTCTAAATAATAAATAATCCAAAATTTTAATAAATAAAGGTTTCCAAAATTTCGAATTACTATCATCCAGTTTTAGATTTGCTGAAATCTAACTATTGAATGTTAATTATATATTTAAATAACTTATTGAACCTTTTATATATATATATATATATATATATATATATTTCTAGGATTGTATTAATATACACTAAATGATAGTTTAAGAAGCTAATAATCTAGGTGTTCTTTAACACCTAGATTATTAGCTTCTTAACTAAGGGTTAACGCTATTTATATAGTTTATTTAAAATATCACCATTTTAAAAATTCTATTCACATATTTTTGTTTTCTAATAGAAATTGCATTGAGATAAATGGAATTTATTTAGAAATGAGTCATGGATATACTTTACATGCACTCATTCATTCATTTTATTGAAACGAAATTTTTTGTGGTTTTTATAGTTATTTTCTATTGATTATTAAAAATTAATATTTTGTGGACTTTAGTAGAAATTTTTTAATTTTATTGACGTTTTCATTAATAATTTTTCGATTTTGTAAAATTTCCTTTTTTATGATTTTAGTCAAAATTTAAATTTTTTTTATTTATAAAAGAAAATATAAAATAAACATGTTGCTTCATAAATAAAAATAAATTAATTTCCAATAAGAAAATAAATATTATGTTAAATAAGATTTCAGTGCATTGAGAACTCTACAAAATTATTTACTTTGAATTTTTAACTAATAATCACATATGAATCACAAAATATATTAACTTCAATATAATAATTTGGTAAATAACTTTAAGATGAGAAACATCTCAAATGTATAAAAAGTAACTAACTAGTATAATATTTAAAAAAATTTTAGATATTTTTGTCATTTACACACACAAGATTTACACAATAATATAGTGCTGCAAATCTTGAATGAAGAATGAAACTTGGAAAGCACAATAATCGAACGAACCTACTAATTCGGCATTTATACAATATTAACGTTATTTATTAATGTTCCTGAAGAAAAATCTTCTGTTATGAAGAATTTTCTTTGCCTCAGTTCAGTTGCGGACTTTTTGTTACCATTTGAAATTATGTAATCCATATAAAGTATCAGAAAGAGTAAAAACTACTAAAAAAAAAATAATAAATAAATAAATAAAAATAAGGACAAATGATGTGTGTCAGATGCAAGCTTTTCCTTTCTTTATAAATAATATGATTTTATAAAAATCATTATTTAACATTTAGCTATATGATTTCTTGCCTAATCAATGTCAGTTTAGTAACAAAATTATAGTTAGGCATTAAGTTTTACTCCAAGCAAATTTTATTGCCTTTGTAATTTTTAGTTAAGTACATTTAGTAAAGGTATTTTCCCTTTTCTTTGTATGCAAATATGAAACCACTCTTCATAAAGATTTCATGAATTTAAATATCCATATACAGTAAGACCCCGCTTAACGCTGTTTCGTTTAGCGCTCTTTTATTTCAACCCGGGGATTCCACGAAATCGCTTGCAGCATACGGGGATTCCCCGAAATATTATGCAGCGATAGGTTTCAAATACATATCCGAAAGTGTGTACTTGTGTTTCTTGTTTGGTGCGGAAAGAAGCAGTGGCTGGTCTTTCTAATGATGAGCTCAAGGAATAAACTGAACAAGAAGAAAACAAAAATGTTGACAGCAGTGATTCAAAAGAAGAGCAAAAAGAACTTTCGATGGCGTTTGTAAAAAGGAGTTTGTCTACCATAACTGAAATAATGGATCAATTCATTGAAAATTCACTCAAAAGTAAGACATGTTGTTAGAGATGCTCTATCCGTTTATGAAGAACTTTTAAATGAACAACGCAAAAGACAAAGGCAAACAACATTAGATGCTTTTGTCACAAAAAGGCAGAACACTGAAAATTCGGAAGGCTAACTAAATATGATTGACTTAGAATTTTATTTGTTTTTTTTAAGAATATTCGTTTCGTTATTTATATTTTGTTTTTATTTTTGCAAGAAATAATAATGTGGTATTAATTTGGGCTTTAAGAAATAATTGTTTGGTTTTATTTTTATTAAAAAAACATACTTCTTAAATTTAATACCTAACCAATTTCCTAGCCATCTTCCCCTAAACCCAATATTTTCATGTAAAGACAGCCACGTTTAGCGCTGTTTCGCATTACGCTCTAATTTGATGGAACGTATCCCCCGCGTTAAGCCGGGTCTTACTGTATATATATACCGTATTTTCCTGATATATAATCCGTGGATTATGTGTTAAAAAGTTTCGAATTTCATTGTGCGTATTATTAGTTGCCTCAGTTAATCTGACAAAAAACATTCTCCATCAGAAAACCTTACAAGAAAGTTTTGACAAAAATACTTTTTGTTTCATAAACTAAATATCTAGTGGTACCATGACACACCCAAGTTATTTAAGCTATAATTAGCTTTGCCCATTTACATTCAAGAATGAATCCAGTTCTTTGTAAAGATATTATAGTTGCATTTTGCTAATGTCATTGCGCAATTCGTCTTGTGAGGTGTACGTTTTAAAAATATTCAAGTTCGTATTTCGTCATATGCAAGCTAAAACTTTTAAATTAAAATTCTTAGCGAAAGCAAATAAAAAAAAATGGTGACAAATGTGCTAATGTGAAGTGAAAAACAACGTAGTATAAAAGAAAAATATGTAAAATATGCAGTTTGTAAATAATACATTTCTTTAATTTAAATATTAATGTAGCAAATATGTATTTTTTAAAATATGTCTAACATCGTTTTAAAAGTTATTAGAAGCTAAGTATCGATAAGCTTTACAAGAATCTTCTCGAAATTATCGTTCATGATCGATTTCGAGCTTATATCTCTAGTTTATCGCACTTTGCGATGAGGCTTAAAAGATTTTATTTCTAGGGCTTTTTATGTTTTATCACTTGATTTTTATCTAGAAAAGATAAATTCATGTATTTTAAATTCTAATTAAGTTATTAATATCCCATAGTAATAGGGTTTTGTAAAATATCAGCAACTTTAATTTAAAATATTTGTTTCTGACATTTTTATTATTATCTTTTAATACCAATTTCAAGGTGTTAAATAGTTTTGTTTCTATTCAAATGATATATGCATAAGATCTATTTAAGCTAATATATATATATATATAATTATATATATATATATATATATATATATATATATATATATATATACACACACACACACACACTACTGGCCATTAAAATTGCTTCACCAGGAAGAAATGCATATAACAAAATGATATTTATTGGACAAATATATTATACTGGAAATAACAAGTGATTAACTTTTCAAAAAATTTGGCTGGATAGATCCTGAGAAATCAGTACCCAGAACAACCACCTCTGGCAGTAATAACAGCATAACAGTTATACGCCTGGGCATTGAGTCAAACAGAGATTGGATTGCATGTACAGGTACAGATGCCCTGGCAGTTTCAACACGATGCCACAGTTTATCAACCGTAGTGACTGGCGTTTGGTGACGAGCCAGTCGCTCAGCAACCATTGACCAGACGTTTTCTATTGGTGAAAGATCTGAAGAACGTGCTGGCCAGGGCAACAGCTGAACATGTTTTGTATCAAGGAAGGTCAGTACAATACCAGCAACATGCGGTCGGGCATTACCCTGCTGAAACGTAGGGTTTCGCAGGGCTCGAATAAAGGGTAGAGCCACGGGTCTTAACACACCAGAAATGTAACGTGCACTGTTCAAAGCACCATCAATGTCAACAAGAAGTGACCGAGACGTGTATCCAATGGCACCTCATACCATCACGCAAGGTATTGGGCGAGTATGACAATGACGAATGCACGCTGCCAGTGTGCGTTCACCACGATGCCACCAAACACGGATGCGACCATCATGATGCTGTACATAGAACCTGGATTCATCTGAAAAAATGACATCTCACCATTCGTGCGCACAGGTTCGTCGTTGATCACACCATTGAAGGCGCTCTTGTCTATGATGCAGCGTCAAGGGAAGCTGCAGCCATGGTCTCTGAGCTGAGAGTCCATGCTGCTGCAAACGTCGTCGAGCTGTTCGTGCAGACACTTGTTGTCTTCCAAACGACCCCGTTTCTTGACTCACGGCTCGTCACGTGGTTTCACAATCCATTACGGCCATGTCGATAATATGCCTGTCTTCTCGGCTGCTAGTGATAGGTGGCCGTTGAGATCCCGCATGGCGTTCCGTATTACCGCCCTGAACCCATCGATTCCATATTCTGCTAACAGTCATTGGATCTCGACCGACGCGAGCAGCAATACTACGATAAGATAAACCGCAATCCCGGTATGCTACAATTCGACCTTTATCAAAGTCAAAAACGTGCTGGTACGCATATCTCCTTTTTACACGAGGCATCACAACAACTTTTCACCAGGCAACAACGTTCAAATGCAATTTGTGTATGAGGAACCGGCTGAACAATTTCCTCATTTAAACACAATGTAGGTGTCGCTACTGGCGCCTGCTTTGTCTGAATGTGCTGAAAAGCTAATCATTTGAATATCACAGCTCCTTCCTCCTTTCGTATAAATTTCACGGTTGTAGCATGTCGCCTTCTTGGTGTAGCAATTTTAATGGCCAATAGTGTATATATATATAAATAAATAAAAGAGCTTGAGAAATTTTAAGATGAGAATCAAATAAATTTTTTAAAACCCTTTTAGAAAAATTTAACTATTTTCTATAGGATAAATGATAAATCTAGTTTTTTTCTTTTGCTTTTTTGGTAATATTTAATACACCATAGGATACTTTTATAGAATATTTTTTTTTAGAATTCCATTATGATAATCTACACCTATGGCAGCAATATATATTTAAAAAGTATTAATTTATGAGCTTATTTTCTATTGAACACTTGCCTTAATTTTGATATGCAATGATTTTACCTGCAAATTTACAAAAAGCAAAAATGTTACTGAGATAAATTATAAGAAACAAATGAGCAAACATAAAAGTATGTATTTTTATTAGGTCTTATATACATATATATATACTGTATTTTCCTGTATATAATCCGCATGGTCTTTTTTTGTAGTAGAAAAGAAAAAAAATTTTTTTCATCGAATAAAATATGTACTGCTGATATGGGTTAAAGCAATATAGTAAATTAAATATCGTATAATTTTTTCTTTTAAATTTATTAATTATTTTTATCCTTAAATTTGCATTTGAATAAGCAAATGTTTCTTTCAAACATTTAGTTTCAATATGTTTGATTCTATTTACAAGCATTTTTAGAACAAAAATATTATATGCATAATTAGTTTAATTCAGTTATTTGTAATTATTCTTTCTTGAAAATTGATTGATTTCTAATGTTAGATATTAAAAAATGGCAAAAGGGTAAAATGCATTATTATCTATAGTTGTCTGATTTAAAAAAATTATATTACCTAAAACACAAAAAAATGAAAATTAAAATACTAAGACAACAATGTGTGAGTATATATATATATATATATATATAAAGATAACTTTAGGAGCAATAAAAATCAAAGACAAGAGAAATTATATACCATATTTTCCTGTATAAAATCTGCGGAATATGTGTTAAAAAAGTTTCAAATTTAGTTGTGCGTATTATATGCCATTGCTGATAATCTGATAAAAAAAGATTTTCAATCAAAAAAGCTTACAAAAAAGTTTTGAAAGAAATGCTGTTTATGTTTCATAAAATAAATAACAGGTGACGCTATAATACATCTCATTCATTTAAGTTATTTTCAGCTTTGTCCAATCACATTTCAAGAACGAATTTGGTTCCTCTGAAATATATTGCAGTTGCAATTTAATATCAATTTGCAATTTGTCTTGACATGGGTTATTTTGTTTCGAAAATATTCAAAATTCTTATTTTGTCATACAGAAGCGAAAATGTTTAAGTTATACAACAGATTTTAAATTAAAAGCTATAGAGAGGGCAAATAAAGAAAATGACGACAAACATGTTAAATATAAAGTGTAAAACAAAGTATGCATGGTACAAAAAAAAAGTGCCCAATGCGCATTTAAAAAATCCATTTCTTTCATTTAATTATTAAAAAAACAAATATATATATTTTTTTGAAATGGTTAACCTCTTTTTTAAATTTATTAGAAACTAAAAATCATTAAGTTTTCCCAGAATCTTCTCGGAATTATCTCTCTTAATCTCTCAATCGATCTCGTGCTTTCATCTCAGCTTATCGCACTTTGGATGAGGTGGATTCAAACACAATCCAATCAGATATTTTTCATTATAAAAGTTTTTTCTGTTCAATTTTTTTATGTGACACTCAATTTATCAGCAGCATATACTGCGGCACAAACAATTGAAGATACACCTTATATTTACTTTATAAATCCTACTTTCAATCGAAATAACGCATTAACTAGAAATGCAAATGTAGTTTTATTTTTAAACACAACAAAAGGTTTAATTAACATTAAAAATAAACAAAAATCACTGACAAAATTTTAAAAGGAAATTTTTCAGAGGCATTTCAAATAAACATAAGCAGATTTCTACCAAAAAAATTGGGGATACACCAATGAAATTTTTGTTTAACTACTACTAAATTTTTATTCTGCTTCTACGATAATAATCTAAGTTTGGGCAATGTTATCTTAAACTTTTTCGACTGTTATTTTTGCCTTTTGAAGTTGGTTCTGTGAATTTAAAGTCCCAAATTTAATGTCTCCTTGGAGAGAGACCAGTATTAATGTAAAAAAATGTATATTAAAGTTATTTAAGAAAGGAAAATCTTATCGTGAAATAGCTGAAATTATCAGTAGAAGCCACTAGCGTGTGTCTGGAAAATCATTGGAAGATTTAAAAGCAATGGATTAAATGAAAATAAAAGTGGAAGAGGCAGGAAAAATATTCTGAATGATGTAGCCAGAAGGAAGATTTTGAAAGATATCAAGAGACTGCAGTATTTTTACAAAATTGATTATAAAATACTTTACGTCCGAAAGAAATATTGTAGGTTTGACAACAACAGCCTTCATAGGAAAAATATAAAACAAATTATTAATAAAACTAATGAAATGTTTTCAAAGTTTGTATGTAGCAAATTTATGGAAAAATAATAAAATTAATTTATGGAAAAATAGAAAAATAATAAAATCAATTTAAATACAAATATCATAAAATTAAAGAA
The DNA here is from genome assembly GCA_026290005.1 of Latrodectus geometricus. Classification (NCBI taxonomy): domain Eukaryota; kingdom Metazoa; phylum Arthropoda; class Arachnida; order Araneae; family Theridiidae; genus Latrodectus; species Latrodectus geometricus. The sequence continues at coordinate 1,692,561 of JAPDSC010064003.1, forward strand.
ATATATTTCTTTAATTTTATGATATTTGTATTTAAATTGATCATGAAATAAAATCTTAAATTGCTGGCTATTAAAATGTATATTATCCAATCACTGTCAGTATATTTCATAATAAAAATTTTGCAAGGCAACCAATTATAATTTTCAGAAAATGAAGATTCCAATTTGAAAATTTGTTCAATTAAAACTCAAAATTTCCAATTGAGCTTTCTCTAGTTAAAACCATCATCTCTAAATCTAGCACTGAATTTTTAGATTTATTCATAAATATTGAAAGTTCCACTACTTAGATATTTTCAGAAAAACCAGTCAATTTATTTTTAAGGTTAATAAGCTATTCTTCTGTAATTGCAACGTTTCTTCAAAAATTTACTGGAATGTAGTGTTTAATGAATTAAAACACACATATACAAAATTTGCAATTATCTTAAACTCTCCTTAATTAATCAACTTAAATCTAATAATTTTCCCATTAATGTTATTTGAAAATATGTAGGAAGTTAGGATTCATTTGTAAGATTAAAATAATGTGTTTTTTATATTTAAAAAAAAAAAAAAAAAAAAAAGTATCTTTTCATCCATATCTGAGACTAAATGGAAACATCCCTTAATATACAGTAAGTCTCATGAGTGATGAATTATCTTTTGAAATGATTTCCTTTCTCAGCCATATGAGAAACTGTGTGAAGTAGTCCTGCTTATAATATACTAAACATGATAATTTTAACACCTCATTCTTTAATATTATCTCTCTCAACTGTCTGATTATCAACTTCTTAATACATAAATAACATGTTTTCAGTAATGATTAAGTAAAAAAATGTTCAAATATTTTATCAAGTAGTTATGAATATGATCCATAAATAAACATGATGAAGAAAGTTGCTTATCAAACTATTTTATAAAATTGTAGGAATTCTAAATTTATAGAATAATGTGAAAATATTATAGTCAATGTGCTTTTACTTTATTAAGTAAAATTTTGCATAGAAAATTCTCAAAAAACCTGCTCAAAATGTGAATGCCAGAAATTTAAGAATTTCAAAAATTATGTTAATTATTTAACCTTTTGAGTCCAGCGACACCGTTTCAAAAAACAGCTTCTAGGACGGCGCGAGAAGAGGACATTTCCTACTCCCCTGACAAAAAGGAGAGGGTCATTTTCACTCCACTTTTCTGTTAAAGATTTCACCATAACAAATCTTTATCTTTTGAGGGTGATATCCTGCGCTGGGTCTGCCATAATTTTGACGAAGATGTAAATGGGTGTACCATAAATACTATACTTATCGATAAGCAATCGACTTTTTTCCATTCGTTGTTTAAGTAGTGTTATAAAAATTTTAAGTTATATAATTGTGATTGATTTTGTAGATTAAGATATGGCATAAATTAATTTATTACAAAGAACTTTTTGAAATTATTAAACTGCATCTAGCTATCACTTTATTGGTTGCTTATCCCACAATTAGTGATGGCTTTCTTTGTTTCTGTAAAGTTGTACAAAGTAATACAAAATTATGATAAATTTCATTGATTTGTTTGATTTTTACCAATCAAAATACATATTTAAAATAACAGATACTTTATAGTAATGGAACATATTTAACTATAAGAAAAAAGATGAACAATAATTGAATATTTTCAAAAACATTACTAAGAACAGCATGTCTGATGTTAAAAAGTGTAAATAAAGATACTTTGAACTCATAAATTTAGTTCATAAGCAAATACATATAAATTATCGAAATAATATTCGAGAAAGATCTGTATGTTGACAATATTAATGGTTTATTTTTAATGTTTTACGTTATAAGTAAATTTTATATTCATTGTATTAAAATATATGCGGTTTTATTTTTTATTTTGAGTAAAAAGTTTAAAACTAGAATTTTCCTTTCTGTGGCTAGATATGAAACCTTTAACTCAATGAATATTGTGGGTTCAATCTTGAGTTGAACTAAAAATTTGTTTGGGAAATTATTTTAGTCATACAATAAGTTGTAAAATTTTGATCATTTTTCAATGAATGAAAGTTTGAAAATTATATTTTCAAAGAGTAGGTGGTAAATGTAATCATAATAGTCTCAGAAAATATTTCTATAAAATTTTTGTAAGGAAAGAAGAAAATATTAGGGTAATACTAAATATAAAAATTCTCATTCTTAGTGTTTTAAACTTTGTGTGTAAGAATGATTGTTAAATTATCTTTAAAAAACCAAAACCGTGTTTATTTAAATTTTACACAGAGATTAAAACTGCCTCGTAAATAGACTCACAAATATAAAATAATTTTAAATATTCACTGCATATCACTTTTTGGTTGGAAATACTTTAATTTTTAATTAATAATAAATTGATTTATTCCTTTCTGCTTGCATATTTTTGTTGTGAAATGAAAAAGTGCTTGTTCGTCCTGCAATATGACCATAAATTACTATCCTCTTTTAAATCTTATTAGGAAAAAATTAAGAAAGTTGTCTCGCATCTATACTGACATACATATATGCAAGAAAAAATAAAAAAATATTTAATCCTCATTAGTAATGGGGGAGATCAAATCTGGTATATTGCACTTCAAAAAGCAAGTTTCTAACACTTAATCATTTTTTGTTCTTTGTGAAGACATTGTTTGGTCACTTCATCTTAAAAGTCAGAATATGAAAAAGTTCTCGTTTTACAATGAGAGTGTTGTTTCTTAATGAAAATGTTTCGGAGAAAAAAGGAAGCAAATTCTCAAATACAGAAATACTTTAATATCTGTAATTATAAATTACTCCATCAGTTAAATGCAAAATTAAACATTTATTTTATTAAAATAACAAATGCATACATAAATTGGAACAAAGTTCATCTTCTTTCTTTTTAGAAATATAATTTTTTGCTTTTATTGCATACTGATAATACAAATGTAAATGAAGAATCACTGATTTCGTACTTAAGCATTTGAATTGAGACTTTTCTAATATCTGTTTTTCATTTTTAAATTATTTTAAGAATCTTTTAATACATTACTTTAACTATTCCATACTTTAATCAATAAAATATCAATATAAAAAGTAGCATTTTTGATCAGGATCGGACCAAATATAGACATGTTGATAAGGATAAAGATTGTTAAAAATGCAAGGATACTAACGTTCTTTTTCAGGTTATTATGAAATTTGGAAAGAGTTAATCAACGCAGGAGACAGCCAACTAATTTATTCATAGTTAAAAATTGCAAAATGCTTTAACTCATACTTCAGAGTTAAGCATTTTGCTGTGATGTATGCAAGTGAGAATCTCAAACACTCTCATAAATATGAAGTTACATAATGCATATCACCATCAACAAATTAAAATTACTTTTTATGATAATTAACAATAAAAATTATCTGTATATACATTAAAATGTATATTGTAATATTAAGTATGTATAGACACCCACACAAATATATATATATATATACATATATACTTAAGTCTATATATATATATATATATATATATATATATATATATATATATATATATATATATAAAATCATTTTTTATGATTAAATGTATATAAAATCCTTTTTTATAATTTATAGGTATTTTTACCCTAAAAAAGAGTCTATACTTTTTTGTTCTTTATTTTTAATTTTTGTACTTTATTAACATTTTTTTAATCTCCCATAAAATTAAAAATAATAGGTTTTTCTTCTGTTTTAGCGTTACCCCAATTAAAATCAAATGATACTGAGGAATCTGCATTATTATTATCATCATGAAAACTACTATCCTTGAATTCAGATTTATCACAATAATTTGAATCACAATCTACATAGTTTTCTTCTTCTAATTCATCCAATAACTTTTTAATTTCTTCATCAGTCAAACCCTTATGAGGTGAAGTCATCGAAAATACTTTTTCAGCTTACAAAAAAAAAAAATTGTTTACAATGAAAAAATTAGTTAAAATGAGGATGAATTTGCTTTTCTTTTAAAAAAAGAGCCAATAAACCCGTTGTTCGCCAAAATTCTCCGCTCGGACAAGTCACCAGTTTTTATGACTTTCATGCACAGAAGCACAGCAATAAAATCTTCCTCAACTGCCCCGAGAAATTTGAGCAGGAGAAAGTTGTGCGGTTGAAAGGGGGAAAAATCCATAGTACAATTGTTGTACCTTAGCCTTACTGAGAGACGCTCTTTTTCGTGGTACAACAGTTATACCACCGGGACGAAAATGTTAAATATTTCTTAACTGCATTTCAAGAGCTATATTTTATTTCACTTATTTCTTTATGTGTACAATAACATCATTAATACTAATAAATGATTTAATTTGCAGAGGGACTACTGTTAGATGTTAGAAAGGAAAATTTCAATTAATCTGTTAAGGCTTCAACTCCCCCCTTTTAGGTCTTCTTAATATTTTTGTAAGAAGTAAAATAATTTTTTGTACAACTTGAGCATTCAAGGCTGGCAATTTCTATCAGCAATTTTATTAAAAACAAAGAAAGAATTATGTGATCAATATTTTGTTATTATTAATTAAAATTAACACTGCTAAATATAAATGTAACATTATTTTAATCCTGTTCTTTAAATGTTTCAAGCAAATATTTCTATTCTGTATTTATTAGTAAATGAATTATTTTAAAACTTTTTACGCCCTAGCTAAAAATGTATATTGCAGTGTATTTCTTTAATGAAGATACATTACTTGAATATAGCTTACTCGTTGTTTATATGGTTAATAGTTATTACTCCCATAATAAAAGGTAGTAACCATCAAATTATTCATCATCTACTTAAAGTAGCTTTTAATTCTTTATATAATATTTATTTTGTTTTTTCAAATTTTGTGCAAAGTTAGTAGCTGCATGACGAGTTTTTTTTAAAATAACATATCTTAAAAGAAACTTTTAGAAAAGTTATCTTTAAATCAGGAATTTTTTAGAAAAAGATTTTGATAGATTATATTGTGAAAAACTTGGCTTCTTGCATAAATATTAATGGGATTTTATGCTAATTAGTAGATTTTTACCATATTGCCACTATATATCCCATTCTTAGCCAGGGTTTATTCTATCAAGCATGGAATCCTCTAATTTCATTGAAAGTAATCCAGTCTGATATAATTTTTAAGGAAACACTTATTAGGCATAATAAATACATAAAAAATATTTATTTTTAAAGTATCGTTGGTAAACTATTTAAGTAGTTTTCTTATATATTTAAATGCTTTTTGAAAATGTTTTCTTATGATCTGTATCTCTAGGTGTTATATTTTTTAAATTTAAAGATAGAAGTAAAAGAAATAAGTTATAATGTATATTTGTTCGTCGTGAATGAATTTTTTCCCCATTGTTTATGAATAAATTTATTGACTGGAATAAATACCCATGTTTTTTGCATATTATAAAAACTGATCTAAAATTTGTTAACATTGTTAATTTACGTTTTATTAGTTACAAAATTTATCATTTCTTTTATTCCTCAATAAAAATTTTAGCATCAATTAAGCTTTGTGCAATTAGACTGAGGGATTTGAAATAATGTAATCTCTCTCTCTTTCAAAAACTTAAATGTTACAAAATATTCTATTGAAATATAATTAAATAGATTAGTCTGAAATATGCAAATGAAATGGTGTGAGTAGTTTAAAAAAGTTTGAAAGTAAACAAAAAACTTTCATTTTTTTATTAAATATTAATAATTTGAAAAAAGATATTATTATTAAGAAATATACTTTTCTAAATTTTTCATAGAATGATATACTGAAGTGCTTAAATCCTTTTACATTTATTCTAATCTCAAAATATTTGTTACTAAGCCCATATTATTTCATGCAGGAAAAAAATTAGTTCATTAGAAATTAATCTCTTAGTTGTTTTGGAATTAAACATTGATTAAAAATTAAGAATATCAGGAGAATGTGTATATTGTTGCCTTTCTTCAAACATTTTTTGTTCTTGGGATACAGGCTGCAAAAGAAATTTTGTTTTACTTTAAGAATTATTTTCATTTGTGATTTTAGGTAAAATTTTAAAATTGTCTAGATTTGGTTAAAAATATTTTGTATTTTTGAATGATATTTATATTTTCTAACCAGTTTATTATCACCGGTTTGGAAGTATTTTTCTTACTGTAGACTTCAATTTTTTTTTTTTTTTTTTTTTTTGAACATTGAAAATAATGCTAGTCCTTAAAAAGATTTTTTGACTCATCAATACCATACATTTCACATTCCTTGAAATTCTCTCTAATTCATGGATTCGATACCCTCCTTGGATGCAAAGGTTTGCAGTGGTTCAGAATACAGTGAAGGTCCTTGTTGAATTAAACTTGGTAAAAGTGATCCGTATTGTTAAATTAATAAAATGAAGTTCTCTTAACTAGAATTTCTATTCTTGAAGTATGTTTTATAAACTATTAAAATTGTTACCATGCATTGATTGAGTCTGCATCATGACATTTATAATCTGTAAAAGTAAAATCTAGTCATTTAATATGCCATTTTAACTATTAATGAAGGTATGTAAAAACACAGTTTTAAAAATATGTGTGTATATTAAAGAACATTACTCACTTTTATAATATAAAAAGTTCTAAGAACAGTTGATAATTATTCCTAAGCAGGTATCTTTTGCTTCTGTGATTGCCTGACAACTTAAGTGGTCTTTAAATCGTTGATCTTGTTGTTAAATATTTGAAGTCTGAAAAAGTAAGGGGAATGCCAAAGGATACACTTTATTTCTAGATGATATTAATATGAATTTTATATTATAATTTCATTTTGTCTCATATTTAAAATATAATATCTCAATAGGCAAAAAATAAAACTAAAGAAATGTGAGATTGTTATTTCAAAACGCAACTGATTTCTATTGAATATTTATTCAATGTACTTTGAAAACAAAGGTATATTTTTCTACTTTATTAATATAATTAACATAACATTAAATTTACATTATTTTTTTCAAAATTATGTCCATTATTAAAATAGACTCAAATACACAAATTGGAATACTTTTTTTTAGTAAAAAACAATAAATATGATGAATATGCTAAGGCAATAAATTTATTGTTTGATGTAAAAGTATAATTGAAACCAAGTTTCATTTTTATGTAACATTTGTTAAAAAGAAAATTAGAGAATAAGATATACTTTCTTGAACCATTTTTGTGAATAAGTTCATAATAATCTTTTGCTGGGACATGTTTATTTTAAATACTCTAAGCTAAATCATATGCATTAAATACTAGTTGGAGACTAAAAGGTTTGTTGAAGGAGCAAAAGATGTTCTATTTACAGCAAACTGCAAATATTTACTCAAAATGATAAATTTCTTTTAAAAATAAATCTGAAAAAGTAGTAAATTCAAATAATAAACCTAAGTCAATCAATAGCTATTCATATAATGGTGCAAAAAATGCTGCCATTGCACCAAGCTTGATTATAATATTTTCCAGAAATAACTATCAAACACATACAATATTTTTGTGTAGTCCAACTACTTGGTAAATTTCTGATATTTCTGCCAAATGCACAATGGATATTCTTACAATGTTTCTTTAATTCACAGATTCAAAAATGACTTAGGAAATATTTTGTTAAAGTTATTTTAAATATATTAATAAATGTTTATATATTTTTGTTAATTATTTAATACTTAAAATTTGTTACAGTACATAAATATATATTAATTTATACTATTGTAATATAAGTATAAATTTATACATATTTATTTACTATAACAAAATAGTTCAATTTGAATCAATCAAAACTAAAAATAATTAAAAATAAAGTATTTCATTGAAAATTATTAAAAAATTATACAAAGAGTATCATATAAAATAACTGAGCAATCCAAATGGTAAATTTTTTGATTGTTCATGCTAGTTAAAAATTCTTTTGAACACAATAATATACAAGAAATATGAATTCTGAAATCCTTAGAAACTCATAAGGATAAAGATTCTTAATTCTAATATTGTATTTTAATTAATTTTACAATAAAACTATTTTAATTTGTAAGTTTTTTAAAGTTTAGAAACAGTTTGGAAATATCTATGCATTTGAAACAAGAAATTTAGATAAACTTGCATAAAATTTATTTCATAAGATGATATATTTCAAACTCAAATAATTATTAAAAATAAATTGCACATAAATTTTATAATTTTTATCAAAATTTCTTAAAATCTTTAAATTATGTATTTTATGTATAAGAAAGAGACAAATCTTATTAAAATTTAGAATTCTAAAAAAATCTGGAAATTTCTTTTCAATGGATATTGAAAGAAATAAGATCAACATGTAAGTGATAAAATAGCTTAAGTCACTAATGGTAGACACATGTTGTTTTAGTGTCACCCATTCGCAAAGAATTCTGCTTCAATGTGACTGCACAGCACAGGGAGAAACAGATTCTACAGCGCAATGTCGCGCTACTTGTCTCCTGTAGCCTCATTGTGCTGCCTGCCTAATTTACATGAAATATACACATTGTTTACATTCCTATTTGTATGGATCATCAGCACCATTTAGAATACTAATTTGGGTTAAGTATAGTTCCTGAAAATTTTTTTTGCTACAGTAATTGATGTTATAAAAATTTTAATTCTTTCAACTTTTAAAGGGTTAGGGAAAAAATTGTTAAGTTTAAAATACTTGTAAGCAACCAATCATCCTTATTACTCTGATGTGGGAAATTAAAAAGAAATGTAATGATGAAAGAAATTGATTTATATTAGTCAACAATGTTTTTTATGCATTTAATTCTTTAAAGATATGTTGTTTTTATTCTGGTTTATATTTTTCCTTCTTTTGTGTTTATATCTTTAGCTATTATTTTTCTTTAAGAAATGTATTTTTAATTTTTTCTTTAGGAAATGCGAAGACGACGCAATGAAGTTACGTTTGAATTGCGCAAAAACAAACGTGATGAATCCTTGCTAAAACGTAGAAATGTGCCTCAGCCTGAACCAGATGATGACGATGCAGACAGAACTACGAGTCATACAAGTTTAGAAGAAATAGTTATGGGTGCAAGTAGTGATAATCCTAGCATTCAACTTTCAGCTGTTCAAGGAGCAAGGTTTGTACTTATTTTTGTTTTGTTTCTTCGTAATAACCACATAACTGAAATCATTCAATCAATGTTTATATTTTTGTACATTTTTTGATACTTCTAATTTTTTTACCAAAATGTTATGAATATAATGCAAGTTAAATTTGATTAAATTCTGAAATGTTTTTCTATGAGTTCTTCTCATATTGTTCTTTAAATTTTGTTAAATTTGTTCATCTTTAATTGTTCGATTTAGATAAAATTAAAAACTGCAAAACAGCTTTTTTATTTTTAGAAAGAAAATTAGCTATTTTAAATGGAATTTTGCTTTAAGTTTATGCTCATACTTACCTTTTTTATGTGTCAAACGAATGACTTATACAGATTTGTGTTGCATTTTGGTAAATTTTAGTTTATGTGAAATCCTTAATTTAAGAAGATTTTGCTGTAATTATATTGTTTTAATAGTTTTAGCTAACATATAAGATCTCTAATGTTTTCTAAAAAAAAGGCTTCCTATACTAAGATGATACAAAACAATGCTATCAGTGTAGCAAACCCTGTTTCCACTGTAGAAATTTCTTATTGACAAATTATAAAATACATAAATGCAAAGAAAATTTTTGTGCATTGACAATGTATTTTTATTTAATTTTGACTTCTTGCTTGTTTTTGACCACTTGACTATTCATTTAATTTTGACCACATTCATGTTTTAATGAGTTAGTATTAGAATGATTTAAAAAATATTTTTCTTTCCATATTATTAATGAATAAATTTCTTTTTTTAGTTATGAAAATGTTCAAATATTGATGCCATTTTAATGTGATTCTTAATTATGAGCGAGACAGTTCCAAAAATTAAAACTTTCTGTCAGTCACATTTTTTTTTTTTGGCATAAAGCTTTACTGATTTTCAGTTTTCAATCTACAATGTAGCAAATCTGAGATTTTTAACTTCTCATGAACTTGTTTGCCTTAGTAAATTCTCTGTTCAAATAAAAAATGATTTTCATTAAAAGAGGGTTAGATTATCTTCTCAATTCGGTAGAAGTTTATAATTGCGCAAAATCATCATCATTAGTTTCATCATAAATAACAGGCAGTTATCAAAATAATCAAAGCACCTTAGATTTATAAAGAATTATTTAGTATTATTTTTAATTATTATTAAGAATTAATATATAATTCTATTAGATTATAGAATTAATAATAATAAGAAAAAGAATATTAAGAATTATTTAGAATTATTTTAAAGAACTAAAAAGATGAAAGATTTTCTTTGACATGTAATACAACTTGGACTCACCTAGGAATGGATTCGTACAAGTGGTGAATAATTTTCAGGGGAATATTGTGAAAGCTGTGAAAGATATGCCGGTGGAAAATATCGATTTCATATTGAACTCTCTAAAATAGACCATAATGGTTCAATTTTGTTGAAATTGGGTGACTGCCAGTTAAGGTTTTCCAATGCCTGTCTACTAATTTTACTTTTCAGCACTACAAGGGGCAGAAGTAATATCACCTTTATATAGTTTGGCACCCAGTGGATGTTCCTTTATGATCTTGAAAGAGTGAGAGAATCTTCATAATTTTGAAGCAGGGACCAAGCAAAAGACCCCAGGCTTAGCCTGCTGCTTCTATAGGTATCATTTCTCATGGTGGACATTGTGACCACAATATATTTTACATGTCCCATTCACTATTAGTGAACATAACAGATCAACAGTTGGTTTGGGGTCCAAACTCACTACCTTCTGATAATGAGAATGACTCCTTAACCAGTCATACCACTTCTGCCAAGGTAGATATTTACCTTAATCCTCATGTTCATTACACCACAATTAGGCAAGTTCCGCTGTATAGATAGAATTTTCCTGGTGAAAACACTATCTCTAGCAAGAAACGAGATTTACGTCATTCGATAGACCTGGTCCGCTAAAATTTCTCCTTCTCCCCAAAGATCCTCCATTTCCGGGTTTTGATTGATTCAGCAAAAAACTGTGGCACGTCTTCCCATATTGTGACAGATCTATCTCCATGTTTGACAGTAGGAAGGAGACAGTCATGATCACATGCTTGTACAGGTGTCCTCCAAATAAGCATCTTGTCCTATTATAGTGAGAAGTATGAAATATTTTGCATCAGATTACATAACTTTCTTCCACTATCAATGACCAGGTTTTGTGAGTGGACAGCGTTTGGCATTAACATCTGTGTTAAATGGCTTGAGAATTGTTGCTCTGCTCTAAATGTTCAATTTCTGAAGCTGTCTTTGAACTGTAATCATTGACGTTTGAGAATCAGTTGCTGACTGAAATCTTGAGTTACTTTTCCCTAGTTTTTCACTTTTTAGGCTTAACAATCTGCTTTAATACAGATCAGTCTCTTTTATGAGCTTTTCTTTCCAGCCAATGTTTTATTTGGTCAAGCTAATCTTGCCATGCTGTTATTATGACTTATGACACTGCACTCCTAGAAATGACAGATGGCCTCCAACAATTTGATCTGTTTGAAATTTTGAGTTGTCCAACATTTTACATATTTGAAAAATCTAAGACGTTCAGAACTTCAATTAAAACTGCCACATACTATCAAAATATATACATTTGTATTTCTATTAAAAAAAAAAAAACTGGTAGCTGTTATTATGTTTTAATGCTTATGAAGTACACAAATTTCACTTTTTATTCACAGGTATTTTCATTTTGACTAGCACCTGTGCACTGCACAAAATAGCTAAAAGGTATTAAGGCTATGGATGATTATTACACGATCAACAGACAGACTATGAAAAAAAAATTACATGTTTTTACTCAATGCTTTATGAACTGCATGTTTTTTTGCTAAACACATTGTAGTTTTATCTCTTTATACATATTAAAAAAGAGAAAGAGTGATTTTTACTATCTATGTTTCTTTTTTTTTTTTTAAGAAATCTTAGTGGTCCTAATAATAAAGTGAGCTGATTTCTTTGATTTTAAAATTCATTTCTGACCTCTTTTAATTTAGCTTAATTTTGTTTATGAACAAAAAAAGTTAATAAATGTTAAGGGATTATTTGAAGTAGATCTTTTCAAAAGTATACAAGAAGCAATGAAAGTTGTAAATAAAATCTATCATCATGTGCTCCATTTTAATTCAGTTAAAAAGTTTCATTTTGTGGGGAATATATTATTTAATGAAAATTATTAAATAGAAGTTACATTTTTCAAATTGAATGCTCATAAAAATAATTGATTTTAGAAAATTGTAATTTTGAAGTTTTATTTGAATGTAAAATTTTTATAGTAATTACTAAAAAAGTTTGAGATAGATTATCACAATTTTTTTTCAACTAGAATAATCTTTTTCAAATGTATAATTTATGTACTAATTATATATAATTATTTATGTAATTTTCAAACATATAAAATTCTGATCTTTTATGGATTTTAATTATAAAAAATAAATCATTCATTTTTAAGCAATAATTGTGTTACTGAAGCTACAAATAAAAGTTTAATTGTGAAATAGTATTAGTGAATTTTACCAACTCTGTATATGAAATTTTATATTTACTTTCATACTGTCTACTTAAATCTAGAGGTAAATTTTACAACTTTCTATTTCTATCTAATGTAACTTTAGAAACTATTTTGTTGACTAAGCACATTGAAAAAAGATAAATTGTTGCTGTTTTAGGGGACAGGTTTCTGTTTTTAAGTTTTTAATTTATTTATCCCAAAACGTAGCCTTGTACATGTATAAAAGTACAACAAAAAAGCTTCTTTCATTTACCTAAGGAATCAAAGTTCATTTTCTACAAATCTTACAATAATTTTTTCACAAATAACAAAACCAATTGTAAATTTTTTTAAACATAGTCTCTTAAATGATTATCAAGACTTTCAAACCATAAATAACTAGTTTATTTACAAATTCTAATTCACAGAGGTATCCATTAGTGTAACTTTATTTTAACTGCCTTTAGAAAAAGTATAATGTTACAAAAGAATATTTTGGAAATCATATTTGCACTATTGATGTAAAAGTAATTCAAATTGAGTATCTGATAGAGATCAATATCGACTTATTTGACATTTATAATGCAAAATTCATTAATCTTCAACATGCTCCTTTGATGAAACTACCTTCAGTGATGACATTTTTTTTTTTTATTTACTATCAGCTTTTTTATTTTTAAATGAGCAACTTTGTAAAAGTTGGGTGGAATCAAGATATAAGTGTATCTTTGTTTATATCATCACTGAGAAAATTTTCTATTAGTATTAAGTCAAAAAAATTACCATTTATTTATTTATTATTTTTTTTCTTTTGCATATTATTGTGAAAATAGTATTGGTGTGGCTGTGAGAAAAGAACATGAAATGGAGTCCATACAGTGCTGGTGTCAAAAATTTAAAAATTCAGATTTTTATTATATATATATATATATATATATTTAAGAAAATGAAGTATAACAAAGATTGTGATTTCATTGTGACTTTTAATTTTTAAAATCGAACATATTGACTGCTCAAGCTCCCAGTGAATCCCACCCTTTCATTTTTTCTCTTGCTAAACACACAGGAAGTGTATTTGCTGATATATTTTTCTGTATATAATCCACAGATTATGTGTTAAAAAGTTTCAAATTTTGTTGTGCATGTTATATGATAACCTGGAAGATACACCGATAAAAAAATATTTAAAAAAAACTTGCAATAAAATGGAAAGGAATGTCATTTATGTTTTGTAAAATAAATTACTGATAGCACTGAAAATGTTTAAATGTTTACCATTCACTGACGTATTTCACTAATAACTAATTTTGTCCAATTACTTCAAGGATGAAGTCTCTTTCTTGGCAGGATATTACATTTGATTTTGTCTAGCTTTATTTCACATTTATCTTGACTTGAGTTATTTTATTCAGGAAATATTCATGTTTATATATTGCCATATGGAATTGAAAGCATCTAAGTTATATTGTGAAATTTAAATTAAAATTTATTGGTAAAATTTATAGGGAAGGCCAGTAAAAAACAAAGCATGATTAATACAAAAGAAAAAAAAAGTATCCATTGCACAGTTCGAAAATTTCTGTAATTAAATTGTTAATGAAACTTATTTTATTTCTAAAATTCATTTAACCTCATTTTAAAAGTTATTAAAAAGTAAAAATTAAGTTTTAGTAGAGAATTTTTGGTAAAAGACTAGGTAACTGTACTTGTTTGACATGATTTTTCATTTTCATGCCAAGCAATGCACAGTTATTTTACCAACCTAAAATACATCTATATACGTAATATCTGGTTGCCAAATAGCTATCTTGCTCGGAATTCTACTTTGCAATCGTGCACTATTTTAAATTTCAAATATCAAAAAATTTTTAAATTTCATTATAATTACTTACAGAAATATTAAAATGCTAATAACTAGAAACTGATTTCACAAAGATTACATAATAAAAAACAAATCTAAACTAAATATCGCGCAATCAACAACAGGTTACAACCAGGCAATAAAGCTAAATCTATAATGTAAGTAAAATGCATTTTTATGAAAACTCAAACTTTATCTAACCAGGCAATGTCATCCAACTTAAAAAACATCAGCGTAGTGCTATCTCTGACTACATTGAGCTGTGCAGTAAAGCTAAATATACATCATAAATGAAATACGTTTTTATGAAGACTCGAATTTTAGTCAACCAGCTACATTTACCTTAAAAAGAAATTCAATGTATTGCAATTTACCCCGATTTAAATGCAGCAATAAAAATAAATGTATAACGTAAATATACATTTTTTTTCTTACAAAATACCAGAGTTCCTAATCATTCAATATTACTATTTTCTGAAAAAATACATGAAATTTTTATATGCAATACTTAATGTATAACATAAAACAGCAATATCAATTAAGAACATTATAAATTACTTGTGTAACCATTGCTGCTTACAAAATCATTAGCACCAGTTGGACAACAGATTGTATAGCCCCCCCCCAAAATTCATTCATGATATTCTTGAAATGTTTATGTGGCCATATATACTCCATGAGGAAAAAGATAATTCAAAATAATAAAAGTCAATAATTTATTAAAAATATCAAAATAATTTATTTCTTGAACTTCAAAAATAATTATTTACTTAAACTTAAAATAAAAAATACAATGCAAGCTAATCTTCAGAAACTTAAAAAAAAAAAAAAAAAAAAAAAAAAAAAAAAAAAAAAAAAATTCAAAACAAACCTTAAATCATCCATTTCAAAAGCTTAGACTGTAATCTTATAAAAACAAATTACTAATCATATGCTTTAAGGGCTACTAGCATATAAAACAAATTTCATGCATGTATGCAATCATGTTACATCATAAAACAAAAGTTATACCATACAAATGTATTCCAACCTGGTAACCCAGTTTGGCGCAATTTATCACCTGTACTGGCACCTAGTCTTAAGCGGAATTTTCTTGTGATTATTATTTATGATCAATTAGGTGCTTTTACCTCAGTTTATCTTACTGGGCAGTGAGATTGACCCATGTATAAGATTGACCCATGTATAATCCAACCAAATATTTTTATTATAGATCTTTTTCTGTACCATTTATTATATTTTTAATCAGGTGTATATAATGTTTTAACTTAAATCTTTAGAAATACCGTATTTTCCTGTATATAATCCGCACTACCTTTTTTTTCCGAGTAAAAGGGAAATAAAGCGTCACATAATCCCTGGCAATTTTTTTCGCCGAATAGTCTAAATATGCTGCTAATAATATGGGTGTCACATAAAATAAAAAAAATGCACAGTATGATTAAAAATATAATAAATTGTACAGAAAAAAAACATTTATTATAAAAAATATCTCTTTGGATCCACCTCATCGCAAAGTCGATAAACTTGAGATGAAAGCACGAGGTCGATCAAAAGCAACAATTTCGAGAAGATTCTTGTAAAACTTATCGATATTTAGCTTCCAATAACTTTTACATTGATGTTAGACTTATTAAATATATATATATATATATATATATATAGTTGCTTCGTTAATATTTAAATGAAAGAATGGATTATTTACAAATTGCATATTTTATACATTTATACCGCGGGTCTTTGTTTTTCACTTTACATTAATACGTTTCTCTACATTTTTTTTATTTGCTTTCGTTATAGCTCTTAATTTAAAATCTACTCTGTAACTTAAAAGTTTTCACTTCCATATGACGATATACGAATTAGAATATTTTCAAAACGAAACAGATTACGTCAAGGTAAATTGCGAAATGACGAATTCGTTTTTTAATGTTATTTGACAAAGCTGATTATGCTTAAATAACTCGGGTGAGTCTTGGTACAACCTGTTATTTATTTTATGAAACAAACAGTATTTCTTTTAAAACTTCTTGTAAGCTTTTTTGATGGATATTTTTTATCAGATAATCCGTGGCAATGTATAATACGCACAACAAAATTAAGAACTTTTTTAACACATAATCCACGAATTATATTCAGAAAAATACGATATATGTCAATTCTTGTTACTTTTATTTTTTCTCATTATTTTGTTTACTAATTTATTGTCTGAAATGAATGTCCATAGTTTTTATCTAGTGTGAAAAATTTATTTAAGTTCTTGTTAGCTTTTTGTGTGTACGTATGTGTTGCATTTTTTTAATAACAAAATGTAATAGAAATGTTTCATATTTGGCAATCATATATGTTTGTTCAAAGTATTCCTGTAAATGTTTGATTTTTCTTATGTGTATGAGATTTAAAATATTACCTGGCCTCAAAAATTTCATTGTTGACATGAATGGAGATGTTATTTAGTTAAACGAATTTTTATGACTGTTTTAATGAAATTATTAGAAAAATGTCCATAACAATATTTTATGCTACAAAACAGTTCATGTTGAAATTCTTTAGTTGTGTATCAGTAAAGTTTCAAGTAAAATGCAAAAGCTTCTTTTGTTATCAAATAATCTAAAATTAACTTATGTGAATGTGACACAGTTTTAGTGAAATTTGACTATTTAATCCACTGAATCCCTATCCAAGATTTTCATTGGTGTTCAGGTTGATTCCTCCAGCTCCAATTTATGTTCATTTTTCTCATACCTAATCATTCAAAATTTGCTGTATAATGTTAATTATAATTACTTAGATTGGTGGTTGATCAATCTCAAAGGTCAAATTTTGTAAACCTTGAAAGCAAATGAGGATTACTTAAATACTTTGTTAATGTCTTTTAAATTGTAGATTATTTCCTATTTAAAGAAGAGAAAAATTTGTTCATAAAAATATAAATACTTTTTATAAATGACAAAGTAAGTTTAAAAAAAAGGAATAAATAAATATGCTAAGAAAATTTAAAATTCTCTGTCATATATAAAATTTCTTTAATTAGGAGATTATGTATTAGAAATATGTTAAGGTTTTACATGTGTAATATAATATTACAAATGTGCAACCTATTTTTAAAATACTTTTTTTTTATGATGAATTAAGAGTGACCTATTAGTATATTGAATAATACTTACAAATTTCATAATTTTTCTTGGTATAAATCTGGTGCTTTTGTCAAATTATGTTGTAAGGGTTATTTTGTTTTTCTTTTATAATTATTATATATATATATATATATATATATAAATTTCAATTCATATATTCTATTATATTTGAAAAGCAACTCAAATCAATTGTGAAACATACCTGCCATTTATATTGGAATAAATTGACCATAACAGTTTAAAACTTAGTACTTACCCTGAAACATTTCAATTGAGATTAACAAATAAAGTTAATTTCATGTTCCCCCCCCCCCCTAAAATGTGCAAATGATAGTTTATCTGCAAGTGTTCAGTTTTAAATTAAGAAAAAGTAATTTAGCTAAAAAGTTAGGTACTTAACACTTTCTTGTTTATTTAAAAGTGTTAAGACCCAAACTTATTAGCTAAATTGCTTTTGCTAATTAATTATTTTATTTCTCTACCTAAAAACAGCCCAAATAGTATATTTTTTTATTATGAATTGAAATTTTTTAGCTAAATTGCTTTTGCTAATTAATTTAATTATTTTATTTCTCTACCTAAAAACAGCCCAAATAGTATATTTTTTGATTATGAATTGAAATTTTGAAAATAAAATAATACTAATTCTTAATTTATTTAGACTGAATTCTAAAAATGTATAAATATTGGAAATCATTTTTAGGAATTTTGCTAAAAATTTCATAATATAATTAGGATATGGAAAATATTTATTTGAATTAGTGAACTAGTTATTAATTGTCTGTTTCAATAATTTTTAAAATGCAATCAATATTTTTAAAATGCAATAATGAAAGAGTTGCTGAAATACATTGCTAAACTTTTGTAATATTATAAACTTTTTTTATTGTTCAATTACTTCAATTGTTCAGCTTCATGTTACTTATCCTAAGAGATAATAGGTGCAGCATGTCCTTTTTTGGACCTTGCGCCATAAAACCCAACCAACCTAAGAGATGATAGAAAGCATACCAACATATTGTAGAAATATGCTTGCTAGTGTTCTATGCTTAATATAAATTGCTGAATAGCAGAATATTTTTCAAGTCACCATAAGGTCAATCAAAGTATTTAATTACAAGAATCAAGGAAAATTTACGATGAAATAAAAAATGCATTAAAGGGGCAGTTTCATAACATTTAGAAAGCTATGTAAAATTTCAAAAAAGATCACATCTGTTAAAAATAATAAATTTTTTAATGTTTGTAATTAAGATTCATTTTCTATTTCACCAGTCCTTTGTAATAACAATAAAAATTTGTGATAATGAGAATGAATATATCGAATATTTAAAATAGTTGGCTTTTTATGCAATTAATTTTTTGTTCATCACTTGGAATTTTTTACGAAATTTGAAATACATCTTTACTAAAAAATATACTAACAATATCTAAATCACTTTCTAAATACAAAAAGAAAAAATTATGTGCATTTAATAGTCAAACAACTTCTTCAAATATTTTAATATGGAATGAAAATGTTTCAAATTCACTATTAATCGCTCTTAATACATTAAACACTGGACACAATACAAAAAGCTTATCAAGATTCTTAAGTGTTTTCTTGTGTCTGGTTGAAGAATTATTTGAATTATTTGAACATTTAGGTAAATAGATTAAAATGCTTTAGTTAATTTCTTTTAAAATTGTATTATTTTATAAAATATTTAAAAATAATGAAGTCTTTTTTTTTTATGGAAAAAGATAACCTGACTGATTGCTGTATACAAATATGTTCAGATTAAATATTGTATGTGTTAAGCAAAATATAATATGAGAAAATATTTTCATTAAAACTTAATCTTATGTTAGTAAAAATCTAAAAAGCATTTGTCATTTGAAAAAGGAAATATTCACTGTGCATAAAATTATAAATATACAAAAAATAATGCAATATATTTAAGTTTATGGACAATTTATTAAACATGCTATAATTTAAGGGTACTGTTACTTTTTTTTTATACTTCATATTATTTTTATACCCACACTTTCATTTGGATGTACATTTCTTTCTTGAAAACTGCTAAATACATACATATTACATTGGGTAATTAAGTTTTTGTTGCTCCAGCTTGCTTCCCTGTATCTAGTCCTAAGTTGGGCTCTACCATTTAAATGAAAACAGCTGGGTGGGAGTCTTCGTTATTTAAAAACAGGGATCCAGCAGAAGACCACTGAATACTTGATCTGTCACTCTCAGAGGTATAATTTCTTTTGGGGGACATTGTGACGATATATTTAATGTGTGCAAACCGCCTTTAGTGAACACAACAGTTCTTTTGTTAAGCATCAGGATTTGAACTTACTACTTTCTGATAATGAGAATGTGTCTGATGTTTTAACTAACCAGGCCACTGCAGCTTCTAGGGTAATTAAGTGGTAAGTAAAGCAAAATTCAATCAATTTGTCTCCCTCTGACAATTTTCAAAGGGAAAAAAATATTTTCATTGAAAGTGAAAAATAGCTGATGATATGGTATAAGGAATAAAAAAATAGTGCATCTGGTTTTGAGAATGAGAATTTCAAAGCTTCTTAAAAGTTCCTGAGATGCTTGGTTAATTATGGTAGTGAACAAATACAATTCGTTTACTAGAATTTCTTAAAATATTTCTTAATTTTAAGAAATGCATGATCTGTCAATCCATGTAGCTTAATGGAGAAGGTCTGACAATTTTGTCATATAGGTTGCAATTTTAGTTATAGTTGTCAAGTTCCAGTTTAGTAATCATGATTGTTTAAGGTTTAAAATAAATTTAAATGGAACTAGTTTATATCATTAGTCTGACTTAGGATAAGTCAGTATATCTTATCCTAAGTCAGACTAATCATATAAACCATTTCACATAGTGACGTTATATATAAGACTATGATATAAACCAATTACACATACTGACACAGTAATTTTTCTTTTAATTGCTTTTATAAAATTTCAGGTAATTTACTTTATCTGATTAACTAAATTTTGTAATTCTTTTTAGTGTTAAGTGTATTTCAACCTCATTTTTAATGTAATTTTCTTATTTAATTAAAATGAATGTTTAATTAAATTGAATATTCAAGATTATCTTTTCATAATTATTCTAAACTTTTTTGTATAGAATTAAATGTATTATACATCTTTGCTAATATGAAATTTATTGCTTTTGTATTGTATTGAATTGCATTTAACTTAATTACAATTGGAATTTGTTATGTAGGAAATTACTTTCAAGTGATAGGAATCCTCCGATTGATGATTTAATACAGTCTGGCATCTTACCAGTTTTAGTCCATTGCTTAAAGAAGCATGAACAGTAAGTTTTATAATGAACCAACATTATATTTTACTCTTGTGAAAGTTTTATGAAGAATGTATAGAAAAGTCATAAGTTTGTAGTCAAGGCAAAAGTAATTTAACTCTATAAAATAATAAAAATTAGCTACTTATTAAAAATATTTTAAAAAATTCTCATGGTCTCATTTTAATTATATGTTGCATTCCTATATATTGTTGAAGTTCAAATTCCTAACTTGTTTTCAGTTGTACTGAATTAATTTCTAACTAGTTGCAGAGTAAGGTAGCATTGGCTTATTGTTCATTATTTTTTGGGTTGATTCTTGCTTTGGACTATATGGTTGACCATTGTGTTGTTAGTGTTGAAGTCTTCATTTTAAAAATTAATGGATTTGGTTCCATTTTGTGTAATTGGATACAGTGTAGAAGTGGTTTCAAATATGTATTTTAGTATAGAATGCTTTTCTTAATAAAGCTTTTAAAAACATAATAAAATTTTTTTTGTGTTTATCAATCATAATCTGAGAGATTTTCTTGTAAATATGTTAATAGCTGTAGTAGTTCGGCATTTACTTTAAAGTATTGGTTTTAGTTAAAATAACCCTTGAGATCTAAAAGTAATCCCAGGGTGATAAAACATACCTTATAAAGATATGTATATCATGCTGTTTAGTGCATAAATTCATGTGTCTTTTTGGTTAACATTGATCATTATTTAACTAAGTTTGTAATGATATAAAGTAGTATTAACTAATTAAATTGTTTATATTTATTAAAATAAAAACATGTTAATTTAGCTACTTTGTAAAATTTCTTCGGACGATACTTTTGTTTGCATTTGATTTCCTTTTTTACAAAATGGCAGTTATTGAATTCACTAAGGAATTTAATGTATTAACTTAGATTTTAAATTATCTATAATGCCTGTTATTCTTATGGTATTTATATCACACTGAAGCTTTTATCTTTTTTATTTGATATTGAAATAAATCTCTTATTCTATTATTGAAATCGGGGTTTTTGTTTTAGTATCGATCTTGATATTATAAAATATTGTCTGATAAAATGTTAGCTATCTACAATATGAAATAAATTAAGAACAATGGAAAAAATTGCTTGGTAGCAATAACACCTTCTATTTGATTCAGAATAAAATTTCATCCAAATAAAAAATAGTAAAGGATGAATTTAAAGGGTGATACAATGCATGCATGGAAGATATCTGAAATTTTAGTCATTAAGTTACCATTTTTGCTATAGTTGTCAAGTTCCATTTTAGTACCCATGGATGTTAATGGTTTAAATTAATTATCAGCTTTTAGAATTAAGTCTAAACTGACTGAATGAAATTTCATGTATCCAAAACACTTCTATTTGCACAATTAATTGGGCCCAGATATAAATTGATTACTATTTTATCCAGAATTTCTGGCCATGTATTCTTAGGTACTTAGTTAATTATAGCAAAATTTTAAATTAAGATGATATACATGTAAAATATTATTATGCTTTTACATTCTTCCATAAATTTGACAAAATATGAACTGATATTATATATAAATTTATATTTGTATAATCAAAATCAAAAAAGACAAAAATTCAGTTTATAGTCAAAATTTTCTTCTTAATTAAGGTGGAAAATTTTCTGATTTCAAACTGAATGCCTAAAATATAAAACTTTTTCTATTAATTATGCATTAGTGAAATTTGCTTAATTATCTTTTTCAACATTCTGTAGTGAAGTAAAAATTTAATGGAATTTTTTATTAAAACCATGTTTTTGTAAATAGTAAGGAATGCATTCCTTACACACACAATTTTAGAACTGCTTTTTTCAAATATGTCACTTGAAAGCAGAATATAATTGAAAAGTAAGATTGTTTACAATAATTTACCAGAAAAAGTCTTGTTTACTAAAATGAATTTTCTGTAATATTTATGGGGTTCACAGCTTGTAAAAAATATTTAAATATTTTCCAGTTATTTTTAAAAATAGGTAAAATTTAAAATACTTCCTATCAAATTAATTTGTTTTCATGAAAATTGACTGCATTTATTTTTGATAATATTTTGTCTAAATCTGAAATAAGTTCAATAAGAATTCATAAAAATCATGATACATGAATTTAAGAATGCTCTTGAAATTTTGTATAATATTTCTTTGTTAAGGAATTTTAAGATTTAATATTTTGTTCCTAATTTCAATTTTTCTCTTGCATAGTCCCGCTCTGCAATTTGAAGCTGCTTGGACATTAACTAACATTGCATCTGGAACATCTGTACAAACAACAGCTGTTGTAAATTGTGGTATTTTTCATTTTTTTTTTTTTTTTTTTTTTTTTTTTTTTTTTTTTTTTTTTTTTTTATCCCCCTTGAAACTGTCTATATGAAGTAATTTCAATATTATTCTGACTACTATTTTATTTTAAAATAGGTGCAGTACCATTATTTTTAGAATTACTGAAATCCCCTCACCAAAATGTTTGTGAGCAAGCTGTTTGGGCATTAGGTAACATTATTGGTAAGTATAAATCTTACATATATTCATAATTTATATGTATATAAATTTTCTGATGGAATTAATTGTAAAAATTTGTAGAATTACAAAACATGAATAAATTTTAAATTCAAGCAAGCTTCCTTACAAGTTAAAAATTTGTGATATTCCTCAAATATTTTTTTTAGTACCTATTCACTCATTTTTACAAAATAATAATTTCCAGATTTCAGTAATTATTTAATAATTTGCTCTAAATGGACAATATAATCTATTGATCGATATTGTTTAGGAAGAAGTTAGAGTTTTGATTTGGAAAGAATTATACTTTTATTCTTATCTGAATGGACTATTAAAAATAATTTTTACATCTGAAACAAAAAAAGAGCGTTTAGAACCTCAAAGCAAAAAATATTTAGAATGGTGTGAGTTTCTTTTAAATTGTAATCAGTGTAGAAAATTTTTATTTTTTTTTATTTTTTCCTAATTTTGTTTTCTACTTCATTGATTTAGAGAAGTTTACAAATGAAGAATTAATTTAAGATTTTTTCTAAATATTTTCCGATGGTTCCAGATTCATGAAGAACAGTAAGTTTGATCATAGTGTACCTGTAACTAAACTCGAGGTTTTCCTTTTAAAAAAATCTATCAAAAGTGTACTAAAATTATCTAAACAATATGAAAATAACTGAACTAGCTGAATGATTAATATTTAGGATTTAATTTCATGAGTTTGAGTCCTACTTCCGATGTGGATGTTTGTAGTGATTCAGAATTCACTTTTAATTCCAGGTCCTTGACAAATTAGCTTTCATGTGCAAAAATAACCATAAAATGACAAACTTAATAAGTAAAGATCTAAATATTGGTGCCATAATATCAGATCACAGATAAAAATATTACTAACACTTTGGTGAGACAGAAATGCATCACTGGCCAACAGTGTTTTCTAAAATTTCAGGATCAGGGTAGTTTGTTATTAAACATAAATCTATATGAATACCTTGTTTCATAATGTTTTGTAGATTATAATGACATAGGTTTTAAATATTTTTCTGAAATATGTTTTGCTTAAAATCATTTTTAGACATTTTATTCTTAAGAATAAACTTACCATTTGATGACTTAAATTATATTTGGAACAAGAATGTGTCATTTAAGATTATTTTTAATAAGAAAAATTTGAAAATTAGAATCTACACAGTTCTTATGTTGAAATGAATTACACTCGTAATACTTCATTTGCCCTTTGGAGAAGTGTTGAGCGAATGTAAACAAATGAAGCATTATCCTTTTTCTTGGATTTTTTTGGAACTAAGTTTTGAAAAATGTCCTTCAGTTTATTAGCAAATTTAATAAATCTGATTCAATACCTAAAAAATATTTTGTATCATCATTTCTACTATTTCTTATTCAGCTAGACTTTGATTCATCAAAATTTTGATAACAACAATATATATATATAATATCTTTCTATATAAAACATGGTTTAAAAATCCTAAAATTGAAAAAAGCAACAAACATAATTTTTTTTATTGAAAAATAAGTTTGTATCTCTCTTAGATTATGAAATACTTGGAATTCTAATACTAAAATATATTTATTTGAACTTAAGCAGTCTAAAAGTTTGATTTCCATGAATAACCAGATGTGCTACATTTTTTTCTTTTCTAATTCTTTTAATTTGTAATATGATTTATTTTTTTTTTTTCAATCTTATTTTGTTTTGTGTTATCTTTTGATTATGAAATAATTGAATGATATTTATAAGTCATCTATATTACTATCTTTTTAATTAAATTTTTCAATTAGTATTGTTGAAACTAACTAAAATGCATGTGAATTATAATGGTGCAGCTTGTCCTTTTTGGACCTTGTGCCACAAAACCCAACCCAATCAATCAATCATGTGAATTATAATTAAGAAAAATTGGAAATTTTGAAACAATATAATATGTATAAATAATATGATTTTGAATTAAAATTTGATATTTATCATTATTAAATCTAGTATATAAATTTTTGGTTAATTATATATCAAATATTAGTTTCACTCAAACAGCTACATGCTATAAGCATTTTATTTTCTATAATTTTTAATGTAGTTTTCCTTATAATTCCCTCTTTGCTTCTGTTCTTTCAGTCTTTTTTTTTTTTTTTTTTTTTTTTTTTGCAGAAAATATTAATACCTGCTAAAATCATAGGAGCAAATGCAGGTTATGCACCATTTAAATATTCATGCACAATTATGTCACCTTAAATTGCATCACTTCGAGGAATGGTCTGTTTCCAAGTTCTGATTGTGCTCAATCTTGAATTTCCAGCATATCAACCTCGCGCTATTTTAAATTTTGAATATTTTGTTATAATTACTTACTACAGAATTATTAAAGTACTAATAACTACAACTAATTTCAAATGTTACATATTAAAAAAATATATTAAGTAAATATCACGCAATCTACAATGGGAGACAACCGGAATTAATAATATAAAAATGCTTATTAGTTAAAACAAAATCAATAATGTAAATAGCAAACTTTTTTTATGAAAATACTGCTTTTAATTAGCAGGGCAGTCACACCTACCTTTTAAAACATTAGTGAAAAATGCCATCTAGCCTCAAAGTGAACTAGGCAATAAAGCTTAATATCTAATGTAAATAAAATTCATTTTTATGAAAACTCTAGTTTAAGCCTTACAATTCACAAAACCTAAATATGTATCAAATAATTCTACATATACTCAGTAAATTTCATAAAGTAAAATTACTTACCTAATAATTATTTACAGAAGAATTAAAAAACGGAAATTCAATTTTTTACTATTCATACCTTGCATTTTCTTCACACTAATACTAAAATTCTGAATTTTCAATTTGATATAAGCCTATTTTTTTATTTGATAAGCTTATTTTATATTTTTTGAATAAAAAAAAGAAACACATAATCTGCAACAAATTTTTTTGTCAAACAGTTAAAAATATATATTGCTGATAATATGGTGTCACATAAAATAAGAAATACATATTATGAGTAAAAATTTCTAAATTATGAGTAAAAATATAATAAATTGTACCAAAAAAAATTTATGAGAAACATTGAATGGTTCCTATTTAGATCGACCTCATTGCATAGTGCGTTAAATTCATAGTTAGATGAAGGCTCAAAATCGGTGGTAGAGAGTGATAATTCTGAAAATGTAAAACTTAAAGGGTTTTAGTAATTTTTTAAAACTATGTAAAGTATATTTTAAAAATAAAATAATTTTTATTTTGTTAGTAATATGGGAAAAATGGATTAGTAATAAATGAAAGAAATGGATTATTTTTGAATTGTGCATTGGACACATTTTTCTTTTGTTTTGTGCATACTTTATTTTTCATCTTACATTAATACGTTTCTTGCCGATTATTTTATTTGTGTTCTCTACAGGTTTTAGCTTAAATTCTACTGTTTAACTTTATGCTTTAGCTTCCACATGACGATGCGTGAAATTAAATATTTTCATAACAAAACAGATTTCAAGATAAAATGTGAATAGTCTATAGGCAATAACAACTGTAACATCTTTTGGAGGAATTGAATAGGCTCTTGAACTTAAGAGGACTAAACTAATTATATATATAACTGAAATAAATCAGCCATGGCATCATGTGTTATTTATTTTATAAAGTTATATAAATAAAGTATATAAAGTATTTTCAAAGAGAAGTTAACAATAAAGTTCTTTCAATATAACTTTATTATAAACTTTGCTTTCAAAATGAACATCTTAAAAATTAAGTTTCAACTACAACTGAAAAATGCATCAAGGGTTACTAAAATTTCAAGCAAATTTCATGCATGCTCACATCAGGTTGCATTTTAAAATCACAAGAATACATTTCAGTGCAATAAATCAGTTTGATGCATTTATCTTCAGGCTGGCTCCCAAGATTTGGCCAAATATCCTTGTTAAAAACATCAAACTTGTTTTGCACTTGCATTATACATTCATTATTTTCTTAATAAATTCTTTGCCAAGCTTAACATTCTTTCTCAATTCTATAATCTTCTAGTACATCTTGTATATTTCATTTACTGAGTAAAATTTATTGTTAAAAGTCCAGCCAGGTTCCACATTCTTAGATTTTCTTTTTGTAACTTTTTCATTATTTTCTGCTTTCTTGTTTTGTTCTGCAATTTTAAATTTTTTTATGCTTTTCTGGGCATATAATTTTTAGAAATGCTTATAGTTTTAATTCTTTTTCAATGCATTTTAAATTTTTTATAATATGCTGTTAACATAATTTTATTTTTAATTGTTTGTACTAAGCAAATAAAAACTTGTTTTCAAAAATTTGATTTTTAATTTAGTTTTTAAGCTTTGTAATAGTGTTTATTTTATAAAATTTTTTATCCCTTTGCTTTTGTCTTATGCTTTGGCTTAGCTTGATTTAAGTAACTAATAAGCATTTTAAAGTTTTTATTGAGCAATGACACTAAATTAAAAAAAAATATATATGACAATATTGTGCAATATATGACATTTAGAAAAAGGAAAATCATAATTTAAGTTAGCTTTTTGAGTGAATAAAAGTGTTTTTGCTAATATATTCTTTCTTTAAAACATTACTCTTTTAGTAAATTAATGCTAAATGATCTGCTTGATTTTTAGATTGTAAAATTTCTTAAGAAAAAATTGTAAAAGTTTATTTTAATGTTTTCTGGTTAAAATCATTTAACGATTCCTTCCATTCAAAATAAGGAGTTGTGATAATGTATTTTTCATTGTTTGTATTTGTATAATCTATTTTCTGTAAATATTATTTAGAGGATTAATTATTTGTCATTACTGGAAACACTCGATTATATGTGTGGTGTTTATCTACTTTACAAAAATTATCCGAAAAATATTCTTAATAAACAAGTATTTAGAAAATCCTCTTGAAAGAAAAATATTTTTAATGATTTTCTAAAGAAGTAAATCTATAAATCTGTATGAAGCGATTAATTATATTCTACTAGTAATGAGAAAGTTTATTTTACTTATTGTGTTTATAAATTGTTCAAATGAGTATTTCTATTGATATTTTTCTATTTTTTGTGTTTGTGGATTATTCTTGAAATGAAATTAAGCAAAAAATAAATCTAATGTCAGTTAAAATATCCATTACTTTTCGAGTAATTGAAATCTTAAGAAAATTATGTAAATCAACTTTTCATGTCATTAGACAAAATTAGAAAATGGATAGAAGTGCAAAAAATTGTAATTTTGTGCAAGCCTTTTTCTCTGTGTCAGTTGAGAAATTGTAATGCTCAACATTGCTTTTAAGAAAGTGAATCTGAAAAGTCATTGCAGTTTTATTTACAAGAATATCTACTTTGTTTAACTATAGTGTAACTTGAACCCGTGTTAAAATATAAAGAGATGTAGCAAATGTTGCAATAGTAGCAAGGCATATTATCTCAACACTATGTAATCAATTCCAAGAAACAAGGGAATATTAGACATTGACTAAACAAGATGGTTTATCAATCGTTTTGAAGTACTTCAAAATGATCATTCATTGAGGAAATCTCAAAGATTCGATCACTAACTCAACTTATGTGTAAGCAAAAGTTAGAAGTCCCATATCCACTCCCATTGTTCAACAGTGTCAATATTGAAACTGTAACCTTTTGTTCTGAAATGCAATGTGTATGTTACAAGAAATTCTGAATCCACATTAAATTGTAGGTTCAGTTCTAATTAGACCTTATGTATAAAAATGTGCGTGTAGAGTGACAAATCAGACAAAACCTGCATATAATTATATTAATATATTGTGCATCAATTTTTCAAAATTATGTTAATGTAAATGGAAGGGATTTTAGCCGAAAACCAGTACATTTGCTCACCAGTAAATTTTTAATTTAGCATGGAGATACCTTAAATATATTTTGAATGAAAGTTAAATATTTGATATTTTGAATCTTAAAAATTTTATTAGTCTAATTGGGATAATTATTGAAAATTCTAATAATTTAAAAAAATTAGTACCTTAATTTCAAAACATCAATCAGCTTATGTTTTTATCTTAGGTATTATTTTTTGATATTTACTATATAGTGCCATGCTGTCTCTTTTTTAGTGCCTTATATCTCTGATGTTTTAATATTTTTGTAGGAGATGGTCCAGATTTTAGAGATTATGTTATAAGATTAGGCGTAGTTCCTCCTCTTTTATCTTTTATCAAACCTGAGATACCCCTCCCTTTTCTCAGAAATGTAACATGGGTTATAGTAAATTTATGCCGAAATATGGATCCACCTCCTCCTGTTGAAACAATAAGAGATTTACTTCCTGCTCTCTGTATGTTAATACACCATACTGATGTAAAAGTAAGTACTATTTTTTGCATTGTTTGCTATTAACCCAAAGTTTATGTAATTATTAATCATTTAGAGTTACTGTTGTGGAAATTTTTATTTACTTTATAAGCATTTTTATGCTATATAATAGTTTCTTGATTAATGAGTGTGGAACATCGTTTTCCCCCCTTAGATTTTAGTTGATACTGTATGGGCTTTATCATATTTAACAGATGGTGGAAATGACCAAATTCAGGTATGATCTTGCTAGAAATTTAGAACAATTTATTAGATTTATTTAATTAAAAATGTCTGCTTTTATTAATTGGTTCAAAAAATATAAATGAATATAATGTATCAAAATGATGATTAAGTAAAATAATGAAAAATTATATTTTATTATTTTTTATTACAAAATTATATGCTATTATTTTTAAGGCTGTTATTATTTACTGGAAATATTTTTATTGTTTTACTGGAGACAAGGGGATTAATTCTATTCTATACGTTTCTTGAGTACATGCTATTTTGTTACTGGGCAAATGCTCAATTTCAAATTCTGTTAAAATAATTCATTTCTTTTATATTTAAATTATATCCTTAGACATGTTTTAGTTTTATTGTGTTAAATCTTTCAAAGTATGAAGTTCACAAAACATGTTATTTAATATCAAGACTTGTTAAAAGTTTGCACTATTTTCTTGTAGATTTTTTTGGTATTTTTCTTTTTTAGATGGTTATAGATTCACAAATTGTGCCTAAGCTTGTTCCATTATTAAGTCATAGAGAAGTTAAAGTTCAGGTAAAAAAAAAAAAAATATGTACACGTTTTTTATCTAAATTATTATCACGATAATTTATAATAACAGTTGCTTTTCTTATAGACAGCAGCACTGAGAGTTGTTGGAAATATTGTTACTGGTACTGATGATCAAACTCAAGTTGTTCTAAACTGTGATGCACTTTCTCATTTTCCTGCATTATTAAATCACTCAAAAGAAAAAATTAATAAAGTAAGAGTAAAGAAAATATTTACTTAATATCTTTAAGCAATTAGTTTTATTTCTCATTTTTCTGCTCTTTGAATTTGATGATTTGTTTTTAAAAAATTAATAAAGTAAGAGTAAAGAAAATATTTACCTAATATCTTTAAGCAATTAGTTTTATTTCTCATTTTTCTGCTCTTTGAATTTGAAAAATTGTTTGTAACACATATTTTAAAGTTAATATTTATAAAATTCATGCAAATTTAAACTGCTTCTAATATAAACATTAAGAAAGGGGGAAACATTTTTTTCTAGGTGTAAAAGCAGGATTGACAGAGAACTATATTTTGTTTTTTTAATTTAGTC
Source organism: Latrodectus geometricus (assembly GCA_026290005.1). Taxonomy (NCBI): domain Eukaryota; kingdom Metazoa; phylum Arthropoda; class Arachnida; order Araneae; family Theridiidae; genus Latrodectus; species Latrodectus geometricus. The sequence goes on from JAPDSC010064003.1 coordinate 1,723,609, forward strand.
ATTTTACTGTAACATTTCTCCTTAGATTAATGTTTGATTAGAAACTATCAGGAGCTTACTGTTATGGAATATTTCTTTTAGAGAAAATAATAATGTAGTTTGTGTCATCTTTAAAATTTTAGAGTTTTAGTTTTTATATTTCCAAATTATTTGTAAAATATTATTTGATAAATATTTTCATTTACAGTAAAAGCTTATACATTCAAATTTTAAAAGACATAATGGTTTAAAAATGTGTTGATAAATAAATGTCCAGACCACATCTTTTAATATTTAGCTCATCATTTTTCATACTTTTAATTTATACATAATTTCATTTTTTGCTGACTCTGCACTGATAAATACCTTTCATTTAGGGATCATGCTGATAAATTTTAATAATTTTATTAAGTTGGTTGAGTCAGTTAGTTTTTCCTGATTGTTAAATATTTTCTGCTACTCATTGTTTGTTCATTATTAAACAAATAATCTGAAAAAAACACCTTTTTAGTTATTAAATTATTGAAATTCACATTCTTTTATTACTGATTTTATTTATCTACTGTTGGGAATCTTGGTTTATCATACAATTATCATACTTTTCATACAATTCGGGTACTGTTGTTATTGTTAATAATGACACTTGGCGAAGCCAAACCTGCCCATAAGGGACTGGACGAATGAAGTTAGGAAGAGCATCTTCCAATTTAGAGATTGAAGCCAGAAAACACCCATGGCCTGGCTCCAAAAAGCCTCAGAAGTATTAATAATAGGAACGTGGGGGACATTGCCACCACGACATATTTTACTTGCCCCAGTCGCCATTAGTGAACAAGGCGGATCTTCAGATAAGCCAGGATCTAAACTCACTACCTTCTGGTAATGAGAACGACACCTTAACCAATAAGCCACCATCACCTTTTGGGTACTTATTTGATTTGATTTAAGGTTGGGTGGTCCCAAAGGAACCTAACAGTACTACCATAAACTTATTATGCTATACCCTGAAGATAAAATCCTCACTTGAAGAAACCAGTGGCTGAAGCAAAATTCTGTAGACATATATCCTGTAGCATCCAAGGTTCAATTATATGCTGACCCACATGTTCAAATACATGTGCAGAAAAGGTTTCTCATTCCCATAGAATATGTAATGACGTTTCCTCCATATATTAACAACTCCTGCAAGTAGGACAATCTAATATTCTCATTATGGTGTGTGAGAGAGAGTTGTCTCTTAAGGTGGTAGTATCCAGTAAGAAGTCCCACTAATTTCCTTAAACAGCTCTTATCAGGCTTTAATAACTCATTTTGCATTTTACTAGGATATGTCCAATTTAATAGCCTTGCTTGTCTTTGATCACTGACATACCAAATAAAAAACTGTTGTGTTTAGAAAAGGCATTATTTCTGATCAATTGTTTTGAAATACCTAGTTCAGGACCAAAAAAATCGGTTGTTGATTCAGCCCTTTCCAATTTATAAGCTAACTCATTGCCAAGAATACCAGGGCTCCCACATTAATGTGAGGGAATTATTGTTAGCCAATCTCTGCACAGTGTAATATAGTATTCCCAGACAAGAACAGAAGTTATAGTAGACTCTATAAAGAAAGAGAGAAAGAGCCAGTGTTGCAGTTTAAATGTCAGAACAAATAATTATTCTTTTATGAAAATAGCTTTTGTTAGCATATTCTATACTGCACATGAGAATGAAAAAGACTTCCACTTGGAATACAGTTGGCTGTTTGTCCAAAGGAAAAGACAACTTCATTTCTGTACTTAATTATAAGTTTCAATCAAGTAAATATGTATCTTCTCAAAAAATTTATGTGTATATAAAAAAGAAACTCTGCATTTTCATTACATCAAATAAATGAAATTTTCATACTTTAGGAAGCAGTTTGGTTTTTGTCTAACATTACAGCAGGTAATCAGCAACAAGTTCAAGCTGTAATTGATGCTGGTCTAATACCTATGATAATCCACCACTTAAACAAAGTGAGTTTTTTTTTAATTAACCTTGATGACATTTATTATAAAAATTGTAAAATGTTTTTATATTTTTTGTCTTTGTATTAGTTGCACATGCTATTATCCTAATTATTGCAAAAACTAGTTTTTAATTTTATAGTTGTTCATATTGGTTTTAGAACAGGTTTGAGAAATTTTCTTAAAATCTTGTAAGCTCTTTTATTTATCATATTAAAAGTTTAAGTCCTACCACGGTGATTTCTGGTGGTATTTTAGATTATTACGTAATCTGTCTTATAGCATTAAAACTAGACTTTAATAATGTTTTTCCTTCAATTTATAAGAAAATACATAAAAAAATTTAATTACTTTGAGAAATAACGTTTGAAATTGCTATTCCAATTATTCTAAAATTTTAATTGAGAAAACACATTAATAAAAATATATAACAAGGGCTATTTACAAAAAGAAATAAAATTTAAAATGAAGACTGAGTGTGGAAAATCTCAAAGCAGGGAGAAATGCAAAGTCCTTTGTCGCAGATGTCCGTGTCAGAATCGTTAGAAATATCACTTTCTAACTCTTTAGCAAATGAATCATAAGTTTCATCTATATCATTAGTTGGTTCATTTACCATACGAGTATATTCATCCTCTGATAAATAACGCTTCCTCGCCTTAATAATCTAGAGTCAAGGCTTTCTGAAATAACAAGAGAAGTGTGCAAAATATATCCAAAAGGAACACAAACTGTAACAAAACAGATGCTAAAACCCTAAAAGACCCCACATAGCAGCAAAAACAAACAAAAAAAAGTGGTCAGAGAACTATCAGAAGCGAGAATGCGTATATCACATGAAAGTTAAAGAGCCGAGCTGCGTTTACATTACGATTTCCCCCCTCCCCAGCCACAGCTGACAAGTAAAATACAAAAAACATCCAGAATATAAACAATCTGAGGGTCTGAATACTAAAACTATGTTCAGTTTAAATGTAATGGTTACAGAGTGCCATCTAGTGGCTATTAAAAATTGTTTCAGCTTAAAATGCATATCTGCACTGCCCATCCACTAGGCTAGTTCTTCAAGAGTGCACGGGTGAACCGCCCGGGCCTCACATGCGTCCGTACGAAATACAAATATGATTCGCCCATCGCAGAGGTTAAGAGCATATCATCATATATTAGCAATAGTCATGTCTAACCCTTGTGAACAAAAGAGTCGAAAGAAAACCAATATGTATAAATTAGAAAAACTTGAACAATTGCATATTTGGCATGGCCAAGCTGGCAGCTGAACTATATATTGAGACATGAAAACACGGTTTCCACAAAAATAGTCTGTTTCAAATTTTGCTCTGCCTTCTGTTTAATAGTTCTTTGTTTCAATTCCTGCCTTAAGTGTGTTGGTAGTGGTGTTGCATTAATGTTTGTAGTGGTGTTAAATCCACTTTAAGCTGTGTCTTATTTAATTAGCCCTCTTGTGCAAAAAATACCTTTGAGTGCCAAACAAATCAAACCTATATTTTAAAACATTTATTGTCTAGCAGCCTTGTAAGTTGTAATAAACTTATTTTTGATAAATATATGAACTAGAGTTTCATATATAAAAAAATTAGTATTTACAACTAATACATTTGAAAAGTAGAATGCATAAATGATAACTAAATGAATAGAAATGTTTTAATCAGGTTAATGCCAGGAAAAAAAAACACTTCGATTAAATATAATACTATACTCATGCAAGTTATTTATAATGTAACAAGTACAATAACTCAGATGTAGAACCTAACTGATTACCACTTGGAAGAGTGCTGTTAACACTTTACTCAAACCATTCTTGTTGTTCAGAATCATTTCTGATCCATATTGTTCAGAAGTTGAGTTAGCTCTCATTCATTTATTATAAAAAAAAAAAAAAAAATTCATTGAAAACAAGGCAAACGAAAATTTTGGAACTAATTAGTTAAAGCAGCATTTGGAATGGCAAAATATATAAAATGTATGACATTCTGAAATAAACAAATACTTTTGCATTGAGTGGTGGGCTATGAGTTCAGATGTGACAACGTGTTTTCCATAAAAAATGAAAAAGACTCCATTTCAAATTTTGAGGGAAAACGAAGAAGGAAAATTTCCAATCAGATTGTTGGATGAGGTAGAAAAGCACTTAAGAACCAAAGAAGTGGAGGACCATTGCATAGGATCAAGCTTGGTGGGGGAAAATTGCCAAAACAGCCTTGGCTTGTTACGAGCTGTAGTACTAGCAAAGAATATTCACTCTCATAAACTGGAAATTAATGATATTAAATTTCTAAAATTCACTAACACAATAAATGATAAATCAGAAAAAGTTCTGATAATTATGGGTCTCTTCATTTTAAAGTTTTCTTTTTGCAATTTTTTTAAAAGAAGTAATTTTTACATTGATTTATTTTCTTTATATATTTTATAGAAAGCGTAACCTGAGTAATTTTTCTTTCTATAGATATGAAATGTGTAATTTTAATAAATTTATATTGTATTTAATGTTGTAAAACATTTATAAATTATTCGCTTGTTCACTTATCGTATACTTTTCCATATTTTTTAATCTAATCGAGGACAATTTTTTATACATGTTAATGGATGAAATGTTATATACTTGGTAATGGATGAGGGCATGAAATTGAAAGTTTGTAAAATTGCTGAATTTTTACAGTGCTAACTTCTGTCTCTAGTTATAATAATAATGCTTTGATATGATGATATTTATTTCCAACAATGCCTTTTTTTTTTGTGAACAATATTCAGATGTTTAAACCAAAAAAGCTGAGAAGTTCCTTGTAATTTTGTATGATGATTTAGAAAAATCTGAGAGCTATTGCTGAAATTGTTGCTTCAAGTAGACAAAAATAAAAAAGTTTGTAGTGTATATTCTGCTGATTCAAGCCCAAGTTCTTGGCAATAACTGTCAAAATGTTTTTATAAAAATTGATATTTTTAATTGTCTTTAGCAGATATGCATCTTTCTGTGCTAAATTATGTATCTTTCTTAAATAAAATACAACAATTTAGCAAAACAAATAGTATGTTTAGCATTATCATTTATTACTTTAAAATAATACAATAATGAAATTTCTACAAATTTCATTATTTTTTCACCATTTTTATTGTATTGTATTTATTTCTCACATTGTATTTATTTCTCAAAATATAAGAAGTGTGTGTATTTCAAATGCACATTATGAATGTCTAACAATTGAAACATTAGCATTTATTTAATTGTATCAAAATTTTCAGGTTTATTTCTTTTGGGTAAATGAAATATGACACACTATCATTTTGCAAAGTTTTTAAATTGTTTGGCATTATTGCATGTTTCTCATATAATTGCTGCAAAATACAATTTCCATTTATAGTTAATGAGTATAATTTGTTACATTATTTTGTACATCTGTCTTTTAATGATAATTTTCTTGAAAAAGCCAAATGTCACTTTCTGTAATAAAGTATAAAGTTTGATTATTTTAGTTGCTAAGGAAATTTAAAATGTGAAATGCATGTGAGGAATATTTTTTATCAGCATTGTTAATACAAGATATGTATACATTTGTAATTAAATTCTTAAAGAAGTAAAATTAGTTTGATGTATTGAATTTCATTGTTTATATTTGTAAAATTAAATCAAAATGATTAGTATTTTACTGTAACCAGATAAGCTCCAACAGTTTGGCCTTTTATAATCTGAGACTGTGCCAACTGCTTTTACAAAATCCACAATGATACAAAAATCCAAGACTTCAGGACTCAATAAAACTACTACATACCATCAGAATGTTTCCATTTATAAACAAATAGTAGCTATTATATTTTAATGCTTATGAAACATGTTCCAAAATGTGTCTGTTCACATGTTTCCAATATTTTGATAACCTCCTGTTTATTGAAAAGAGCATACTTAGTTTAGTTTTTAGAATAATTCAATTTTTATAAAGAAAAGAATTATAAAATCTCAAGTGTTACGTAAGGAATCAATTTCTTCCATTGTGACAAAAACTTATGTTAAGAATTCAAGTCTTCAGTAATTTGTGGGTTTACATTTCTATAAAACGCATCTATCAAAGAACCAAACGTTGTAGTCACATATTTCATCAAAAAAAAAAATTTAATTAAAAATCTCATAGAAATTTGAATTTAAAGTCTCAATCATTGAAGGAATTGTCCAGTGTAGTGAGTAAAACATGCTGATAGAAAGAGATTCCAATGCCAAAGAAAACTAAGCTAAGCTTTTGTCAAGGTTACAAATGGAAAAAAAAAATTGATTAAAGTTACAGAGGAGAAAATAATCGCAAGAATTTTCATAGTGCAATGATTGTACATTAATAACTGTTGTAAGCACAATTTTTATTGCTAGCCTTTAAACCTGAAGACATGGTATTTCCTAGATGCTGTATGTAATTTTGTAATATAGAGTTTCATATTTGTTGTAAGTATCACTCAGATCAGTGATGGTTAAAGCAGGTTGTCAATGATAATGGAATTTTTGACCAACCATGTCATATAATCAATAAAAGAAATATCAAGTGATCAAGCAAGCCAAGGAAGCATGTTGTCAACCTGTAGAGCTTGTATGATAGTATTACATAAACTAGTCTTATTCTGTTGAAAAATATTCCTTTAACTGTTTTGGAATGTCCCTACAGCCTGTTTAATTATCTATCAAATGTAAATATTTAACAACACTGTCGGATAATTTCTCCCCAAGCATTTTCTAGTTGTTCCTAGTCTTGCTGTATATACATTCAGATATCTGTTGTGTACACTCCCCATAGCTTGGTATTGAGACCTCACTTGATCTTCTGCCCCTCAGGGAGTTTCTTCTTGAGCTTGTCAGATATGTGGCACCTCTGCATTGTTGCATTTTGTACCATGCTCCAAGCCCAATTTTTTCCTAGTTCCATTGTCTTGTGTCACCTACTTTGTTTATAAAGTCTGATAGGCCCTCAATGGAGTTTAGGTGTAACTCTTTAGGATATGGATTACCTAGAGTAGTGAATCTTGTAAGGGCAAGAGCATCACACTCATATAGGATATGATGAGCTGATTCTACCCCTGCGTGGCATTTTCTACAAATTGGTTCCTGTTCTCAGGGGGTTTACTCTCTTTAAGTAAATATGGGTGTCACAATCCTGAGGTACCCCAGTGATCTGTCTTCTTTCTTTTCTTCTCTCCTGCTTTTTCTTCCTTTTCTCCCTCATTGTGGTTGCCTCTTTCGAGGTTGAGGGCTCCCCTTGAGTAGCTGTCGCCGCTCTGTTGCAATTAGTTTCTCTTGGGGACTAAATCACCCACATATTTGCCATGCATGGAGACGTGTGTCCATGGAAAGGAGGGTCCTGGTAATTGAGGCCCCCAGAGACCAACACATTACTTTGGCCTCTGCTTCAAGTAAACGGGATGTGTGTTGTGGTCCTCAGCACATCAATCGATCAATACATCTGCTGGATGACTCATTAAGGGTGGAGGCCATCACAGGGTCAAACTGTGAGGGTATAAGACTTAGCTAGCACTGGTGCAGCTGGTCTGCATCCCCTTGTTGGACTCAATGGTAGGTGATGCGGTCAAGTCCTGAAATTTTAGCTTCATTAAATGGATAATAAAAAAAATTTTATTTTCTGCCTCGGGAGCAACAAATGGAAACATTAAAGCCAAAATTTTTTATAATAAAAGAAAGGAGGGAAATTTTACGACAGTGTCTCCTTTCTTAATATCTAAGGAATATCGGCAATAGTTGGGGAAGTTAAGAAAGTTCAAAAGATGCACTCAGTGACTTGCTTGTAAAAGCTGCTTCAGACTCTCAAGCAACAATTCTGGCAAGCGTGAAAACTCTGGCAAACATCGAAGTGACTGTCTTGCCTCACGGCAATCATAACTTTTCTTGTGGTATCTCAGCAAGGGATTTATTATATACACTGATGGAAAAAATTCTCCAAAATTTGCAAGATCAGAAGGTCTGTGATGTAAGACGCATCACAGTCAGACGAGATGGTAACATTATTGATACCAAACACTTGTTTCTGTCTTTTGCGACACCAAACCTTCTGCAGTACGTAAAAGTTGTGTAATTGAATTGACAAGTCAGGCCATATATCTTAACTCCCTTGCGATGTTTCCAATGTCAGCTCTTTGGACACTCGAGAAATGCTCGCATAGGCAAACTAACCTGTGCCCACTTTACTGTAGTTGGCCACGATAGTTCAACCTACACAGCAAAGGAGGCATGCGTGAATTGTGACGGTGAACACCTTTCTTATTCTGGAAGTTGTCCTCAGTATTTGCTGGAAAAAGAGATCACAACAATAAAGATTCAACAAAAATGTTCATATCCTGAGGCGAGAAAACTTCACTTCACATACTCCTCAATCTGGAGTCAGTTATGCCACTGCTGCCAGGAAAGTCACCAAAGCGAGCAGCATCCAAACTGAATCATATTCTGTTTCCTCTGTGAAGTTATCTCAATTATCTGAAAAACCAAAATTCAAAAAATCTCCGATATTTTCAAAAAAAGCTCCTTTTGCAAAATCAAAAGTGGAGAGATCTTTCAAATTAAAAATTTCAAAAGAACCTAAAAAAACATCAATTTTTACCCATAATACTTTCTCTTGCTTAGAATTTACGCAGTGTCCTTGTATCCATCGAACGACAATGTATCGTTCGAGGAGTTTACAGATGACCCGCCTTCCAGCTCCGGGAAAGGAGTTCCTCAATATAAAAAATAACTTCCTTTGTTTCTTTGAACTGCCATGGTTTGCATTCACATGTTGATGACATCAAGTCTAATATCAGCTTATAATCCCACATGTTTGGCACTTATGGAAACTTTTCTGAAGTCCACCAATAATATTAACATGCGTGGATTTAATTGTTTTAGAAAATACTGTGATGACGATGGTGGTGTTTGTGTATTGCTAATAACTTCCCCAGCACTGTTCATCCATTAAATACTACTCTTCAGGCTGTAGCTGTGAGAATTCACACAACATGTTTGATTACAGTCTATGGTATGTATTTGCCACTACATGATGTCATCCGTCAAGAGGAACTCGACGCATTAGTGGACCAGCTGCATATACCATTTTTATTTGTAGGTGACTTTAATGGCCATCATTCTTTGTGGGGAAGTAGTGATACAAATTCTCGCGGCCGTCAGATTAAACAGCTTGTAACTGATAACTGTCTCGGTCTGATGAATACTGATGAGAAAACTTATTTCCCCATACCCATAAGAACATCTTATTCGCTTGATCTAGCCATTTGTTCTCCAACACTTCTGCCATTGTTAAATTTGTTTGCAAAGAATGATCGGCATAACAGCGATCATTTCCCACTTGTCATCTCCCAAACTAGACGTTGCACTTTTCTTGAAACAGGCTAACAATTAGCTTTGGCTTCAAGCAGTTGTGCTACAAAAAGTGATTGCGATCAACGGAATAATATGTTTTGTGTACTATTTCCAATTAACGTAAAGGTGCAGCTTGTCCAATTTTGGACCTTGCGCCACAAAACCCAACCAACCACCCCAAACTAGGCGTAGTAGTGTTCAGCAACGTCTACCTACTTACGTGTACAGTTGGGCAGATTGGGTGCTGTTTACACAATTGACAGTTATTGATGATACAATAGTCATGATTCGAAATATAAATTAAGCCATTCAAAGGTCATCAAAACAATTATGTGCAGCTGATATTACAATCCCTAAAAGTTTCTCCAAAACACACAGGCGATGCAAATCTTGGGGGAATGAAGAATGTCAAATAACTTACAAGAAACAGAGAAAGTTATGGGGGTTACTTAGGAGATACCCCATAATGGAGAATCTTATTGCCTTTAAGAGAGCAAAAGCATTGGCTCGCAGAGCTCGTCGTAGAAGTAAGAAGGAATCCTGGTTTTGTTATGTATCATCAATAATTTCTTCCATAACTAGTACGCAGCTGTGGAGAAGAGTAAAGGCAGCCAATGAAATTTATAAGGAATTTTCCATTCCTATATTAAAAACCAGAGCTTCTATTCATTCTTCTCCTAGGGAAATAGCTAATGTTCTTAGAGAATGTTTTGCTAGTGTCTCAAGCATTGACTCTTACAGTCCTTCGTTTTTAGGAATTAAGAGTTGTGCTGAGCGAAGACCTATTGATTTCAACCATGGACAAGCCTTACCCTACAATTGCAAATTTGGAATGTTAGAATTGATGAAAGCTTTACAGCAGGCCAATAATACCAGTCCAGGACCTGATGGAATTAGCAATCTTATGCTTCAATGTTTAAGTCCAGATTCCCTATCGAACTTATTGCTTTTATTCAATAGGATCTGGACTAAAAATGAATTCCCTTCACTTTGGAATGAAGCAATAGTGATTCCGGTCCTTAAGCATGGTAAGGATCCTTCACAACCTTCACGTTATCGACCAATAGCTCTGACGGGTGGCCTCTGTAAGACTCTCGAATGTATGGTCAACGCCTGTCTCATATATGTCTTAGAAAAAAATAAATATATACATAATAATCAGAGTGGATTTCATAAAGGAAGATCCACTCTTGATAATATTACATATTTGGAGACACAAATTCGCAATGTTTTTGTGCATAGGCACTATCTGGTCTCCATTTTCTTTGACATCAAGAAGGCATATAACCGTACATGACGATTTGGAATTTTTCGTTCGTTATATGATTTTGACATTAGGGGTAATCTCCCAATATTCCTACAATACTTTCTACGCTCCTGTATTTTTAAAGTACGTATTGGAACATCTACATTCAATACTTTTACTCAAGCCGAGAGTGTTCCCTAAGGCTCCATTTCAAGTGTTCTTTTTTAATTTAAAAGTAAGTAGAATCCTTCATCACTTTTCACCTTCTGTTAATGGCACAATGTATGTGGACGACCTGCAAATATCTTGCCAAGGTTCGAACATGTGTTTAATTGAGAGACAACTACAAACATCTGTTAATAAAATTGCTGCATGGTGTGCTGAGAATGGCTTTACATCATCTCTTACCAAGAGCTGCTGTGTCCATTTTTGCAAGAAGACCAGCCTTCACAGCGAACCTATTATTCATCTGAACAATACTCTAAAACCTGTAGTCAAGGAAATTAAATTTCTTGGTGTAATATTTGACTGAAAGTTGACTTTTCTTTCGCATGTTTTACATTTGCGGAAGAAGTGTGAGCGATCACTTAATAGCCTCAAGGTATTATCAAATACATTTTAGGGTGCTGTTCGCATGTTACTGCTTTGTGTCTATCAATCAATCATTTTATCTCATATTAACTACAGGTGTGTTGTGTATGGATCTGCTAGGTCTTCTGTCTTACGTAGATAGGATACTGTTCATCACTCTGCTTTGAGAATATGTTCCGGCGCTTTCCGTACATCACAAATCCAGAGTCTTTATGCCAAAAATTGACTTTAAACCTGAGACAAATGCAGCTGTCTCTCAATTATTACGCTAAGGTTATGTCTGATAGACATCATCCTTTAAGATCCTTGGTCATTTCTCCTGCTTTGGAGAGATTATATGATGCTCGACCATACAGCATCCAACCTTTTCTCACTCGAACTAGCTCTCAACTCCTTTTGACAGACACATATGATGTCTCTTTTATTAAAACACACTTACATTTACACCCATCCTGGTATGATCCACAGATTAATATAATCAATCCTTTTCCTCAAATGAGAAAATTGGACACAACTTCAATGGTTTTTCAACTGCTTTATCTATCTCATTACTGTCAGTATTCATCATACATGCCTGTATTCATGGATGAATCTAAAACCGCAGGACATGTTGGCTGTGGCATATTTTATGCTAACACCAGTCATGGTTGCAGCCTCCATACATCCTGCTCTATCTTTACGGCTAAGGCTGTGGCCATTCTTCAAGCCCTTCACCTAGTGAATACAGAAAAGTTTTGTAAAATCTGTGTGTATACTGACAGTTTGAGTCTATTAGAAGTATTGTAAAATTCAAATGATTGTCATCCTGTTGTGTCGAAGATTTTCGAAGCATTGAATTCCCTTGCTGGCAAAGGATATGAAATCATTCTATGTTGGATCCCAGGTCATGTAGGTATGGAGGAAAATGAGAAGGCTGATGCAGCCGCTAAAGCTGCATCATTGTTACTTCGTTCATCTGTCCCTCTTTTTGACATGAGAAGGGTTGTAAAAAGATTTCTTAATTCTCTCTGGTTGGAATTATGGAGTATGCAGGTCTCAAATAAATTGTGTGCCATCTTTCCATACCTGATTCCATCATCAGGTTTACCGTTACAAAGTGCGAATGTTCAATTAACTTGCCTTCGTGTGGGACACATACGTTTCACACCCAGGCATTTGTTTTAAAGTGAATTAAATCCATGGTGTGAAACATGTGATGAACCAAATACTGTTTCTCATATTTTAATTTTATGTCCTGATTTTAGTCTTTATCGTTTTACCTTTTTTGAAACAGATATTTTAACTGTATGATCGGTGGGAGTTCATCCCACAGAAACTTTTTGCCTTTTTAAGGGCAATAGGTTTCCTTGATTTTATTTAAATTTTATAATTGTATTTTTCTTTGTTTTTATTTGCATTTATACTGGATTTTAAACTGATTAATTTTATACTGTTTTTAGTATTTTAATTTGATTTTAATGTTGCTTGGGTTTTCTACAATTTCTGAATAATTTACACAAAGTTTTGGTGCAGCTTGTCCTTTTTGGACCTTGCGCCAGAAAACCCAACCAACAAACCACCTGGTGTTCTGACCTCAATATGACTCATTATTAACATGACAGAAATTTTATCATTGGAGAACAATATAAGTCGTTCCATTACTTCCATGTGCTTTGGCATGATATTGCAGAAATCACTAAAAGCAATGTTTTTAATTTAATTGTATGGGTAACAAAGTGTCTTGAAGCTGTCTCAAGTAATTAAAGATATAGTTTCTTTATTTTTCTGTGGCCAACAAAAAGTCTAATATCTGCTTCAGATACAACACGACACATAAATTGATTATAGTCACAATGCATATGATGAAGTATACTTCTGATGAATAATAAAATTGCTTTCTCTTGGTAGTGGCTTGATTACTACTGAGCCCCAGTCTTCCCGAGACAGTTCCTTTTCTGACCAATGCTGCCAGTAGTCATGTATAGTGGATATATCTGTCTCAGAAGAAAAATTAAGCTTGTAATTCACTTTAAATGATATTGTGAAGCCTAATTAGACCTTGTATGCAAAAATTGTCTCTTGAGCAACCAACTAAGTTAAACCATTTTAATTTTGTGATATGGCCTTCAAACTTATTGAATTGCTCTTGGTAAAACTAAAATTGTACATGCTCTCAAACTTATTGAACCCATGTACAATCTTTTAATTAATGCTCATGATGATTATTTCACATAAAGTTAAAAGAATTTTCTATGGTGCTCCTAGTGTCACTCTGAATTTTCATTTGAAAAATTTGAATAAATATTTTTTTACCTTTCATATATAAACACACATTTGTCAAAAAATGTTTAGCAGATCTTAACTCTTGATGAAAGGATTTTATTATCTGCTAGTGCAAATTATATTTTTGATAACTTCTTGCTTGTTATAAAATTTTTAATCAAAATTTATATTTTTAGGGTGAATTTCAAACACAGAAGGAAGCTGCCTGGGCAATAAGCAACCTCACCATCAGTGGTACCAATGCACAAGTAGCTTACTTAGTAAGCCAAAAAGTTATCCCTCCTCTTTGTAATCTTCTCACAGTTAAAGACCCACAAGTAGTGCAAGTTGTACTTGATGGAATAAGCAATATTTTAAAATTTGCTGGTCCACAATTTTTTTCTGTAGCAAGTCATATTGAAGAATGTGGTGGTCAGTGTTTTTTCTCTTTTTACTTTTCTATGTAATTCTAAATATGAAATTTTATTTATTTATATTTTTTTTTTAAAAAAAAAAACATAGCTCATTTTTACGCATTTTAAAAAATATTTTACAATTTTGTAGTTTTATTCCTGATACACATTATAATCTAGTATATGACAAATATTAGGTTTTTTTTTTTTTTTTTTTTTTATAATGAACATCTTAAAATATTTTAATCCAGTTAATATAGCTTTACAAGTAAAATTATTTTTTAACACAGTTAAGATTTATAAGAGAAATTTACAATTTTTTTGTAAATAACTTGTTTTTAAGTCTTGTTTCAAGTTCATGGGGTATGATTGTAAAAATGTAATTTAATCATTGATTTTTTTTTTTTTTTTTGGTAATTTTCAGATTAAGCATATTCAAAGGAAGCTTGTGAAATTTGCAGCTAAAATAAATTTAACATTTTGCAATAATAGCTAATATTTTTTCAATATTGCTCTATAGGTTTAATCAGATGTGTGTTAGTTCTTTTTTATAAGTAATTATGCTACCTTGACATTTAACTTTTAGTTTGTCGTTACATTTGGAAAAAAAAATTTCTTTGTTAGATTTTTTTAAACTTGGGTAAATTAAGTATTTGTAATGTATTTTTATGTATTTTTTTACAAGATTAATACATTGATAAGCAAGTTTTTTCAATTTCCATTATTAAGTTGTTTTTTAATAGAGAGAGCGCCTACCTCCAAAATTTCCTTTAGTTCTTTATTTTTCACAATTCTTAAAGTTTCCTTTATAAATAAGCTGTCAAATGATTTTTTAAATTTTATATTGTTTCTGCTGTTTTCTCCAATAATTATAATTTTTTTTCAATGTTATAAAAGGCATTAACTGTATTGACAATGGGCGTTATTTAATAGAATTTTCCTTTCAAATGAACATGTGATCTTGAAATTTTACCAATTCAAATGGTTTGACTGTGCACTATGTGACAGTCTTCTTCTACTGTGGCTAATAAGATATATGTTGCATATATATATAAAGCTGTCGAAAAAATAATGCTTAATTTAATACAAAAGACTAAGACCTAATTAGTGCCAATTTTTTTTATTTTTAAAATCTATTTCCAACTGCTTTTAATTTTACTTTATTTTGTCTGTAGAGACTACTGAGTACTTGCTATACATTAATAAATGAAGTTCCTTATCAACTGTTTATTCCATGTATATAAAGGTCTACAAAGAGACATTGAAATCTGCTTATCATCTTTTATCTGCTATAAAAATTTAATTAGTGGTCGAAAGTGATTTAATACCAACAATTTATGGTGTCTCTATGAGCCTGTATTGTTTATATGAAACAATCTGGGTTTTTGCATCAAGAAATCACATTTGTATACAGTGTTATATTACAACAGTAATATATATTTGAAAGAAATGGACTAGTAAACTAAACAAGGCTTTGAAGCACACAATAACCTATCGACATGGGAGGACTGAAACCTCTGCATAACTGTAACAACCTGTATAGCATCCTCTAGTGTTATCACAATGTTGGAGCATAGCTGCACAGTTGTCACCATTTTGTATAGCATACACTGCATGCATGGAGTGCTTTGATCAGGATTCTCCTATCAGTGAATGATGTCTCTGGCTTAAAAGGGTTCAGCAGCACACTGCAGGGTATGCCCAGTAGCACCAAGTTTCTCTGATGAATCTTGGTATAATTTGTAGCAAAATGTGGAAAAGTTTGTCATACTGTAGATAAAAATATTTGCTCCCCCAGTGTATTATCTTGTGTTGTATCGCACAAACACCTTGCATTATGTTGGAGGACTGTTGGGTATAATTGCCAATCTCACTTAGTACAAATAGTGAGCAACCTTAACAGTGATTGCACATCATATAAGAAATCCTTAAACCAGAGGTCTTCTTCTTTTTTCACTTGTTCCAGGCACTGTATTTAAGTAAGATAATGCCTGTGTACATGCTTTTCAAACTGCAATAGCCTTCAGTAGACAATCTGTTTCACTTCTTCTATGATTTGCTTATTTCCCGGATATGTCACTCTGAACATGTTAGCAATTTCATCAATCAGCGATTCACTCATACAGCTGTATAAGCACTCTGTAAAACTTAATTTTGGTGTAAAGTGGAAATCATCTGGAATGCCATTTCTCAGAATGTCATTCAAAACCTATTACTCAGCGCCCACATGTACAGGCTTTCGTTACTCATTTTAGTGGACAAAATACTGATTTCTGATGTTTTTTGTATTGTAAACTTGATCATACATTAGTATGATAGTAATTCATAAATTTTAATTCATTAATTTCTAACAATTCCTTCATAGTATTGCAAGTTATACAAACAGGGGTGTAAATTATGTTTTATGTTCTTTTTCTGGTTTTACATTTTTATAAAGAATGGGTTATCTTAAATATTTAATTTATTAATGTTCTTTTAACTGTATAAGAGTTTATTTAATTATAATTCTCCCTACTTCTTTAATTAAATTGATATCAGAAAATTTCGATTTTTTTAAAATTTATTTAATGAGGTTTGTAGCTTAAAAGCTGATGCAAGTTTATTTTTAAATTTCTTGAATCTTGTTATTTAAAACTTTCTACATTTGAAATTATAGTCTTATTGAAAATTATACAAGTATTAAAATTCATATGATCAATGTCTTAATTGTAATTACAAATGAATTCTACACTGTTTTATACAAAAAAAATCTGTCTGTATCTATTCATATGCTCATAGAATTTGTGATATTCTCTGTCCTGATGTTCCCGAATTTTTCTGAAGAGATATCCAAAAATATTTTTTCAAAATCGTAAATTATTTTAATTTTTTATTAAATTTTACAAATTAATTATGTTTAAATTTTTTATTTCACTTTACTTGAATATATATTCTTTATTAAATGCATTTTGCATGATAATAAAGGGAAAACAAAAATTTCCCTTTTCAAATTCTTTTGTATACTGGAAATAAGGTTTCTGCCCATAGAAAAATTTCATCTTTACCTCCCCTCATCCGTTTGCCTCTTACTTTATTTTTATCTCTTAATTTACTGTTTAAAATCTAGAGCTGATTATTTGCCTTAACAAACCAAGAGAATATATGCATGTATGATGTTGATAAAAATGGGAATAATCATTCTTTTACACTTAGATGTCAGGTGTTAAGATTTATGTAATGTGCAATTCTGAACGATTTTAAGCATCGAATTGCAACACATTAATAACTGAATTGCTTAATATTGCTTTGGAGTGAAATTGTGATTTTACTTTCCAAAATTTTGAAATATGCTCCAGAAAACAAAAATTGATTGGTTGTAACTTCAAGGGAAAAATTCTGTTAAAATATTGTGCCTTAGTGGGAGCAGCTGTCATAATCCTGTTGACTAGATTTCATTGATAACATATAAAAATTGCTTCCAAGATTATACAGTTATAAATAGTATTTTTTGAAAAAGGTTGTGTTAAATGTTTTAAGTAGTTAAGTATTATTGCTGAGAAGTAATAAAAATTTTGATGGATGTGTGAAAATGAAAAAATGTGAATTCAAGTTTGTATAATCATACTTAAGTAATTAATTTTCAAAGAAAGTGCATAGCTCTCAATGAATTAATTAATGCTAATAAATAAAAGGAAATCCTAGGGAAATTCAATTCAATTAGAGACTAGAAAACAAAAATTACAAATGTAAACACAAATTTGGAGGCATAAATTGACTTTTTTAATGTTTAATAAGATAAAAAATATGCATTTCATATTTGCATTTAGTTGTAAAACATTATTGATCATTTTGAGTTTGAATTGCCAGGAGAGCAGATAAAGCTGCCAAAAAATTCATTAAATAAAATATCCCATTAAAAAGATTACATGACTTCTGTGCTCTGAAGTATAAGCTTTATTTGATCTGCAATGTGCTTTGTGTGTAAAATCAAATTTAAATCATGGGTTTTCATTAAGTTCTTTTACATATTGATAACACAAAAATTCAAGTATTGATAAAATGGATGAAGATTGGAGTTTTTAAATGTGTATATATCACTTAACTCTTAAATATGTGTATCATTATGAAAATATCAGGATATATTGGATTGCTGTTTTCAATATAAAACATACTGGGTGTTATTCAATATCACAATGTTTTTGCCAAGTAACATATATATATGTGTTACTTGGCAAGATCATTGGTTGTTGACAAAAGAGAATGACCTCTTTATCAGAATAAATAATTCAATGACTGCATATTTGTCATGATATCATTAGAATGCATGGAAATTTTCTTGTGGTCCATTTAAAAAAGAATGATGCATTGTGTTAAGACATCTCATGCAGAATGTTCATCTTGTAGAAATGTGAAAACAAGATGCAACAGCAACTAATAAATTATAGTTTTAGAATTTATGTTGTAGGTATAAAATATTAAATAATATTAGAATACTTTTGTATTTATACAGAATCTTAATATTATGACACTTGTTTAATTATGATAATGTTTCTTACTTATTAAAATCTTATTAAACCTATTTTATATTTTTGTTTGATTCCTACATTTTAAGTATTCAAAGTTCACAATGAACTATTTAAATATGACTGAAATAATTACATTTATACACTTTCCAGAATTGTTTTAATTTTTGACGATTTATTTTAAAGGTTTAGAAAAAATTGAGGCTTTACAAAGGCATGAAAATGAAGAAATATACAAATTAGCATATGAAATCATAGACCAATACTTTTCTGATGATGTGAGTATAGTGATTTCAATTTATGTTTTATTAATATATCTTTGATCTTCTAACTAAATAATTTGTAAAGTATTATAGTTTTATCTTTTTAATTAATATATTAAAAATGTGCATTCATGATTTATCTTATAGTGGATGTTACTCTTGCAACCAAAATAAAATTAGCGGGAAAATATTTATCAAATTAATTTGCAAACATGCATGCATTTTTAATTTTTCTCTTGTTGTGTTATTTCTTTTCTTAAGATAAATCATTTTTTAATCTACTGTAATTCCAAATCTCATAAAAACTTACTCATTAAATTTCAAGTTTTTTTTTCTAATTTTATTGCAATAAAAAGTTTATAGTTATTCGGAATCCATTTTGAACTATAAATCTCTATCTGATTAAGCCTCATTGCCGAAAACTGACCATAGGGCTACCTATAAACCAAACTAAAAACTAATTATTCTGATCCTAATATACTTAAATTGCTTAGAATTATTTTTTACTCAAGTATTAAATAATCAGTCATGAAACTATCTTCAACTTAGTAACTGAGCTGAAGATTATAAGAACAATAATCTCTTTTCATTTAAATAGGATGCATATATTAATTCATTGAAACCCAATTTCAAAGAAAAGAAGTGATTTCAATCAGCTTATATGTTATAAAATGACAAGAAACAACTATCTCAAACCAATGGAATTGGGGAATTGCAATCAATAGTAATGAATCAAGCAATTTGTTTTCTGAGGTTTCAAATTCACAAAATTTGAATTATTTTATAATAGTTGTGCTACTTGGAATTTCATTGTGGATGTGTGAAATAAGTGGCTGCAAGAACTGGAGATTACTGGTAAATAAGTGAGGAGAGAGAAGTGTGTTCACTTAATGTAATTAAAATATCAAACAGAATAAATTCTTTCATTTGGGACTTATGATAAAAAGTTTTTATTTCTCTTTCTCAATTTATAGTTTAAAATGACATTTATATAGCAAAAATGAGACATTTATATTGTAAAAATGAATTGGGCTTTTAAACATTTAGTTAACAGTGGAATAATTAAATTATTTAAGTTAAATGGCTGAGGGGGGGGATGATAAAAGTTGGCAGCAGAATGATTAATTAACTGACTTTCTATTTGTCAGGCTGTCAGACAAATGGTTCATATTTTGGCCTTTAGTTCAACAGTTAAGGGGTTTGAGTTCCACCTTGGACTGGGTATTCATAGTGGTTTGTAATCCACTTTAAACCCTAATTCCCAGTCTAATTAGTCCTTGTGTACAAAATATGAAATAAACTAAACCTGGCTTCAGTTCAACTGAATGTGGGGTTGGAAAACTCATATTGGATTTGGATGTTGTGGTTCAAAATCCTTTTTAAACTGTAGATCCTGATCTATTTAGCCCTTGTGTGAAAAAAAATTTACAATTAACCTATAAACAAATGAAAACAAAACTCAAGAGAACAAATTTTGCTTGAATTTTGAAGAAACAAAGAAATTGCTCTTGCAAAACAAAATGCTATTTGATTGTCTCAGATTCAATATGCCAAGAAAATATTATTGTGTGGTACTGAAAATGCATCACAATTGCGCTCTAATTGCTGAACAGGTTTGTGAAAAATATTTTTTTAGATAATGCTCTAAATAACACTTTTTGGTTTGTGGATATTTAGCTGCCAGTATACATGTCAATTGTAATGTTCTACTTGGGAATTATATTTATAGTGTGTGTGTGATTGAGTGAGTGAGAGAGAGATATCTAAAGCCTCGAAACCAGTGAATTTTCATTATTCACATTGTTTCCATAACCAAACAGCATTTTAATAATACATTTTTCTTTGTACATGATTTTGTTTGTGCTCATTTAATGCAAATTTAAATCTATTTTGTTTATAATGTGAATCAGCATTTATGAGACTGAAATTTAATGTTATTTCTCATCTTAGATGTGATTTATATATTGCATATGAGTTATTATATTTTTCAGCAAGGAGATGAAGATCCTACTTTAATGCCCCCAACATCCGACCAGGGTTATCAGTTTGACCCAAATGCAGTTATACCATCTGATGGTTTTAAGTTTTGAGCAACTTGGCTGGATTTGTCATCGTTTCCTATGAATTTCAATTGAGAAATTGGAGTTCAACTCATCAAATTCATCTGTTGTTTATAAAAAAAAAAAGAATATATTCTTTTTTTATTTTAATCACAAAGTTTCGGGTACAAGAGAACTGGAAAACTAAAGGAGAGAAATCTACATTTATAATTGTGTAATGTATCAATACTGCTCTGGTTCTGAATAAAGATTTCTCATTCAACAATATATTAAATTTGCGTTGTACTCTTTAACTTTTAAATGTTTTAATTTGTATTGACATTTTAACATTTTTTATATTGTTAAAACAACATGGAAATGATATGTTTGTTTTTAATTTTAAAACAATCACTTTTATTATATAGTGTTCCCACAATATTTTAATTTAATCTTTTCAATTTTAGGACTATTTTCAATATTTCAACAATGCATTTTACTTTGATGTTTTAAAAATTTGATTTATTGTATTGAAAATATTTTACTTACATAGAGATGTTTATTTTTTCAATACAATTTTATTAATATTTTATGTTTATTGAAAATACTATATTGTGTTTTGATTTAATCTGTTATGTGTTTTCATTATTTTTCTTAAATTGGTAAGGTAGCAATACAACAATCTAAATGTTTCTGTATACATTAAAATAAATTATATACATGAAATTGAACTTGGTTCAAATTCAGAAGCAATACCTCTTGTACTGTCCTTATTTCAGTGTACTGTAATTTTTCTGATATAGTGCCAATGTCTTTTCTTAATAAGAGTAACGTGTGATTTCTTATAACTTGTTTGTTCATGTGTATTATATTGTGCAGAAAGTTATTATTATGTCTTATATTTTTTGATTAATCAATAATTTGTCTGATTTATACTTTATATTAAATATTATCTTATACAAAGTTAACTGTAGAAAAAATAATTTTTGACAATTCTCCTTTGAAAAATATGTAGAATGTTATACTACTGTATATTTTCCTTTATATAATCTGCAGATTATGCATTAAATAAGTTACGAATTTCATTGTGCTTATTATGTGCCGCCATGGAGAATCTAATAAAAAACCTTTTTAATCACAAAATCTTACAAGAAAGTTTTGGAAGATATGCCGTTTATGTTTCATAAAATAAATAACAGTTGGCGTTACAACACGGCTGACTTATTTCTGTTCTAATCAGCTGTGTGCAATTATGTTCAAGAACGAATTTGGTTCCTCAGAGATATTACCGCTGCTATTTGCTAATGTTCACATTTTGTCTTGGTGTGAGCTGTTTCGTTCTGAAAATATTCAAATTCATATATCGTCATGTGGAAGCAAAAATGTTTAAGTTACACAACGGATTTTAAATAAAAAAATGGCGACAAAATGGTTTAGGGAAAAACAAAGAATGCATGTTGCAAAAGATAAACACAATGCTTTGTTTAGGAACAATACGTAGTTCAAAAATTTTCATTTATTTCATTTAACTATTCATTAAACAAATATATTTTACTTTTAAAATATGTCTAATCTCATTTTAAAGTTATTAAAAACTAAAAACAAATCTTTTAGTTTCAAATCTTAACAATTTTCATGGAATTATTGCTCTTGATGAATCTTGTGCTTTCATCTCAGTTTATTGCATTTTGGGAAATTATTTACGTAAAGTGAATCCAAACAGATCTATTTTATAATAAATATTTTTTCAGTGCAATTTATTATATTTTAATCATACTGCGTATTCTTTTATTTAATATGTCAAAGACATTATCAGCAGCGTATATTTTCAAATATAGGCTGATAAAATTTTTATGAATTATACTCTACTGCAGTTAACATAACATTTTTTTTCCTTTTCTTGAAAAAAAATGGTCTTGCGGATAATGCACCACTGCAAATTATATACAGAAGAATGCAGTAATGAATAAATTTGCAAATCTTTTTTTTTTTTTTTTAATCGGGTATGACATTTAACCCCTTTGCGCCAACTGTCACGTCTACGTGCCAGCAACAAACACACTCACTTCCCGACCGACACGCAGGCGTGCCAGAGCATTTTCCCGTTCAGCCGT
This sequence comes from Latrodectus geometricus, assembly GCA_026290005.1. NCBI lineage: Eukaryota > Metazoa > Arthropoda > Arachnida > Araneae > Theridiidae > Latrodectus > Latrodectus geometricus. The sequence continues at coordinate 1,746,345 of JAPDSC010064003.1, forward strand.
CAAATATTTGTGCCAGTGTCCAGGAACGTTTTAAAAACTATAATTTCTGCCACAAGATGGCACTGTATGCCCATATGGTTTCAGATACATGTACATTAGTCATTCTACTCGAAATGAGAGAAGCATGACTCACATACACGTGTTTTTGATTATATAAACAAAAAGGGAAATAAATGTTTCCGAATGGCGTTCTTTATGACGTCTTTAAATTTGCATGTGATATTTGTTTATTGTAAGTAGGGAAGTTTTATTTTCTCTAAAGCGTTGGATATTTCGGTTTGCAATTTTTAGAAAATAATTCTATCTGGTTGGACGCGAATTCTTTCTAGTTTTTACCGTTGCAATGTCTAAGCGTCGAAAATGTTAACAGAGCATGAAATAACAGAAATGATGCAAAATATTTCACATATTGATTCCAAAAGAGATATCTGATATATATTTCAGACATTGATTCCGAATAATTCGAAAATTTCTGGATTTAGGCTTAATAGCAAAAAGCCCCCGGCCCTGTACAGACGCTGGCGTAAGACACTGCCGGCTTCCGCGATAAGCGCAGGTTTGTCCTAGCCGTCGCGAAGGGGTTAGAAGTATTATACTGAATTGAATTTTTCTGTGATACCAAATTCTTTTCTTTTTATGTATTGGATTTTTTTTATCTAATTGTGACAAATCAATGAGCTGTTTGGTATAATGGTATTTAATTTGTAACTTTCTAGTACGCTTGAATTTTTATAAATTATTTTGGCTAATTCCTGTTCTTAAATTGCCATTATTCATAATTTGTCTCTAAATACTCGTGTTTGTAAAAGAAATTAAAATACTCATTTAAAATGTTCATGTATGGAACTGTTAATAGGTTGAAAGATTTGACAGTACCAGTGTTGGCTGATCCAATCTTTTAATGTCTTAGCTTCTTTGCATTCATGATTATTTTAGTTTCTGTGATAAGATTTCTATGAACTCTGTTGTATGAATTGTGATCAGTGACAGCAATAATATTTGAATAAAATTACATGTTCTATTCCTTTTCTGTTAAAGTAACAATGTATGCAAAATCAACAGTGTTTTTTCTAATAGTTAAGTAAATATTTTCTAATATTTGTTTCAGTTTAGTTATGCAATGCTTTTGTTCCAAATTTACAAAGTGTAAATGTATTCTTAGAGTCAAAATTTTCTTTCATATAGGATATTTGAAAGTGATTTTGCAAACAATTCTTTATAATTTTATTTGTTGATTAAAAAACTATCTCTTCTAAACCTGCCAATTTATGCTTATGATGTATATCAGGGATGGCCAAGACGTCGACTGCGAAGACATTTTAGGTAGACCGCGCGACCATCCCGATAGTAATCACAGATATTAACAATTTAATTTATGATTTATGTCATAGAATTAATGAATTATTTAAAACAAAAATTTACTACGTTTTTTGCTTTAAAACTTAAAACAAACTGCAAAGTAAGGCACTGAATTTTTCGTTTTACAGTGGAATTAAAGTCCTCTAGTCTATCCGTCTCTTCTGGCTGTTTAGTTTCACTTCTAAGTTAATCGTCTTACGTGGCAGGTCACTCGCTTCCTACCGCACTGATATGAATTTGTTTCAAAACTGTCGAATGTTCAAACTATTGTTTGAAACTGTTAAATTTGTTTTTCAACAATGCCTCCAAAATGACTCAGCCAGGAACCACTGCTAAGAGAAGTAAAACATACCATTATCACAATGAGTGGCAAGATTATTTCTTTTTTGTTATGATGAAGGAGAAATGTGTTTGTCTCATATGTAACTAAAGTGTGGCATTAACAAAAAAAGCAAACATCGAAACACATTTTAAAACCATGCACTTAAAATACGCTACAGACTTTCCAATCAGCAGTGAACTTCAAAAAGTTAAAGTGCATGAATTAAAGGCGAATTTACATTTACAGCAATCGGTATTTACGAAACCAGGCACCAAAGCTAAAGCAGTAACATTGGTGTTGTTTAAAATTACGGAAGTTTTGATAAAGCGAAAAAAAACCATTCGAAGATGGAGAATTGATAAAAGAAGCTTTCATTAAAGCGTGAGAAGTGCTTTTCCATGATTTTAAAAACAAATCTGAAATAATATCATCAATAAATAATATTTCTTTGTCGCGTAACACTGTGATGCGACGGACTGAAGCTATAAATAGTAATTTGGAAAATTTATGAAATGACGATTTAAAATCTTGTAAGTTCCTATCACTTCAATTTGATGAATCCACAGATATTAGTCACATTGCACAGTTATGCCTTTTTGTGAGAATGGTTTTCGTAGATATGACTTCAAAAGAAGAATTATTAACTATAATTCCATTGAAAGGACAAACAAGGGGACAAGATATCTACAATTCATTTCAAAACTTTATGATGAGACAGAATTTCCAATATATAAATTGATCTCTATTACAACAGATGGAGCTCTAGCAATGGTCGGGAATCAAACTGGTTTTATTGCCTTATGCAATAATGATGAGGAAATTCCCAGTTTTACCAGCTATCATTGCATTATTCATCAACAGGTATTGTGTTCAAAAACAATAAAGTCTAATGATATAATGCAAATTGCTTTTAAAATCGTCAATTCAATTCGTTCAAGAAGTCTTCAGAAACGACAATTTCGGGCGCTTTTGGAAGAAACTGAATCAGAGTACGGAGATCTCTTTTTTCACACAGATGTGAGGTGGCTAAATCGGGTTGCTTTTTTAAAAAGATTTTGTAGTCTGTTACCAGAAATAAGAAATTTTCAACAAAAAAAAGGAGAGCACATTACTGAATTGGAAGATGGGAAATGGCTCATGAAACTAGCTTTCCTCTGTGATATCACTGCAGAACTTAACCACTTAAACCTAAATGTACAAGGAAAGAATAAATGTTTAACAGACATGATGAGTGCGATTAAACCTTTCAAAGAAATGATAAAAAGGTATGCGTCTCACTTAAGAAAACATGAATTAAGAAACTTCAAAATCATGAAGGAAGAGTGCATCCATAATCCAACCCGAGACTTCAAAGATTTCGCTGAGCACTTAGATGTTTTGTTTGAAGAATTTGTAAGAAGATTCACTGACTTATTTAGGTTGGAAAAAATACTCAATTTTATGATATTTCCATTTAATGAAAATGTCAACATTGATGGAGTATCTGAAAAAATAGGACATTTAATATATACCACTTCAGTCGCGGTTGAGAAAGAAATTATTAAATTAAGATGCGATATATTTCTTAAATCCAGAGTATCTAGCGATACTGATTTTTGGAAATTAATTTCTGAGGAAACGTTTCCAAATATTTACAAATTGATTTTGTATTTGAAATCATACTTTGGATCGACGTATCTTTGCGAATCTGTTTTTTCAACCATGAACGCCATAAAAACTAAACATCAGTCGCGTTTAACAGATGAACATATAATTTCGTGTTTATGCATTGCAATAATCTTGTATCAGCCACAATATGATAAACTTGTCGCAGATATACAGTGTCAAATTTCATCTAAACAAAGTGAATTGGATGGTCTATTTTTATTTTGTAAATACCAAATTTTTTTTTTTTTTTTTTTTTTAAAGAAAAATTAGATAATATACCATTGTTTTGTTACCGAAAATAAATATATAAACATATATGTTATTTTTGCCATTGGTAGACTGCCATCGAATTTTTAAATGTGGAGTAGACCACGGATCCCAAAAGTTTGGCCATCCCTAATGTATATCATTAAAATAAATAAGTTGGAATTCATCATTTTATTTAATGACAAATATGGAACAGAATACTGGCTAAAATGCTCAATCCTTAAAATTATCCTTAAGTAGAGAGCCAAAAGTTAAAATTCTAATATATTATTTTTAGTCTTAAGTAAAAGCCTAAAATTTAAATTCATAATATTTTAGTAATTAAAATCATTCAAAGACTTACTACTACAGCTGTTGCCTAAATATTTTGCACTTTTTTAATTTTAAAGTTATTTGTGTGATTTTGCATTGAATTAAGTTCCTTTTGTCAATAGTAGTATGTAGGTATTTAAAGAATGATTTGTAGACATTTTGTGCTAAAAATTGAGTTTAGATTTTTTTTTAACATTTTTCTAAAAATTGTGAAATATTGGTAGAATTTCATATTATTTCTGAAATGAATGTAAAGGAAAAATTGGTTAATTTTAAATCTTTGAATCATTTAAAAGGAATTTGTCATAAAAACTTCTTATAATCAACAAACTATTAGTATCTAAGTTATACTATTCCATAATGATAATAGCTGAAGGTAAAGTATGATCTGTGTATTCAAATTGAACCTTTTAAGTTGTCCATATGATGCAGAAATTGTGAACTGTTTTCTATGACAGTGATAAAGATACTATCACATTGGCTAATCGTTGCTTAGGTACTGCATTTTTGAGTGATGATTTTGATTCTACCACTAATAGCAAATAATAAAAGATGTATTTCTGCTTTATAAAACATATCAATTAGCTTCTATTAAATCTCATGGGATTCATAAATATCATTGTCTGAAAAGTGAAAGTGGCTGATGATACCTTTGGCATTCTATAGTAAATAGTATCTGTTGACTGGTTGTTTCAATTCATCAAGAAATAATATATTACTGTATTTCTTTTAGATAAAATTAGCTAAATTTTTTTAAACTATTTTCATTAATTTTTATTTAAAACCAATTAAATATTATGTTTTAATTGAAGCATAATCATTATAAACTTACATCTCAAAAACTGAGGAATTGAATTTTAACAAAGGTGTTTAAATTTTATTACATACTACCCCAAAATACTTGCTTTGCTGTTTTCTGTTTAAATCATTTTACATTTGTTTCTATAAATTTTAGTACTCATTACTGATTTACTGCATACTTATTTTAGATTTTACCTAGAGAAAAAATAAACCTAGGTTTTCAGTATCACACCTAGTTATATGAACTGTAAAAACAAAACATAAAATTAGTGTGATGAACAAACAAAAAAGTTACTTCTAACATAAGTTTAGTTTTAAAGTGAAATTTGTTAACACATTAAAGTGTACATATTACAAAATAATTTAAAGATTCCTTAAAATAATGTTTTGTATCATTATATGAAGTCCTATATACAAATTAGTGTAAAGTGAATGCAGTGTATGAGGATTGAAAACTCAATAGTTACAAAATTAATATTGACATCATGATTCTTTTCATCAGCATTCCAAATTCATTTCCAATTAAAATATTAAATTCATGAAGTTTAAGAAAGTAAAAAACAGTACATTTTGAATATATATATTATGTATCTTATTATTTTTTAAAATACTACAACAGTGAAAATCTTTGCTTCTTTCTTGATATGAGAAGTGTTCAAAAGGGGTTTGCTACTTTGCTTAAATTAATTAAATTGCTTTATAAGCAATTTTTTTTTGGGAGGTTCAAGTCATCACAAATTAGGTCTCCTAACTTAAATAAAAACATATCTTGATACAAATTTTATTTCATTGTTCTCGGCTCAGCTTTTCCTTATTTGGACCTTGGGCCACAGAAATCAATCAACCAACCATTTCATTGCTCTCAATTCAATCCTGGATAAACATGATTTTATTTGTAAGGATAATTTATTTTATCAACAAGAAGATAGACAGAATTGCATTGTAAATTAATAAAAAAAATAATTTTAATGAATTTTCCAATTTGTGAATTATAAAAATATAAGTTTATTCATAAATTTGTTTTCATTATTTTTTTAAATGACACTAAAGTATTTGTCAGAATGCATTTTGGGGGCTTATTTACTACATACTTTTAAAAAACTAATTTTCTATATTAGTAAATAACATAACATTTTCTTTCATTGCACTCTTTGCCATTAAAAATGAAAGTATAAACTAGAGAGGTTTTACTTTGATTGAATATCACAAAAAAAATTTTGTAAAACAAAAATTATTTCATCAGTATAAAATGATAGGTTGTATATAATTATTTAAGTAGAAATTTTAATTAAATAAATTTACATATTTTAATACTATCATTTCTAAAGTGGCCTTTATCACAAAACAAATTACTTGTTCCTATATATCCTGCATGCAAATTTATGTCGTATAAATTGCTGACTGTAATCTAGAACATTTATAAAAAAATAAGTTTTTTAAAATTTGTCATCATATGTAATCTTCCTAATTAAAATATTTTAAAAGGAAAAAAAAAAAAATGCTTGTGCTGAGGACTTATTTAGTCATTTCTTGATAATTTCTTTAGTTATGTATGTGATTTATGTGGCTACTGGATTTTTTTTAATATAAAATAACATTCAGATTAATGACAAATCTTTTGGATATTTGATGTCTTATATCTCATTTCCTTTGAGTTATTGATGAGATACTGAATTATTTATGAATGAGCAACAATCTTATGACAGTATTTCATAATTAAAAAGACTAAAAATGTATAGTATCTTCCAAGAATACTAAATAATAGGGACTTTTGAAAGTTATCAAAAACATTTGAAGTTATAATTTGATTGATAATTAAGGAAATAGAAAATTCTAATCTTGAAGAATGGTTTCTGACCAACTAATTAGAAATTATTTATCCATTTCCTTATTTTTCAAAGAAAATTCTATTTTAAGGAAAATGCTTTATTATAATTTGATATTTTATACTTAATATGTTTATAAAATGATGATTAAACTTTGTTAATAACATAAAATATTAATTTAGCTTTTTGAAATTTTTATTGTAATGAAAATGTTTTCTAATGTATTTACATTTGTAATAATTTATAATAGCAATCATTTATGATTTTGCTAAAATTATTCTCCAAATATTTTCATATATATATAACAGGTAGTATGTAAAGATTGATACATGCACATTATGTGGATAATGCACAAATGTATCAAAATAATTGAAAAAGTTTTCCAATTATTTTAATGAATTTGTACCTGTTTACATACAGTATGAGGTATAGTGCCTTTCACATTTAAATCTATCTGGATTTTTGTCATGGATAACATAGCTTTCTCTTATGATGAATATATCTATACACTTTCAATGCTATTACAAAGTTTTTCAGACTTGAAGTACCTCTTTATGGGAATATTAAATTCTAAAATTTACTGTGTGTGTTTTATGATTAAAGAAAGCTGAAACTAACTTAATTGGTGGGCTCAACTAAGATTGATTTGAACAAATGCTTTTATGAGAGAAATTGGATCATGTGGAAAAACAGGACAGCTTTCATTAATACTAGGTTATCATTCTTAAATAACTTTGTGTGACATAAGATGCAATATTAATTCATCTGATATCTAATCAGGTTTTTCACGAGTTGCTTTTTCTTACCTCTCTCAATTTCTATCATTTGCTAAGACCCTTTTATTTCATTAGTTTTTCTTAAAGTTATGACTTAGAAAATGAAATTTTTTCAGTATTTTCATGACCTTATATGATTGAAAAGATCCAAACTTATTAAGAACTTTTATGGATTATAATTAAACTAAATTAGAATTTCTGCAAAACTAATTAGGTTGAATTATAATTTTGAAGGTTGAATTTATTATTTGTCCTTAGAAGTAAACCATATTGTCTCTACAAGGGACACTCCTTACAGTGACAATATGGTTTATTTTTAATATGCCAATGCAAGAAGAGAATGATTCTCTTCTTGCATTGCTAGTTATTTGGGAAAAAATTAAATACCTTTTTTAGAAAGACTTAATATTATCTTTGCAAATGAAATGATATTTCAAAAGAATCCAGTGATAACTAAGTGGCTGAATTAGAGCTACTCCAGTCAGCATTAACTTATAAATTAGAACATTCCACTACTGTTTGACTAAGTTACCAACGTAACCTTTGGTTCAACAGCTCAGTGGTGACAAACAAACTAAACCAACTTCAGTGGTTTGAATCCCTGCTTGGGCTTTGATGTTTGTTGTGCTTCAGGACCCATTTTTAAATTTTGTCTTGGTTTATTAGCCTGTCAAAATTGCTATTGAGGGACAAACAGATTAAGCACTCTTAATTTATGATTGCTAACCCTTGGTTATTGCCATACTACAAAAGTTAAATAGCTGCTAATAGCTCTATATTTTGGTTTTCATTATCAATAGTTTCTATAAATGTATTGATGCCTGACATTTCTATTATTTTCTATTTGGTCATTCACTAAAAAAGAATGTTCATTTAATTTCTAATGTTTCTTTCATTTTTGCTTTTGAATTGTTTTAAACATTAGATATATTTAATGTTAGTTGGTAAAATGTGTGAATAAAAAAAAATCTTCTTCGAACATTTGTGACATAATGTTCATAACATTCATTTTCACCTTACTAACCCAATACATAGTATTCTCCTTACGATCGCTACCGGAGTGTATTTTTATATTGCTATGATTAATTATTAGTGCATTGGTTGCTCTGCAATTATCCTCAATTCGTCTAAGATTTATAATCTTAGAAGATTAGTGTGCCTTACCATCATATCTTATGGATCTAGTATTAATCTTATTCTTCTTGGGCCGTATACTATTTGACATTTTCATGTCTAATTGATGAGCAAAATTAAACACTATAGGACAGAGTACTTCATGGATTGGAATGTCACAGAATTTAATTTTTTGCTCTTGATTTGCCAATATTCCTAACTTGTGAAAAATTCTACTTTTTTACTAGTACATCTTTATTGTCCTTATAAAAAGTTTAGCTTTAAGGATTTCTTTAATTATGCTCATTAAACATATAACTTATAATCTGCAGCTCTAAAACTTAATAGATGTTGGTGATTTAAATATAATTTAGTGTTCTACAATGCTTGCATATTTTATTTTTCTTATTTTTATGTTAATTGTAAACATTATTAAAGAAGGAAAACACTTTTGAATACCCTGCATAGAATCTCAAAAACTAATTATGAAGAATTTGTTTGAAAATTTTATGTACAATAGCCTGGATGGCAAGTGAGTGGTTTGTGCTCTGGCTTTCAGTTGATGGGTTTGATTACCATCGCAAATTTGGATGCTTGTAGTGGTTTTATAATACTGAAACAATCAAAAAAAATTTTGAAGGGTGCATGTTTCATTATTGTAATTAATAATTAAATTATAAGTACTCTGTAAAATACTTCAGTTTAAGTGCAATTAAAAATAAAACTATTTTTTTAAATCTGATTAATTAATGAATACTTATTTTAATTTATTGCAATCAATTGTTCTTGTGTTATAGTTTTGGTTAAGAAATAAAATAATATTTTGCTTGCAAGTGAGAATCTGAAATTACTTTTATCTTTTTATTACTTTAATCATTATCAATATTATTTTTATTTATTAACGTTAATATAAATTTCAAGCTCATTGTGACAGGAACAATCATGTTATTTTCTTGGTATGCTAATAAGTAAATGCTTGATAATTTATTTATTATTTGAAAGATATATATTTGTACTTTAATATATGGGTTTGTCTCTTATCGTTTTGCTTCTAAAGATATTAAGGAAAAATCTCATTTGCTCAAAAATTTATTCTTTCAATAAAAAAGAGTCAGTAAAATCATTTACATATAGAATATTTTAAAATAAGCACTTTTGGTTGACGAGAAAGTCGTTTTATTTTTATGTACTTGCATTCGTTTTAAATATATATACTATGCTGTCTAATGCTGATGCTTATTTTATTTTCTCAAGCTTCTTTTGCATTGGTTCTTCAACATTTACACAATTTTTCTTGTAGTATTTAAAATTATTTTGAGATTTCACATAATTTCTGTTTTTGCAAATTTTAAAATCAATGCGTAATTGTGTTTGAAAAAAAACTTTGTGTTTTCTTTTTTTAAATTAATTTATTTTTTGTGAGAACTGGTTAAAAATTTGAATATAAATAATTTTTTTGCTTAAAAGAACAGAATATTCAAAGTTTTTGTTAAATCAAATTATTTCACACTGTATCTAGTTAAAATTTTGTTTAATGTAAATAATATGAAAGTTTTAAACTATTAAAAATTCTAATATTGACCACTTTGGAATGAAAAATATTTTTTTAGAAGATTTAATAAAAGATTGACTTTAGGTATTGCTTAGACAACTGACTAATAAATTTTTTTCCATTTTTTGTGCAACTTTCATTTCATCATCATATTTCATTTCTTGTTTTCATCATTAATTCTTACCATTATGATTGTAATGATTTCGCAACTGAATATAATTCTTTCAAAGTTATTTTTTAATACATTTAGTAAAATTATTTACTTATCAATGGAAAATGTTTTTGATAAGGCAATAAATAGTTTGGAATTTCATGAAAATTATTTCTCAAATTATAAGAAATTTTTATAAATAGAATTCAAAAGTTTCATTTAATATGATAAAGGCTATCAGTATTTGTAAAGTATTTTAAATTATATATAGCCTTTGAGACAAAAATTATTTTAAAATTGTAATCATATTATGCATATTTTTTTGTATTGTTATTTTTATTATTTATTTAACTTTTTGTTATAGTATCTGTTACTATTAAGGAAAATTTGTTAAATATGAGTATCAATTTAGATTCTGATTTTTTGTTTATGTACTTATTTCACTATCAAATTATTTTTATTGAGTTATAAATTTAAAAATGTTATAACTTATATTTTTATTTTAGCCTTGTGTATGCAATATATATTTTAATGAGTCTTAGTTTCTAAGTCAAAAATGTTTAAAAGTATTTTAGAATTTAATTAGATAAATTAATGAGAGTAATCTGAAATCTTCTGTATTTTTTGAGAATTGTTCTTTTTTTTTTTTTAAATAAAATCATTTATTTTGCATTATCATATTCTTTTAATAGGAAATTTGCCTTTCATGATTAAATCAAGATGTCTACAAATATTTTTCTATACTATTTATTTACAAACATTTTTGTTGGCAACAATATGAAAGAGATGTAAATATTGGTTACAGCTTTGCCGACATTTTTCCAAAAATTTTCAATTTAAATATGTCGTTTCAAAATTGTCAATAAAATGTTTCAAATATAGTTTAAAAATGTATTTCTTTAAAATATTATTTGTAGGTAAATATTTTAGATACATAGGAAGTTTGTAAATTAAATTGCAACAATGGAGAACTGTTTAGTGTTTTTGAAAAGATTTGTTTTATGCTATTTGTCTTTTACATTTTCTTGTAATGTTTTTGTTCATGATATTTAAATTTCATAAAATTTTTAATTTTGTGATATCAATTTCTGATAATGTAAAATTTAATATAATTTTTTTTTCTTTACAAAAATATTTATAATGAATCATTCCTTACATTTAGTTCTCTAAAATTTTACTTCAAGAAATTCTAATCTATATATATTAAATACATAATTTATTTTTACATGTATTTATTGTTTATGTTTTTTATTTTATCATTAATACAAAATGATAAAATAACGAAATAATGTTTTCATCTTAAAATCAAAATAGAATTATCTTGTCTAAATTAAATTTATTTGATATTTGCACCCATGTATTATACATAGTGTTTTTCTTTCTTAGCAGGAAGTTGAAATTATTTCTGGATTTTTGCAATTTCTTTTTGAATATACTAGTTTTGAAATCGAGTATAAAATGTTAATTGCATTTTCATGTTTTTTACCCCTTTGTGTTTCTATTTTTTTTTCAACAGAATATTAAGTTACATTAAATATTTAATTGTTATTGTGGGTTACTTGTATTATGATTTATTTTTACCCTGAATCATCAGACTTATAATCTGAAAAGAATAATTTTTTGAAGCTTGAATAAATCATTTATAAATTTTTACTTGTTATATGTTTGTAATGATGTGCAATCCTGATATTTTCGTAAGGGATTAAAGTCAATGTATAGAAGTGAATGTGAGAAGGCTTTTACTGAAATTGTCTCATACATCTCTGTATATATATATAGATGCATAAATATTTCAACTGAATAATTTTAATGAGAGCAAAGCCTACAAGCTTGATTATCTGGTTGTGAGATTGGCCATAAACAAGTTTTTATCAGTAATGAGTGTAAATCAAATAAAATTTTTCTTTGTGGAATTTTATTTTAGTAGATTCAGATTGTACATTAAATATTTTCCTTTTAAAAAATTCATTTCAGTTGAAATTTCTGCTACTTTGCTTTTTCAAGCTATATTTCTTACATAATATTTACATATAACTGAAATGTATCTTGTAAAATGTGTAACAATCCCAATTTTTAAATTTTTTCAAGTTGTTTTTTTTTTTTTTTTTTTTTTTTTTTTTTTTTTTTTTTTTTTTTTTT